>JAVKLA010000074.1:77549704-77566206 GCA_034782735.1 Sagittarius serpentarius
TTCCCCTAGTCCTGTCACTACAGGCCCTGCTAAAAAGCTTTTCCCCATCTTTCTTATAGGCCCCCTTTAGGTATTGGAAGGCCTCAATAAGGTCTCCCCAGAGCCTTCTCTTCCCCAGGCTGAACAACCCCATCTCTTTGTCTGTCTTCACAGGAGAGGGGCTCCAGCCCTCTGATAATTCTTGTAGCTCTCCTTTGGACCTGCTCCAGCAGGTCCATGCCTTTCCTGACATGTAGTCAGGGAAGAATAAGGATTCTCCTGGAATCTAAATACAGAGGTTAAAAAAGCAGGATGTGGTGTCATATAGATGAAACTATACAATTCCCAGACAAGAGCTTTTGTCTGGCTATCTTGCAGCTAGGCAAAGTCGGCTATGTTTCTTTGAAACCACACAGTTAGACATGTTCTGTTAATTTGCTAGCATTTGAAAGAAGAGAGGGGAAATCCTTGCTAATAATAATTTAGTGAATGGTAGAAAATGCATTGCTGAATGCATGCATACATAACTACATTACTCCAGCTGATTACAGCCTTACAGATTATCACTTCTATAGAACATATATAAAACAGAGGTTGGGTGGAGAGAGGAGAAGACTATATAGAAGACCCAGATTTCTCTTGTTGAAAAGGTGACGGTCTTCTGCGTCTGTAATAAAACCAAATGGCTCTTTGTTACCAATTTCCTGGTGGAAGGTCTATAGTATTAATTTCACTAACCTGAATTGAATTTTACGTGACAAACTACTAGTTTTACTGGGGTGAAAAGCCCTTAATCTGCAATATAGACTTCAGAATTTTCTTTATACTTTTCTTCCTTTGTTTTCTTTCTTAAATAATACGAAAAGTGATTCTCCTTCTGGAGAAAAGCTATATTCCTCTGAGCCTATGTTAAACAGGATGTACCTACAAGTCTAATGGACTCTCTCTTCTAAGGTAATTGCAAAGCAATGGAATGGCATAGCCAGTGTTATTAATTATTAATCCAGATCTGTTTCTAAATTCCATTTCTACAGTCCTAAAAAACCCCAGACCTACGTATTATTGAGCCAGAGACATGCAGATCTCAATACGTGTCTTTAAAATATAAATATTGATGCTGTCTGTATTGTGTTAATCAACAAGACAGAACTGTGAAGGAAACTTGGAAAGAAAAAGAGGAAAAAAATCCCTTCTGCAATGTTTTTTCATAGTTCCAGTGAAGTTACACTATCACTCTCAAAGTATATGATACAGAATGAAAATAAAATCATCACTATATACAATAGAAGTTACAGCTTCTTTGCAAAGATTTTGATTCAGGCATAGGTATAACTGCCATTAAAAATGGAAACAATCAAAACCACTACAAATATGCCAAGTATAGGCATAAAGCAAATATCTGCCTTCCACAGACCTGCTTAGTATTCAACCCAGTGCCCCAACACACACAATCTAAATAACTGCTTATTACAGTTGCAGTATAACAACTTGGATCATTCACATTCTAGTGTATTAAATAAGTTTGAAAACAGAGGAGAGAAAGATGATTTGACTTCAGATGCCTAAGATCCTTTTCTCAGCTTCACTAACCTTTAAGAAAGCCAACTGCAATCCTGCTGGTCACAAAGTTCTGTGAGAAGTTTCCTCACCCACACCACCCGCACGTTAGAAATCTTCATGAATTGAATGCAGAGATGCTAAGGTGTGAAGAAGTTCTGCTACTAATTTTAGACTCTTCAAAGAGCTGAAGAACTTAAAAACTGATCAGAATGCTGGCGTTGGTAAATTCTTCTTTGGAATGTGGTTTTACCTGTAACTTCCCCATAACTTGTTGATACAAGTTTTCCTGCCAGATAATTTCACATATGAAATGGCCTCATCTCCATGGACTTGCCTGTTGATCCCTGGACTGCGGCTGATGCTGGTTGCTGTCACCAGACCTGATCCGGACCCTGACTTTGTGGCTGCTATTCCTGGCTTCTTTTCCTCGGATTTGCCTCTTCATCACAGACTCATCCGAGGATCTGGACTCAGCCAACCCTGGCTCCCATAGCTGGATCTGCTCTGTTCACCTCACTCAGGTGCTGTGGCTCTACCTCGTGTTGGCAAAGCCACTGCCTTGTTGCAATGTCACTCCTGGATCCCCTGCCCTTACAGGGCAGCCAGCCTGTCCGGCTCACTGGCAGTTAACACCAGTAACCAGCCCAGTGCTGGTTTTTACACTATCACTGGTGTATGTAACGATCTTTCATTTACTTCAGTAGCAGGAATTTGTTCATGGGTAAATACTTCCCTTGCTTGTAGAAAACTTATTATCTGGGTCCTCATCAGCTTAGAAAATGAGGGGAATTGGCTGGTAATCTCCACTGTGAGGCTTCTCAAAATGAGACAGGAGTCTAGGACAGAATCTCCCTAGGCCTCAGCAGTGGGGACATGCATGTCTGCTTCTGCTTCGGCTCCTGCTTATAAGTCTCTTAATGGGGAAATAAACAAGAAGCAGAAGCAGGAACTTGTGAGTGATGCAATCCATTAAGCAGCATGAATTGCAAATTATGATGAGCCAGTATTCTTTCTAATAGTCTTGGAGCAAAATTGATGAACAATCTCTAAAATAAACTGCATTCTTATCTTTATGGAGATTTTGAATAATAAAGAGATTCATGCAAGGAAAAGCATGTTCACTGATAAATTACAGTGAGGAAGAGGGATAAATTTGCTGAAAAATCCATTGTTGCTAAGAGCTGTTTGAAAATGTTATTTGTTGCAAAAGTTATATATCCAGTAAATTTACATACTTAGGCAAAGTAACAATTAGACTACAAAGACAGGCTCTGTTAGTTTCTCCTGGGGATGGGGCAGGGACCTCTGGAGAGTGGTCCCTTTAGGAACCATTTCCTCTGGGCAAAATTTCCACCAAGCCAAACTGTTTTGTTTACTAAACCTATCTAATGTGGAGAACATACATTGCTTTGAAAAATCAGACCCCCTCCACAGCTAGTATCCCCCAGGATAGACTTGTGATCCATACATATTTTTAGTTTTATTTTATTTAATTTCCCCTGCATTGACTGTGTTTGTTCTGTTCCCAAAATCATAAGCCAGAAAGAAAAACAAAGTCCAGTATGCTTTGCCAACCTGGTTCTCTATATCTGGATGCCAAGTGTAGGGCAGTTACAGCTTGGTGTAATCTAGATGTTCTCTTCAGAAGAGCTGTATGAAGGAGGCTTCCTACTAATTCTTTTGACTCTTCTAAGGCATGATTCTGACTTATGCCAGCGATGACCCAAGGGGCTGACCTTTCTGCATCCTCTTAAACATGTGATATTCCTTACAGGCAGATGTATTATATAAAGTGCCTAAAAGCCTCTAAGACTGAACCAGTCATAGATGTTTTATAATCATCAGAATGAAACAGCCAGTGTCAGACAGGTATTTACCACATCCCAAGGAAAGATTCTTAATTAGGACAGATAATTATCTGATGGCGCAGAACATTTGTTTCTCTTCTTGAACAACAAGGCAATGGGTGACCAGATCAAATTTAGACAACAGAACTGTAGCTTTCTTAGCTTAGGCAGATGAGGGGAATCCTACCCGATGAGGGTATACTTCTAACGGTGGCTTTTACGTTGGTGTTGACATGCTAATGTAACAAACCCCAACTCTTTCCCCACTATTTTTCAGCATGCCTGGAAATTGTCCTGAAATTCCCAGCTGTGAATAAGCTTGCATTCAAACAGCTTGTGCATGAAGTAAGAAGACCGGTGCCCAATTTGTGCTCAGAATATAACTACATCTATCCACTGCTTCCCTCTGGTAATTACTAGTTTCATGGGGATCATTTTTTCAGTCATGTTCTTGCATTATGAGAGACATGGAATACAAATTTGCTTAACATTACTTACACCATAAAATCTAGAATAAATGCAGGGACTTCGTGTCATTGCTTCTGACAATCTAGCAACATTTTTCATTTCAATTTAGAAGAAAAACCTAACTGCTTCTTTGAGAGGTATGTTTTTTTACTGAAAATCAAATGACCATATTGTTTCATGGAAGCACAATGACAATGTAACAGCTAATATTCATCTATAATAAAACTACTCCAGCCCAAATAATTTTGGTTTCAGCCAATCATCTCTGTACTATTAGCCATAGGATAATTAGAATACAACCAGTCTTAGTATTATAATTACTTGCAGTTTAATTCTCACATTGACCTGATATTGCACACCACTATGGCTCATTACACTTGTTTTATTAACGCAGTGTACCAAAAATTATGTTAACATTCTTGCTAGCTACAACATAATCTTCTGGTTCACCCATACACAAAATAGCCTCCATTAAAGGTGAAATAATAATAGTAAAAATATCACAGTAAAACTTAAATGCTTAGTTAGACTCTGCTTTCCAGGAATCACACAATTTACATAATTGTTCAGACATATTTCACTGCATATTCCTAACTATTCTATTTTGTGTAGAAAATTATATTTATATATGCTTCTGCAACATTCAAAGATACTGTGTTGTATGACAGCAGGAATTGAAATAAAATGAGTTCATAAAATCAGTGATGCCAGTGTATTAGCAGTTTGCCCTCAATATTTTGCTATAATGGTTATCAAAACTGCATTCATCTTCCTTATTGAAAACTATTTATATACCCCTAATTATCATTAAAATGTTATTTTCTCTTCAGCACAACAAATTAATCTTCTTTTCTATTAAAAAGAAATAATCTGATTTTTTCCCAGGCTTTGCCTGTTAATGATACTTCTGTGAAGCAAACATAAGAAAAAGCTCAAAGAAAAAGAATTAAAAGAAAAAATGAAAGGAAGAACTAGAAATTTGTTAACAGAATTACAGACACGGTTTATCAGTTTCCACATTAATGGTCTATTGTTGCTAAAGGCTTTTTTAAGTGTATCTTTTTCAGTGAAACACCCACAGTTATTTACTGATTCTTAATAAAATTGGTTAGAATGCAGGCCACAAAAACAAAATCTGTGGATCACTCATGGAAAATGCCACACTACCCACATGTCTGAGTAAAACAGGACTCAGGCAACAGCTGGGTAACAGACTCCAACACATCCAATCTAAAAGAACATGTTTTAGTTATTATTGACATCTCCTGATAGTTTCCAGTTCACCACTTACACAAGCATTAAGAGACTGAAAAAAAGAAAACCCTCCAGAAAAGCCTTACCTAACCTGGACTGACACCTAATGCTTGGGGGAAACACTTTCTTAGTTGTGTGAATGGCACATCTAGCGATTTCTGTTGAACTGAGTTGCATAGATTCCTAAATTTTTCCAGAACATGTGAAACTCCGAAAATGGGATTACTAGGTGCAATTCTCACACAGGATCCAAAATATTAGTGCATCCAAAGGAAGCTAATTCAGTCCTTAAGGTGTTTGGAGGAGGAGTCAACATTACAAACAGTTACATTACTGCTCCCACTTCATAGATATCTCATTTCTATTGACCAGAAGATCATTCTGCAAGATACCACGGAAACACTTCATGAAACACAGACTCCGATCTCAGACTACACAGTCTCAGAAACAGTGTTAAAATCACAGGTCATTAAAATTCAAGGGAACTAGATTAGACTTATTTTTTAGGCCCATGTCATCAATCTTGATCCAATTTTCCAGCCTTTCTTTCGAGAGGCTAAGGCAAAATATAGTGAGATATAGTACCTTATAGTACATGACAGTACATCTTGTGAATACCTGCAATTATTTAGTTTGACTAGCAACTTCAGAAATTCATATTGGCTTTCAATAACCACATAAATGCTGTAACATATATCTGGAGTTTACCTGATAAAAAGTTTACAGGATGGTAAAAATCAGGAAAATAAGCTGCATAAAGAAATAGTTAGAGCAGAATTAACATCTTAACTTTGCCTGAAATTTTAACATTTACTCAGTAAAAGCAGTCTGCTTTTAAAAATGCAGCATTTCGCACCAGGATAATAACTCAAATCACACAGACTGTTCCTGAACAATCGGATGCAGTGATGGTGTTTACAGCTTTGCGAAATGAGAACGAAGTAGCAATTGCCAACCATCTCTAATGTCTCTGTAGTCAAAGGTGCAGCTCAAAGGCAATAAAATATTTGTGTTTTTAATTTGGTCACTATGTACAGCCCAGTATGCATTATGATACTGAAGATTCAGTTCTGCTGACTTTATTCATTATTCCTCCTGACCGAAGGAGCAGTAGCATTGTAGCAAAGAATTCGAATCACTTCTGACTTGCTGAAGCTCCATCTTTAAGCATACTGCAGCTAAAGGAAAGCCTTACATGAATTTCATTGTCTTTGGAGAAGGACCTTTAAAAAGTGGAAATACTAAAAATATAGACTATACACTTTATTAAAAAGACAGACAAAGCAGGACATTGTTCTTCACTTACTTCTAGCTGTGCATAATGGTCGAGTACTTCAAATTATGGGAAGTGTAAGCTTGAAATTGCAAGGTTTTCAATTCAATAATGATGGCTCTGAAAGTTCAGATTACCTCTTGATATGTATCAGAAATCAAGGATTTTTCCTCAAAGTAAACACACGCCTAATCTTTTAAGAATGCCCCATCACTAAACATCCAGCTTCAAAGGCAATCTTATCCAGGCTCCTCTTGTTGGGAGAAAGGTGAATGTAATTCTGAGAGCACAGGAAATATGCTTGATTTTTCCTCCCTGGCCTGTCAGTTAATTGGGATAATAGCTCTGTCTATGCACCTAGTGTTTTCCCCACGTTGCTATAAACATCTCAGCTCTGTGCTACAGAAAACAAACACTTTCTATATTTCCCTATATTAGCCCTTAGATTCCAATTTGTCCGTCACTATCTTAGACAAATGGGGTCACGTAGATCCTTTGCCTTTTATTTGACTAGTCTTAATTATTTATTTTCTGCCATTCAGGTTTATGACTATGCAATAAAAGACAGGTTTAATGGGCCAATAGTCCAGGATGGGAAATCATCCAGCTAGCGAAGCATTAAGGACATCAAATTAGTGGCACTGCTGATCAGTTTTTTTCCCCAGCTTGACATCTGTTTGCAAGCGCTCATAGCCAAAATTGTTTTGAAAGGCAATGTCAGCCTTAGGCTTTGGAGCCTGCCTCCTCAGATGCATCAGTGAATCTCTCCACCCCTTACTACTTGTTATTTTCTACTGTGAAATGACACAAAGCATATAATCATGCACAAGGGAAATAACATTATCTGGTGTTTGATCTGATGAGTAGAAGTCAGGATTCCTGGGCTCTCTCTCTGACACCATTCCTAATTCTCTTGTGACTCCTGTCTTAGGTGCATATTTAATATGTACATTAAATTAGAGAATACAACCACGTATATAAGAAAAGTTTCTGGAAACCTTTAGTTTGAATTGAATTAGCTGTCATCATGTGATGATTCTTTGATTTTCCTTTCCAGAAACTATTCTAGCAAATGTGACTACTGTTAAGAATCTCCCTGCACTTAAAGAGAAAAAAAAAGAATATTAAAAGATGCATAGACTTTTGAAAAGAAAGGACTCTGGGGACCATTTTTCTGGACTGCTTTATAGTGCAGACTGAACATCTTTATCCAGTGATTTCTGCTTCAAGCGAACATTTGCTTGGAAAATAGAGTACCTTAGAAAAAGAAACAAAGAGGAAAAAAAGATTCCCAGTGGAAACCAAGTACAAAAAATCATTAGCAGTAATTTATATTACTATGTTATATATAATATAGTAATAACTATATATAATAATATAAATTATTATTACTGTATTATATATAGTAATCATATCCTAATGTAAGTACAGTGATTACTCTATATTAACAATATGTTAATACTGCTGTACACATTAATGTATAATATATGAGTGTATGTAAATGTAAATATTTATGTAAATGAATGTTTTCATGAGACCTCTGTGCTTGCCTTATCAAAATTAGTTGTTATGGTTAATTTTTTATACACGTTACAGCAGAAGAGCAGTGACACGAAATAAATCAGCCCACAGTTCTGTCTTGTCCCCAGTGGTATCATCAACAGCAGCAACTTGTTTAGGGACAGAAGACGAAAGGAGATCAAGCATAGAGAGTAATTCTTCTGCTATATCCTTGTAGCTTTTGGGAATCTAAGGCTCAGACACTTCCTGAGCTAGAAATGTCATTTTTCTTTAACGTTCCTTGGATGGCTGGTTGAAATACTTTTTCAATCCTTCAGAAAAACTTTCACATTTATAATTCCTGCAGCAATTGAGTTCCATAGTTTAGTTATGCACTGTGTAGGAAAGCATTTTCATTTGTTTACCATATCATGTGATTAATCTAGTTTAATTTCATTTTTCCCAATTCTTGTATTGATAGAAACAATGAATATTCCTTATTTATTCACATTTTCCATTACTTTTTCTCCCCATGACAAAATTCTCCCGTTGCCTGACTAAAACATCAACATTTATTTGATGTAGCCACATATGGAAGCCATTTAGTACCCCTGATTATCTTTGCCTACTTACTTTTATATTTTCAAATTCTACTATATCACTTCTGAGACGAACGGAGGACACTGTCACTTCTCATGGTATTTAAGCAATGCTTAATGACATGTAGTATTTGCTTTGTTCTACTCTATTCTTTATTCCCTTGCTAACATTCCAGTTTGCTTTTTTGCCCCTACAGAGCATTGAGCTGACAGAAATCAGTCAACAGTAATTCTAAGGTGACTTTTTTCAGTGGTGATAGCTTGTTTACAGACCTTTGGCATGTATTTATTGTCATGACTGTCCTTTTACTACTTTCCTGTCTTCAGCATTGAATTTCATCTTATCATCCAGGCTTTAAATGTATTAAGAATTAATCTTAAACCTCATCAAAGTCAACTGTCATTTTTACTACCCAAAATAGTTAAATAACTTTGAAAATATTTAGTCTTATTGTCCACTTACTAATGGATATATTTAAAAGAAGAATATCTATATCTACAATTACAATCTCTGTTCATTGTTGACCTGCCTTTGCTGCTACTTCTTTTGACGCTTAATAACATGTGACACGTCTTCCTTCCATTTTATTTTTGTTATTCACACAAACCTCTTTGGAAATTTAAGGAAAACAGAACAACTGGAACCCTGTTCCCTGTATGTTTGTTGACTTAATCAAAGAACTCAAAAAGACTTGCTAGGCACGAGTAACCTCTGTGAAAACCATGATTACTTTTGCCTGTGAAAACATATTTATTCAGGTACTTGTTATTTCTGTTCTTTCTTATAGTAGCTACGAATTTGCTCAGCAAAACTCAGATTTACTCGTCTGTAGCTCCCTGGACTGTTCTGAACTTGCCATCTTCCATTTCCCTGGTGCTGATTCCATTTTAAGCAAAGTTAATAGTTCAGTAGTTTTATACCTGAATTCGTTTAGAACTCTTGGGTGAATACCATCTGTTTCTGATGATTTTTTACCATTTGTATTATCAGTTAGTTCTAAAACCTCTCATTTCTAGCACTTTTATAAGCTGCCCAAGTACTGAATTTAGACAGCCTACTAGAGAAACCCTCAAACCTGAAGTCCTAATTCTACATTTTGGGAAGCTTATGTTCAGACTGCAGATCTTCTATAACCATCACTCTTATTCTGATATAAATACTGAACTAAACTTAATGTCATAATCCCATTTTCAGTTTTAGGTAGCCACATTTCTGTCATTCAAAGTCACCTCAGCAGTCTCTGTCTTTCCTGATTGTTCAGAATACAAATACCACAAAATCCTTTCATTTAGGTACATTATTCATCAAGGTAAAATCGCGCATACGGAGGCAGGTAGAGGCAGAACATTATTGACTTTGTTCACACCTTAGAATTTCAATGAGAATCACAAACAGGGCAAAAAAAGATATGATATAGGCACTGTTGATCTGTTGATACTCTCATCAATATAAAAAAATGGAGATGTCCTAAATTATCTGTCTGTTTTCAGTCACTACCTAGACAAATAAAACCATACATTGAAGAAGCAGAAGGCTTAATACATTTTAATGGATAATGGCATTATGGAGTTTCTGAGTAACAGCATATTACTTAATTTCAGGTAGCATGGGATGATTTTTTTATTACTGCATTGTGTTAATTTTCTCTCTAAATATCACTGGTTTTTTACAGGACTATTTTCTGCCAAACATTTCAATATTATGAACCTTTCTGTTGCTTCTTTCTGGTTTTACATATTGAAGGAAAACACCCATTCCAATCCTATTTTGCTTTAATGAAACGTACTTCCAAAGAACAGCAGGCTTTCTAGTCACAAGGTTAAAGAACTTGCTAATTACAAAAATAAAGAAGATTTTTATATTACTGTGTAAGTTTGGCATAAGGGTAAGCCTTTAACTTAAGTGCATAAGGGTAATAAAAAAAATTCCTATCAGAACTATTCTATAGGTTTTTATGATTTTTTTTATTAATTACCTTCTCTTTCCCTTATGGCTTTTTTACTTGTGCTCCATAAAAAGCAGTTTCTCTTTTACGGACATTCCATATTGAAAATGTCAGGCAATCAGGACAAATATAAAATTATTTTTATGTGCTATGGTTCCAAAATTAGTAAAAGCAGTATTTTTTTATTTTTTGTGTTAAATTTAAATGACATAAACAGTGCTAAGTTGACAGCCCTGGAGAATGAAGCACTCTCTCTGTCCACAGAACAGTGGTACAAACAGCGGGGGTTTGTCCAGCATGTTCTGAAAAACTAATTGCACCTCAGAAAGACGCAGCATTGGCACAGATGAAAATTCAGTTCCTATTACCTTTAAGGTTTTCACCCTTGTTACTAAGAATGCCAGGAAAGATTTTCAGAAGAGAGTACAAGGGCACTTTTACCAATGTCCCATCTAGCCATGGCTTCATACTTCAGATTCCACAGAGTTTGAACAAAATACAACTGACTTCCCCGGATTTTTTAGGAGTTATATAGACACTATTCATCTAGGAATTATCCTTACACACAATTTGCTGGTACTGGTCCCCTCCCAATAAAAAGCAAAGAACAGAAGCATATGCTTGCAGCAAGGAAAAGCAATAACTAATTAACTGAGAGCTATGAGCCCTCCCCACATTTCACTTCTTCCTCCTCACAGGCTCAAATGTTTATTAAGTAAGGTAGAAAGTCCTAGCAAGAGCAAAGACATTAGATGTAGCAGTTAAATATTTTTTGTCTCAAAATTCCGAAGTATGGTAACATTAAATACTTTTAAAGTCTTATACAGGAATTATCCAGGGGCTCAAGAATGATTTTTTTTGCAGCCACCACCATGTCTGAAGTTCTGCCTGATGTTTCCCAAAGGACTTTCTGCTTCAGTCTCACTGATCACAAAGCATTGCTGACCCATCTGTGATCTCTATAACTCTCCCATTTCTCTTTTTTTTTTTTTTTTCAGTAGATCTCAGGGATGCTCAAAATTACAGATACTCACAATCAAATCATACTGCTCTCAACTTCTAACCCCTTCCTGGTTTTGAGAGCATTATAGTCCTGAAAAGTCTAACTGAGTGATGCCAGTCATCTTGTAGTCACAGGCAATCATCAGTGAAATCATCTCATTCACTTCAGCTGGGCAAGAAAATGGGATTAAAAGGGAATACAGCTTCTCCATAAGCAACATTTCTTCAGTGGTGTGCACTGGGAAATTAACTACGCAGGTCTGTAGCCCAAATCGAGTCAGATGCCACTAGGTCTGATGAATGCTCAATGCATATTTCACTCCAAGGAATGCATAGATCACCTTCTCTACTCCCTCTTCCAGCCTCCTGCTCTTCCACCTTCTCCTCTGAGTCCACCAAACACACAACCACCTGCAGTCCCTTCCCAACCTATAGCAAATAACCTATTAAAAAAAAAAAAATCTCTATTTTTAATTAAATAACGAAAACCCACACAATTTTTGAAAATGCCCAGGTAATGCTGAGAATCTGGCCATACCTCCCAGCCCGATCACCTGCAGCCAGCTTAAACCTTGTGTTTGACTTCGGTGGAAAACAGACCAGGACTTTGTGGCAATAGCTCCTGTGTGGTTTGAAGCAATTGCTAGGAAGGTTTGATAGAACGACAGGCAGGTGACTAGGTTTGGTCTGCAGTTTCAGTGGGCTAGGACTGAGCACGTCTGGGGTAATGTAAAGACACTGTCTTCCGCACCACCTCGGAGGAGATGCAAAGCAAATTCAAAATTTCAATGACTGACTATATATGACAGGAATACCCAAAGGGTGGCCTGTGGTGCTGATGAATACCCTATACTAAGTGCATTGTTGGTGTTAAATTACAATGTTAAAACATGCAGAGACACAAGCACACACAAAACCCTGTGCGTTTGTGTCAGTGCTTGTACCAGGCAATTTAAAAAAATTGACAAGATATTTTATTTTTCTCCTTATTAACCTTTTTGGATTGTAGTAGGTGGTAAAAATGACATAGATGGAAACAGAGCGGAAGAACATTCCCTGAGCAACAGAGGAAATAAATGCAGCACTGACAGAAGGGAAGCCCATCCTTGTTTCTTTTTGAAATGACACCCATCAGGACAAGGTGGATGAAGATGTTAAAGTGTATCAACTCCAATATCGATTAATTTCAAATAAACAACATACCATCCCTTGACTCCCAGACTGGGTCTGGGGTTCTGATCAGTAAAACCGTGTGATTAATACTGTTAATGTCTAACACTGAAACCTGAATTGCGACATTTTATAGACATTTAACATCCTGAATTTCAACTGCAGTAATGTGCTTTAATGTCATTTTATCATAGTGAATGTCCTGAACCTTCTTGAATGAACTGTGCTATGTCAAACAATTTACTCAGGGATTTAGAAGCTGCCATTATACATAGATTTTTTTACTGTAAAATTTGGACACTGTGGGTGACAGAGTGGAAGTTTCCAGAAAGACTATAACACAGATATATTTTCCCTTTCATCTTCTTTTTCAGATTTGTTTGATTGGGTAAGGGGTTTTGGGGCTTTTTTTTTTTTTCTTGCTTGTCATGACTGCACAGCTTAAACCACATCACAGTGTGTGAAGCTAACATGCTGCTATTCTTAGCCAACTTGTTAGATCTCGATGAAAACAAATCTCTCTAACTTCCTAATTCATCTGAAAAAAAAAAAGTGAGTCAAGAAGAAGAGAAGCAAATCTTCAAAAAACAAAGATGATTAAAGTGATTAATCTTCTTTTCTTTAAATGCTAGGTCATGTTCTTATTATTTGTGACACCATGATGAGCTGTAATTAAATTCTGGCAACATTTCTTCTTTCAAATAATTTGAGTTACTACTGCAAAAACACACAGGAAACTATCCTTGCTACCAGGAATTCACATTTTTTATATAAACAATGTACTCAGTAAATGTTGCCTCCTGTATTAATCTGCTGCTTTGCCAAGGGACTTTCATTTTTACATACTTGCTCATTACTGTCTCACTTTCAGGACAGCATCTTGCTTGAGTGCAGATTAACATCAAGAACATGCATTAGTTCCATTCTAATTAAGTGTATGCTTAAATAGTTTCCTGAACTGCGACTGTAGTAAATAATATATGAGTTAGACTGAAACCTTGATTTTGCTCATGTAAAAATAGCAGCATGTATATAAAAAGGTGCCTTCCCACTGCATGCCATTCTCTTTCACATATATGTGGCCCTGTGGAGAAAATGAGAGGATGAATCTTGAGAGATGGGAGGTCATTTTGCTTCAGGCATGGATGGTGGAGAGGCAAAACTGTGCCCCAATTAGTACTGCCTAATGTGGTATGTTCATGCCTCTCCCCTTTCTGCATTAAGAACAGGTTGATGCCTGGCTTGTGTTCAGTGTGCAAGAGGAAGATTCACAGACGGACAATGAAGATTTCAGCAAATTTTATTTGAATGAATAAAATGAAAATGAAGTGAAAATGAATAAAATGGAGTTTTGCAACCAGACTTTTAGAGCCCTGTCCCTGGAGCCGGGCAGGAACCGGAGTGAGAGTCTCACACAGCTCCTTCCTTACACTTTTCTCTGCTGCTGAACATTGAACTATGGAAGTCCTTTAGGGATAATGAGCTTTCTTGCAAATTTTGCTTTCCAGCCCAGGAATCTGTATGGGCTACTAAGTAGTGACCCATCAAATGCTACCGCTGTGATTTTCTTTGCAAGCTGTACCTCTTTGTGCGGTCACTGTGTGACCAATGGGTTGCCCTCTGAGAGGCTCTGAGGAAAGCAACAGCATCCTGAACTTACAAACGAGCCCTACGCAAGGCTGTTTTGCAGAAGACTTGTGCGGGTAGTTTTCCAACAGCACTTGCTTGCTTTAGTTAAGAAGAAAGATCCTGCTGGCATGGCTGCCAAAGGAAGAGCGCATTAAAGTCTTCACAACAGCCACCTGATAATTTACAGACCAAACAGACAAATCTCATAGTCCAAGTTCACCTTAAGTATCAGTCTAGACCAAGAAGACAAGAGGTGAGGGAGTATCTCTGTAGCTTCACACCTCTCCTCCAAGGCATTCTCCCAGTGAAGTCAAACATGGCCCCACCAAGTCAACATTTGGTACGTGGGGAGGACAAAATCTCTGAGGTGGAGGGTGAAGGTAAAGCGGGTAGAGGAAACAAGTACTGAGAGTTTTTTAAAACAATATAAAGCGTGTTGCTGTTTAATATCCCTAGCCATGAAGTGACCTTGCAGCACCATCCCCAGTGTATACCCCTTGCTACCCGTCCTGTGTTGACCTGCTTTGGCTACAAGCAATTAGTTGCCTCTGGTTTTATCTCTGAATATCCAGGTTTTCCGTTATAAACATTTTTATCTGCAGTTCAGCTATTGTTCCTCTGTTGTTTCTTCTCTTATAGAGCAGCTTGTTATCTGCATCTTAGTCCCCTTCAAATGTCTTCTGCTCTGTATTGAAGGGATTACAGGGCTTACTGGATGATTCACTGGAGGTTAACACAATTACGAATTGAGAAACAACCCAACAATTTCATTGTGATTGTCTGTGTGTCTGATTGCATTTACTGCAGCCTGGGTAATATGAAGCTGTGGTTTGGGGGGGTTGTGGAAGTACAAAAGCCTTGTAATGACAAAGAGGTAAACTATGTATAAATGAACTTTTGCTAGAGACAGTTAAGTTGATAATAACAGAATTTCCTTCCAAGAGACTACAACTGCCAAATTGACTTCTACAATTGTATTGGCATAGAAAAGCAAACACTTTTTCTTTTTTTTTTGGGGGGGGGAGGTGGGTGGGGCAAACACTAGAAAGATTTTATTTAAATTCTATAATGAAGACTTCTTAGGACAG
Source organism: Sagittarius serpentarius (assembly GCA_034782735.1). Classification (NCBI taxonomy): domain Eukaryota; kingdom Metazoa; phylum Chordata; class Aves; order Accipitriformes; family Sagittariidae; genus Sagittarius; species Sagittarius serpentarius. Next base: position 77,565,020 of record JAVKLA010000074.1, read on the forward strand.
TGAACGGTGTGAAAGAAATGTTGAAAAATCAAAATAAATTAAAAATAAATAGAAAATAGAGGTGTAGAGGAACATGACAGAATCTAGACACATATTTTGGTAATGTAAGAAAGTGATTATCAAAGGTTTGACAGATTTCTAAGATAGTAAAACATCATGACAACTTCCGTGGTTTTAGTTCCAAATATTCAGACAACTGTCATAACTCCATCAAAATAGCAAAAATGGCTTATATTATTCAGAATTTGAAGAGCAAACAAAGAATATGATGTGATGTCATGTGGGAAAGGCAATATGTAGGCAAGCAAATGTAAGTGACCATGGCAACTCCTTACAAATGTAATTCATTTTCAGCAGGCATTCATGTTAGCAAAATGGAACTGCAGGGATGCCCATGGAAAATCATAGAATCATAGAATCATAGAATGACTTGGGCTGGAAGGGACCATCAAAGGTCATCAAGTCCAACCCCCCTGCAGTGAGCAGGGACACCTTCAACTAGATCAGGTTGCTCAGAGCCCCGTCCAGCCTGAAGAGCCAAGATGACATCAAGGTGGATGAATGAATTAATCTAAAAATTCGTTGCAACATTCAAATACATAGTTTTGAAGAATTTGCTCTTCTGTTCCATATTTTCCTCTGGCTTTTTTCCATAAAGGATACCACTGTGTTTTCTGCAGTCATTATTTAGAGTAAGCCTACCTGAGTACATCTGAGATATTTTAAGATCACAGCTCACACTGATCTTTAAAAGGGAGCACCACCTAAGAATGACTATTTATTAGATTTTATTCGTTCAAAAACCAAAGACAAGCTGAGCATGCTTCAAAAGTCTAGTCTGTTGTTAGCATCAACAATAACAACAGAACGAATCACTAAGTTTATATTCTCAACTGAAAGGATGTCATAAACAATTTTGTTAGTCTTCATCTCACCCAAGTATTGCTGTACAAAGGCTAAGAAGCTAGTTGTCTGTGCCTCCCTCTACAGTCAACAAAGACAGACATCTTCACGAGCAAATACATCTCATTTTATGATGTGATAAATCCTGGTTTTCTGCATGGATTTTATAGAGAATCTGGCCAACTCATTTAGTCTAATCGCTTTACTATGTTGTCCTGGTTTCGGCTGGGATAGAGTTAATTGTCTTCCTAGTAGCTGGTACAGCGCTGTGTTTTCAGTGTGGT
>JAVKLA010000074.1:77566306-77583072 GCA_034782735.1 Sagittarius serpentarius
ACCCACGAGCTTTACTTTTTTTTTTCCGATTCTCTCCCCCATCCCACTGGGTGGGGGGGGAGCGAGTGAGCGGCTGCCTGGTGCTGAGTTGCTGGCTGGGGTTAAACCACGACATATGTCTATAGTGAACTCAAATGTATACTATTCTTTGTCAGTAAATAGTAGAAAATGCATTTCCCTTGACTTGCAGTTAGAAAGCTCAGAAGAAACAATGAAATCTTTCAGTCTTTGTGTAGGGCACTGGCCTGGTAAATGGGAAACAAAAGTCTTCAGTAGACAGACTTCCACCCAAATGTCTTCAAGACAAAATGGAACTGCTGGTGGAAAAGGACATTTACAAATGTGAGAGCAGCTTTAATCACAAAAGCAAAGGAATTCAGACTGATGCTAAGGTAAGAAGTTCTGAATACTGTAATTTTATGACTAATATGAGTAAGAGAGCATCTAGTAAATAGTGCTTCATATTCATGCACTGGAAAATGAAAATAAAATATAATGTCATATTCTTTAAGTATTTTCAGTGTCTCAGCCAGGCACCAGAAGGTGTAGACTGACAATGTTTGAAATATACTGAACAGTTATTCATACAAAAGAAACCAAAATACAATAAGCTAAAAAACAAACCAAAATAAAAAAAACATTATCTGTCTCAGACTCAACAGATATTTCAAGGTTTTAGAAGCCAGCATTAAAATAGAGCAACTGTCAAAATGAGAAATCTAAAAGTTGATGCTCATGGTATCTGATAACCAGGCAGCTCATCCTTAACAAATTCCAGAGTAAGACCTCATCAAAGTGAGAACGTTCTGCGGGTAGCTAGTTCAGATCATGGGAGTATATTGAGCCACTGTAATCCTGGTTTGAGAATTATTTTATGGTGTAATATAACCTTAGAAAGCAAATATAATGAAGCCCCTGTAATTAATTTGCACTCCAAGTAAGATATTGCTCCATGTTAAAGACAGATTTCATATTGATTTCATATTTCCCACTGAAGGAGGGAGGCTGTAGAGGGAGAGAGAAGGAAAGAAATGCTTTCAAAAACACTGTTCCTACTCAGATCTGTGCTTGAAGCCAGTAAGACAACTCATGTGTGGAAGGGTAAACAACTGCATAATTCTGTCCAGGACCAAGGCTGTACTGGCAAAACTAACAACTTTGATGACAGGCTTCCCAGAGAGGCCAAGAGCTGAATGAAGCGTGAGCTGCCCTCCTAACCTTGGACTCAATGGACATCAACATGTTATCCATGGGCTTGACTGAGCCCACAGCTTATTCCTCTGGGGTCAAACAAAAGCGTCTAGGAAAAACAGCTCCATGAAGGCTATGCAATTTCTACATAGGCAGAATTTCCAGAGGGGTTCTCAAATCCACATTAAAAGTTTGAAAAAGCTGCTAGAAAGTATCTATTCTTTCCAGCTCAGAGCTACAGCACATCGTTCAAAGGAGCTTGTGTAGCTAGTTCCCTTCTGAATGGATGAATGTAATATATTGCAATGATTAGTAGGCAAAGTCTTACGGATATTTTTTTTGAACAGTCTTTTAGCAGTGCCGCATGTCTTTATTATAAAATATTTTAATTAAAAGCTGCATTTTAGCATTAGCATGGCATGAGCTCCAATAGGATCAGTTGTTTATTGTATTTTTAAAGGTAAATATGCTCATCTGGGGTAAAGTGACGAAGCTTACCTGAAGTAAAAGTATCTATTGTACTTCATATCAGCTGGCCCTAAATTTTTCTGAAACCCTAATGACATTAAAAGACATACAGCCTGTTTTTATTAACCTAATGACTTTAACGTTAGAAAACACTGAAATTAAAATGGTATCTAATCGAGCACTTAATGCTCTATTTTTTACATCAAAGAGCCATGGGATAAAATTGATATACTACAGAAATATTTTGTAGAGCAGTGGCTAAAAATCAAGGAATGGACACAGATGAATGCCTTACCGTTCACACCCATTCGCTTTCCCAGTGCATCTCACAACACAAAACAGAACAAGGCCAGAAAGGACCAGACACAGCTGCAGGTCAAATGGGTGGAAGGGAATAGAGGATGGAGGGAGCCTCGCCACCAGATCAGTTATGTACATCGAGATCATTAGTTATTATTTTTTTTCTCCACAGTTTTTACACATTTGTTCCCCCCCACTTTTCAGAGAAAATGGACAGTATTTATTCTTTAGGCTGATGAATGTAATTAAAACTTGTTTTAAGAAGAAGTACAGACAAACCCGTTTCTTAAGAGGTTAAAAATGACAGGCATATTTAAAGACAACAATAATTTCACTGAAGCCATCAGAAAATAAAAACATTATTTAAAAATAATAAGCTTGTTGTTGTTTTTTTTTTTGGTAGTGTTTCTCCCAACACAAAATTTTAATTGCAGATTAGTTTTATTCTTGTAGTCCTGTTGACAGATTTGAGGCAAGTGACATACATCATTAATTGTATTGTGTAGGGGATCATATTTCAAACAAGAGCTTTGTCTGACTGAGCTACTTGTTGTGGAAATGTCATTAAACGGAAATGATGCCCGGGAATGTTGAACTTAATGTTATATTTCCACATACCATGTATAACATTACAGTAGCTTTAATGAATTTCATAGGAGAAAAATGTCGTTAGACAAAGAAACAATATTAGCCCTGGTGCCCTGGCCAAATTCCAATCGGCTAATGGCATTCTGACACCTATTATTTCTCAGTTGTTTGAATTTGGTATGTTTGTGTACCTCACTGTTTGTTCATTGATATGTTAATGCTATACATTGTCAGCTCCTTGCTGTCTGTCACCCCAGAGTTAGCTAACTACTACTCCTGACCATCCAAGTGCCTTTAATGAAGCTGTAACTACAGTACCTGACCTTGAAAAGATTCCTTTCAATCTGCCTTCCCACAGTTCATCAAGTTACTTAGATATTGCTCAACCTAACAAGTAAACATAGACATAACTTATTTCAGTTTTCGTTAAACATACAGCACAGCCTCATGTCCCAGTTCTGAAATAATGAGCTGCCGAAGTCCATTAACATGTGCTTAAAGCTGGGCGCTGAGATGATCTCCCACACACTAGTGCTTCAGTTCAGGTCAGAGAGGCACTCTGAGCAGTATCTCCTGCTCACCTCCACTTAAGCATGCTTTGCTTTGAATTGTGGAGCAGTCTCTGAGAACATGACCTAAAGTATGGAAGAAATTTAAGTGAAGATATGCTCCAGAAGCACAACTAACAACGCACTTCAACACCAACTAATCACGGAGACAAAGGCCCTGGAGTAGAGCTAGTCCAAAGTTAAAAATAAATGCCCTAAATGTGGACTTCAGAATAAAATGGTTTGTTCTACAGCTCCACTCCTGTTGGTTCATACTACTTGCTTATGTAGACATAGTCATATTCAACTTCGTTATTCTAAAGACCAGATCTGCATTGTATCATCTTACCAGTCTTTGATGTAAGGGTGTCCCATGGCTCAAAGTGTGGGTTTCAGAATATTTGAGAAAACACTTCTGACATTGCCGTACTTGTTGACAGTTATACAGGGCTCATGGAAGACAAGATTCTGAAGACCTAAGCCCTGGCTTATTGAAAGCTTTAAAAAAATATAGGACCATGTTTTGGAATTGTCTTGATATACATTCAGGCAGGATCTCTAGTGACAACCTTGTATAACAGTATTTTGTTTGTCCATCAGATCTCAAAGACATAATTTCTAGTATCAGTCCCAAAAGCCTCTCCATGCCCTTTGATTTAAGTTTGTGATATCCAATTCAGACATTTATGCACACTAATTTTCCTGTTTGGGAGACCAGACGATCATCAAGGAGCATGTAAAAGATTTAAAACAGGCATATATTTTTATATGCATTGACAGTGATGAAAATATAAAAGCCTAACAAAACACAAGATCAGAAAGAGAGAGTGCCAAAGATCACTGGAAGAGACTCTTCTTCACTATCACTTAGTGAACAGAGTATTCCTGAAAACCTCATCGATAGGTAACTGTGGGTAATCAATCATATCCTGTTTCTGTTGGGATCAAGTGCTATGTCCTGTTCTCTCAGCAAAACAACTGAATCCGCATCCCTCCCCATCTGGTATATGAGCACCCCAGAAGCTGCACAGATTGTACTGCATGTTGCACATGGCACTGTTGTTTGAAGCCTCAAGCTGCGTGTTAAACTGAAGCTGGATTGTCACTATCAAGGTTTTGTCACAGTCTGATTTAGGGAGAAAGTCAATGATCTGGAAACAGATGTGAAGTGTTAAAAGTACATCATCAGACCTTCAGGACTAATTTCAGGCTTAACACTGCCCTGGATTTTCTTCAGGTAGAAGAAAGAAGACAAAGAAATGGGGAGAAGAGTGACAGGATAAGTGGAAAAGAGTAGACACAATCATGTGAGCACAGCTGCTAATGAACTGAAAAACACTATTTTATTTAACTGTTACATATGTCTGCACAGAAGTCAGTCATTTGAAAGCAATTGTAGTGTGCAGAAAGAGCCTCTTAAGATTTCCATATAGGAAAATCTTTTTTTTCCCCTTTTTGAAGTTTCTCATTAAGATTAAGGATATCTTCCATTCAGTACCAGCTCACGACCAAGACATTTCTAAGATGGTCTCTCTAACTCACTCCCTTGCACGCACGCACATATCACTTCAAACAGCAAGGAGGAAGCAGAGAGGAAGCAAATGGAAAAGAGTGAGCAAAGATTACTAAAGACTTAGAAAGAGCCACAGTCAATGCCTTCATAGTTAAGGAAATCTACTGCTCTATGGATGGTGGTGGCTCAAATTTTGTACACAAATCAAAGTGAATTCAAGTCTTGCATCTTATCTGAACACTCCAATAAGACAGCCATGGGCTTTTCAGGCAAAGATAATCTCATACATATTTCTCTATTTTAACTAGAATTTTTTTCAGTCGGAGTTTGAGAAACCTTTAATTAAATCTAGTACATTCATGAAAAAGAAAATCTGTATTTAATGGCTGGTATCTTCCAATGAAAATAGTTTTTTTGCCACAAAGATCCTGACTGAATCTTTTTCCACGTTGAACATCTATATAATTTCTAACAAAAATAATGGGATTCCTTTCAAGTAAAACCAAAGAACATCTGGATGTGATTGACAAAGTCTACTTTAAGATCCATAATATATGAATGAAAAGTACTAAGTCCTTAATTTATCACCAAACCTAGTCTGTTGTTCTTTGATTAAACCTCATCTTGTGCTAATAATTCCCAGTAGTACTGTACAACATATGCGACAGAAATCCCTGAAGTAGCCAAGGAAAACCAAGGCAAAACCAGCAGAGAAGTTGCTTACCTGTCTGAATTCTTCAAGATCTATTTTGTTTCCCACCAGCACCAAGGGGATGTCATAGGTGTGCCGGACACGATAAATGAGTTCTTTAAACTCAGCAGCTTCTTGAAAGGATTGGCGGTCTGTGATGGAATAGCAGATAATGAAGCCTTCTCCGCCTCGCATGTATTGGTCCCTCATGGCTGTGAATTCTGCCTGTAGAACAGGAAGAACATGCTCAGTAATTTGGCAAACAAAATTATCCATCTGTAAATAATGAACTTGCTGAAAACTTCCCCCATTCCCTACATAATTTCACGTTGCTTGTTTTACTGTTTTAAATACTGCTTGCTGAAACTTGTGCATCCTTCTGGGGTCATCATCCTGGACAATCCACCACCAGGATTTCTCTTAAGACCTTTTTCTTTCCTTTTCCCATAAAGGAAGCTCTGTCCTCTAAGAATATGAATTTATTATGCCAGTGTCTACATACAGAAAATACTGTCTCATCTATTTCTAGAACCTTCTGCAGGACTTTCGGTACACATAGACAACTTGCAACTGAATGAATACTAACCGGTGTAAAAGAAGAGCTATATTACTATCTAGGGATCGGAGACAGGTACAAACTCCTTATTATGCGCTCAATTCAAAAGCTCAGTAATATCAAAAAGACATTCATTGCCTCCCACCAGCTTTGGAATAGTGCCTAGTAAAACAGGAATAGAATCTGTAAAAAGTTCTGCTCTTCCAAATGCTCTCAGAGAAGCAGAGGTTTCAGTTCAGTGTGAGATAATACCATTAAATGAAAATTAACAATTTCATATAGTGTGAGAATTGGCCCAATTTCCTCCTCCTGCATTTTTCTCTATTTATGTATGTATTTATTGTCAGAGCAACACTTCTGGTTATTGGTATGGTTTTTCAGAAGTATTTAACAGCTGCCACATTGTACAAAAATCAAGATTTAGTTTTCAAAAACTAGTCTCAGGCACTGTGGCTTGAGAATATGTTTTAAAGCTAGTTTCTTTTTCAAGTTTGCTCGCTCTTCTTGATCATGGCCCAGAATAATCCAATACCATGGCAACAGTTGGTCAGGATCAGAATCCTTCTGACAGAATCAGTTCTCCAGAGCTATTAAGATGCAGGAAGGTCTGATAAAGCAAGGAATACACATATCAACATTGGACTATTTCTATGAGCAGCAGGATGCAATATCAAGTCCTGTATTTTCTACTCTGTTGAGAATTTAGGACAGGATTTTTAAAAGTGTTTCAGTTTTCTATCTATCTATCTATCTATCTATCTATCTATCTATCTATCTATCTATCTATCTATCTATCTATCTATCTCCTGAGTTCTTGCTGAAAATTGAAGGGAAATGGATTGCTTATGCTCTTTTAAAAGTCTCGGCCTTAAATCTCTCTCAATAGTCACTCATGTTGATTGATAATGCTTCCTGTGAATAGACTTTTGTGTTGACCATTATCATTTATTCATGATGTATCTTTTACCCAAGGGCTTTCTTATATATCATTCAAAATATTTCACCTGCTACAGGAAAAAGTTCATAGACTAAGCTCCAAAATAGCAGACTAATAGGCAATTTAAAGGTAGGATTTTGCTTTGAGGCTTACTCAGAATTTCAAAATCTCTAAACTATCACCACTGGCATCCCAGGAGAGTTTATTAACTACCAAGCTACAGCACAGAGTGGATCAGGCCACATTCTATCCCACCCTCTTGAAACTGGACGTGTAAGAAGTAGGGCAGCGGCGGGGAGAAACACAGAAGACGTCAAACAAAGAGGATTCTATACCCTGCTGGTTCGGGTGAGACAATGAATGGAGATCTGCCTCTGTTCCCCGGTCTTTGCCTGACAGCTACACTAGATAGCCACTGGGTTAATGAGCAGTGCAATACCACACTGGAGACCATACTCAAGGTCTCCAAGTTACAGGCAGGGAGCATTAATGACTAAACACAGAGAAATACTCCTCCCTTACTTGCCCTCAGATCCTCAGGCTTTCCTGCCAGAACAAGGGTCTCTCCGCAACCCCCCATCCCCCGTGTACCCAATTTTCTTTTCTTTGCATCAGTCACCTAGAACTGTTCTGCACCATGATTAGTAGGGAGGTCTCCTTTGTAGGAGGAGCTGAACAAGGCCAGGATCCCTTCAGGCTCAGCAGACAATGGAAACCTTACGTGGAGTTAAATGTGTGGATTAAGGCTCCTGACTTTAGCTGTCTGTGTAGCTGCAGGCCACTATCTAAGGCCCTGTTATAGATAATGGCAAGCTAATCAATGCAATTAATGGACTACAGATTGGTTCTGCTGATGAAAAAGTTATCTCTTTAGTTACCTAATTACCTATTTTTTGTTTATCTGTTTTAGAGTGAACTGAGCATGTATACAACTGAATGGAGCCACTAGCTCCCCAGGTAGGCATCGAAAACTAGATGTTTTGCTATGGAACCTAAATCCCAGCCCAGATGACTTGCCTTCCTGGGTTAGAGATTTCATAAATCAGCTACCGTAACACTGTATGATTATTCTGCACAGCTTTTTACAAAGAATGAGCTCTGTTTAAGTGAGATGATCCACCTCTAGGAAGTGCTGAGAACTTTGTACACTCATTTGTAGCCATTTACAGCAAACTAAGAAGGAATGAGGTCACATGCCCCTGTTTAAGTTACTCACAGTAAGAGACTTTCTGCAGCATGAGGACTCCTAGGATCACTCCCCAGGAATGCTTAATGGCTTTCCTTGACTGCCAGGAGGCTCTGGGTTCCTAATTTTACACACTGAATCATTCCAAAAGGACAAAGCGCTCAGCTTTTAGGCACTGCCATTCTTGAGTCGGAGTCATTTACCTACGCGTTCTGGTTCATGCCTGGGCATAGTTAGGACCTTAAGGATATGAATGAATTTACTTCTGCGTTTTTTTACGATGACATGTTATTGCTGCTGATGTATTAGCCTAAACAGCCAAAACATTTTAGTGTCATGTTTGCAGTGATCCATTTTCAGAGGCATTAATTATTCTATGTAAACTGGACTGGGGACATCCACTTGGTTTTCTGTTGTTAACTGGGTTAGTCATTTCCATTCTTATTTTTTGACATTGACTTTCACTTCTCAGCTTTTTCCCCTTGGCATGATTGCTCATTACAGAGTCAAGGACTCCAAGGTCAAACACAAACAAATCTTTTCTCGGATTTGAAACAAAGTGGTTTTTTTCCTCTGTTCACCAAGAACCCCAACATAATATTATATACTAAGACAAAGAACAAATACAATTTCCAATAAACATACTATAACTCTTACAATAATGTATGCATATTATATATACAAGACAAAGGACTAAGATGTAATTAAATCTCTTTGTTCATTTTTTAGTTCAAGTCCTACTCCAGATTTCACAGTTTACATGTATCTCTGCAGGAAGTAGAACCAAAATCCAAGTTCACCTGGGTGTTGTGGATGTTCAGAGGTAGATGGAGATAGACAAAGGTTTTACAGATTTTTTCAGTGGTTTCATTTTTGTATTTTGCCTGGTTCTCATAAAAAAAAGTAACGGTGTATCTGTGCAGTTGGCACACTAGTGCAGTTGGTACACTAATAATATCTTCTTTAATTGTTTCCTGCTGTAAAAGTAGCTTTTGAAAAAATTATTCAAGAATAGTATTAGATGCCATTTGCTACTCAAGAAGGGGAAAATATGAAACATTCCCAAGTCAGTAAATGCCAAAGGGAAGAGACAGAAGGAAATCACACCTCCTCAAAAGGAAATCAATTCTGAGAATTAAAGTGAAGATTTGTCATGCTTATAGCACTTTGCAGCTTGACATCAGTCTCTAATGCTCTCTTGTGTATTATGACTAAGACTTAACTGAAAAGTGTGGTAAGAAATCTTTTGAAACAAAATCACCATTCTTCTTGGGAGAGATGTTACACTTGAGAACAAGCATCAAGTCTAGATAGAAACAAAATAAAACTTTGCTAAACTTTGAAAGAATGCAGCATAACTTTTTCCTTTTCTTTTTCCATTGTAATTGAATGCAACAAAAAAATGATACTAATCCTCATATGATTATATATTTCTACCTGTAGTTGAAAGTTAGCAAGAAAAACTCTCAATGATTATGATCCTAAATACATGTCACATTTGCTTTTTGTCAGTTCTCAGGCATCTCACATGATTCTTCAAAGACGACAGAAAGGCCTCACAATGACACACAACAGCTCCCTCAACATGCTCTGATGCATCCCATCCTCTTGTATCGAACTGCATACACACAGATTAACTAACTTGTGCCTGTTGGTCCCCCTCTACTAAGGGTAGTGTCTCTCTTCCTCAAACTTTCCTGTGAGGCATAAAGACCTGGGACGCATTAGAGCACAGCTTGCCTGTAAAGGCTGGGATAGAGAAAGTCCTAAGCGTGTTAGTCCTTTTCGTGTTCCTCATTATGAGGCCACTCACTCACTTCAGCAGCAGCAGCACATTTAGGAGGAAATACTTTACTCAGGGGGTGGTGAGGCACTGGGACAGGTTGCCCAGAGAGGTTGTGGATGCCCCATCCCTGGAGGTGTTCAAGGCCAGGCTGGATGAGGCCCTGGGCAGCCTGATCTAGTGGGTGGCCCATGGCAGGGGGGTTGGACTAGGTGATCTTTAAGGTCCCTTACAACCCAAGCCATTCTATGGTTCTATGATTTTTTCCTGGTCTTTGTTTAGGTGCCAGTGTACCTGTAGAAACCCATCTTATTGACTTTTACATTTCTCAAAAGTTTCAACTCTAGTAATAGTTTGGCTTTTATAATCCAATCTATTCATGCCCAGGAAATACTTCGATACTGATCCTTGAGAGACTGTCCCTGTTTCTGCATTTCATCCTTCTGTACATGCTTGCTTTTTCTATCAGCTTTTAGGAGAACAACTTAGCAAAGAAGAAAATACTTAACCTCTGTTTTCTCTCTGTCATCTTGATTTATCCTCTTTTATCCCACTTTTCATATTGAGCAAGAGAAAGCTTTTAAAAAAGAGCAATATTTTTAATTAATTTTAAAATTCATATTGTTTTCACAGAAATACAAACAGAACTTATATGTTTTCTTGTTTTCATTAGAGATTAGAATCCTTTCCAAATAAGATCAGTATCTTAATGTCTCCAGAAGAGGAAACAAAGGCTTTGAGCAGCAAAGTCAGCTAGACTACACGTAGATACCTAGAACCTTACGAAGGATTGGTTTATGGGTCGCTATCAAACATAACAGTCTGGATCTAATGTTCAGCTCAGGACAACCCTACCTTGCTGACTGAAAGAATCTAGGAAGGGGTATCACAAAGTTCACTGAAGCCAAGCCTGGGTCTTTACTGTTTCCTAAGTATTTCCTCCTGAACGACGCTGGAGAAAGAGCGCTGAGCTAGAAAAGCTTTTATCCAACTCAGAATAGAAATTGTTAGGAAGCAACCTCTTCCACATCCCCATTTTACAGCAGCAGAACTGAAGACTGAAGCCAATTCTCCTGGATCCCCGTGTTATGCATTGCTAATAGATAGCCCTGTCAGCCCCAAAAGGATAAGAGAAAAAGGGAGGGAAGAGAACTAACAAAAAAAAGGACACAGGCAACGAGCAGGGGGCCACCGTATCTATCCCTTCTTTTTCAGTGTGTGATGATGTGTTTGAGGAGTAAACACGGTGCAACGCTTAGAAGTGCATTAGTCCTTCTCCGCACTCCTCAGAAGTGTAGCGCTTAGAAATTTAAAGATGCAGCACCTCAGAAACAAAGGTGCCATGTTTGTCAAACTACACACACACTCCACACATTTTGATGTCTGTTCTTTTTTTATGATCTTGGCTGGTATCTCTGGAAGAGGTCAGAGTCTCCCCAGGGAGGCCAGCCTCACAGTTTGAGAAATGCCACTTTCTGTATCTTCTTGTCTTATGTTCTGCTTGACTTTAGAACTGGGAATCTGCTAACAGATGTTCTTAATCAAAGCTGTCTCCCTGATTACCACAGGGGTCATTCTTATTTTTTTTACATTTCTAGTGAATGCTGGGGGAGGGGGTAGTATGATCATAGAAACAGGCAGCATATTGTTCATCTGTGACAATGAACAAACAAGGGTAAAATGAATAAAACGGACGCAGAAAACTCAGTGGGGAAAAAAAAAATAATCTTTCAAATAGTGAGTGAACCAAAAGTAAAGACCATACCACAAAAAAGAAATATGTGAAAATGCATTGTTCACTTAAAAAAAAAAACAAACAGAATTTTTGGTTTCAAAAAAGTTGAGAATTTTTTCTATCTCAGGAAAGTTTTTGCCAATATGGTTAAAGATTATTTTTTAGCAGCAAATGATTTTTTAAAGCCAAAGTGCAACCCTCCCACATCTCCCTGTTAATAAATTCTCTTACACACATAAACATTACAGTTGACTTCACTGGGACTACATATCATTCACTTGGCACTGCTTGTCATAAAGTGTGCTTTGCTTTTCTTTTACCTCCTGAGATAGATTTACCTAAGGAAAATACACTGGTGAGAAGTGCTGTGATAATTATTTTGTTTTCACTACTTCTTTACTTTTTTTTGGGGGGGGGGGGCAGTAAAAGCAAGCAGTTTTTAAAAGCTTATTAATAAAAGCAAGCAGCAAGAAACCTGCACCAGTTAAATTTCAAATGAGAAAGCATCCAGATAGGACGTTGGGTGGATATTATATCTTATAACCACCACAATACCGCTGCTAATCTAGATGCAAAGGACAGGATTTGTTTCTTCTGGTTTTTGCCACTAAAGAGGTAGTCATCTATTCTGCATTAGTCTTCAAGTCTCTCTCTACAGTCAGGAGAGGGAGATGATCGATTCTAGAGAGTAATCCAACCCATCCTCAGAGCAGCGCTTAAGACACCCGGGATGACTTTCCTTCGTACCTCTCTCACTACCTCAGCAGAGACTAAATACCAATTCCAGCCTCTGAGGTCCACGATATCAGCCATAGCCCCTGCCCAGTCATATCCTTTGTGCATTTGGATGATAAGGCTTGTCCTCTTCATTTTAAACTTTTCATTTAGTTTCTGCAAGGCTGTTTTCTTCCCAACGGAGTTCGAAAGGTCAAGAGGATGTAACATCTAGTGCTTAAAGACAACAGAGGATTTATCCCTTCACAGCCCTCAGCAGTGGAAATGCTATCCCTTCAGCATGCGTTAAGTTACACTAGGAGATAATAAACAGGTACACTTTTTCCATGACAGAAATAAAAGTTTCAAATCTGCTGGCTTTGCTTGCTGGATTCCAGCATGCACCAGCTATAGGTTCCCAGCAATGACACAACAGAAAACAAGAAAGCACTGAACGGTATCAGCATCGCTTCACACTCTCTTCTTGCTTCCCTCCTATTTCCAGTCATCCTTTGCAAACGGTAACAACAAAAGGAGTTACACAGCCGAAGATCCACAAGAAATTGCAGCAGGTGGTACTCGGGCACCTGTGCCAGCCTAAACCATCTGCCGCATCACGGGGAGGAAGGAAGGGAGCTGTATAACAGCTCAGACACAGACCAAAATTAAATGCAGGGGCTCTGGCCTAAATACCGGAGGACAAGGACTGAGTCTTCTCTGCCTCAAGTCTCTACACTGTTCTGGGTGTACATCAAACCCCTCTCTCACGACCCTTTTTGCCTGCTTTAGTAATGATCCAGGAGCAGTTCAAAATGGGATTAGTATAAATGAGAATTAGCCCATAAGCCTGCAGTGGAAGTGGATTATTATTATAATCAGCCCCTTGATTAATGATCAGTCAGTGTCTCACGCCTTATAATTACAGGAAGGAATCTTTGCTTCTGTTATGAAACAGCAATATCCCTTTCCTTCTGTGAATTTGTACTGGGGACAAAATGCACACCACTGGTGATGGGAACAGTATAAAGATAACATAAAAGATGCAGCCCATGTTCCTGGCAGACTAATGTCTTTCTGAACTTAATCTGACAGCCTTCCAAGGCAATATTATGAACTCCACATTGTACAAAATCAGTAGCATTTTCTTAACTCTGGGAATGTGCAAGTATAAAACAGACAGATACTGAAATTATTCCATAGTTTAGAAGACAACCTGCAGCAACAATATCAACCCCGTTAAAGTCAGTGCCTATCTACCTGGCCACTCCTCCCCCTATTTAAGCTAATTTATTTACCTGGAAAGGGAAAAAAAGGCAGGCAGAAGGAGAATATTCATGACAAGTGATCTTTGTGGGAAGACACAGGTACGATTTTTCACTTTTGTGACAAATAGCAGCATTACTTCTTAGCTGCTCATTTCCAGGTTTTTCTGGGGCTCAGTGTACAGTCTGGAAATGGAGGAGATAAGCTGACCTCGGTAGACTGAATGACAGGGAGCACCTCAAGTCCTTGCCTATGGGCAAGAAGATGGTCCAAGATGAGTGAGTCAACTGAACGGACAGCTGGCAATTTAAGAAACACTGTTAGACTCGCACTGAACATGAAATGCAAGCATACTCTTACATCCCTAATTTTTACAACATTTTGGCCAAAACCTTTCTAAAATAGATTCCTTCTCCTACCCTTCCCCCACACTTATGTTCTTCAGCATCATCCTGCTCCCTCTAGAAAGAGGTCTTCAGTCCCAGACAGGAGCTGGTATTACCCTAGACCTCAGTTCAGGATCCTTTCTAAAGACTAATGTATTTGCATGGAAAGAGATGGATTCCTTCACACTGGTTAATACATCTTTAATCTCTGACTACTGGAGAGACATTATGAACCTCTAAATTCCTGAATATAAAGAACAAATGAATTAAAAATAAAGACTTTCATTTCTTAATCTGAGTCACTATATCGGGTTAGTTTGAGGGGACATTAGTCTCATCTTCTTTCAGGTGAGTCTGCAACTTTGAACTGGTATGTCTAAATTTTCACCCTTTCTGAAAATCGCCAGTTTGTGAGGTTAGTTTGATTATTGACTTCTTTAAATCATTGTGGGACACAATCTGTTTTCATTGTTTGTGAGTTCATGTTGTTTCCCACACGTGGGCTTAAAGATTCAGGTTCCCCTTCCCTTTTCAGCTATAATACTTCTTCCCTTCACATCTGGTATTGCTCACAGTCACAGGCCATGCAGGATTATGTCTCATCAAAGGTAGGTGTAGATGTTCCTTCACACCCTGAACACTGATGGATCACTATTGCCCTGCCCTATTTGCTAACTGCAGAACATTTTGTATGCACTTGCTATTCTGTGTTCGCATACCAATCTGCACCATGGCTGGCTTGTAAAGTAAGATTGAACCACATCAGCCTGGCAGAAAAAAATAAGTAAAGAAAAATAAATAAGGAAAAAAAAAGACAAGTGAGAACAACTTCCAATAAGATAACTCAGGACTTCAAAAAATAACATCACACAGTCACCCTTCCTTCTCACTAAGGAACTACTAAATAACCTGCACTGGCTCTCAGACCCTCCCTCCTTCTCTGCACTGATGTTCCCAGTGTTCCCACTCTAATTGCCCTCCTGCCTTCAGGTGATAATATATTTGCCAGTTTGCTGCAATTGTGCTTTTGTTAACTTTATTAATCCTGCTCTTCCAAAGATGGTTTGTCATATGCCATAATGAAAATATGCAGTCCATCACCTGGGAGATGATATCTACTTTTCCTTCATCCCCAAATATGGATGAAATCACCATATCAATTCTCCACACTGCCAGTAAAAATGCCTCAGTGCTACACTCCCTAACTCAGAGAACTGTCTTTTTCTTTCATATTAATGCTAATGGCTTCTCTCTTAGGGATAAACACCTTAGTAATTTTCTCCTAAATGCATGCACTGAAGCAATCTTCACTGTTAACTAGCTCTAAAACCCCCAACTGCATTTGGTTTATCGTGCACCGTATAATACTTTTCCCCCCTCCTCATTGGTATGCAAGAACGAATAAAGCCAATTTTCACCTTTTATCGCAAATGCATCATAAATGGTAAAGGGAAAGAATTAATAGCTCGGTAATTACATTTTAGTAAACAGCAGAGGGGAAAAAAAAAAAAAGACAACAACCCACTAGTGAAGAGGTAACGACTGCAGCTGCAAGCAAGGGCTCGCCAGGGATCCAAACAAGCCCTCGCCAGCTTACGTGGGCACTGCAGGCTTGCCACCTTCCCCCGTGAGGCTTGTGCAGCCTCGCAGAAGTGAGGCAGGAGGCTGTGGAGTCAGACACCTCATTGCTCTGATATATGACTGCAAATGATATTCTGGCTTGCATATATATTCTCTCGTGATGACTTCCGTAACAAGTGTGCTTACCTTAAAAATTCCACAACTTAGGTATTTCTCTCCCCTCCCCTGTGCCCTGCTCATCACCAGAGACGTAATTTGAGCTAAGAATCTGAAGGGGGTGGGGGGAAGAAGCAAACAACCTGCAGGGTGGCTATTTTAGACTTTCGTAGCGTTTAATCAATTGTGCGCTCATTTCTGCCACTAAAATTGAGCACAGTGTTTATCCGAGGGATGTGCTGTCTGGGGACTACATAAATCATCACCAATACAAATGCAAAATAGCTATGTTATAGCTGCACTGATTTTGTATTGCTTACGATATTAAAATCTGGTACGACCCCGTGACACAAAAGGACTAAGTTGTCATTTCCCTGTGACTTCCAGCATGAAGGAGATCCCACTGTTTGGGGTTTTTTTTTTGCATTTGCGCAAATGTTCCTGGTGCAAGTGAGATGGCTAGGTAGCACCACGTGCCCCGTGATAGTCACTGGATTGGCATCTATGTATACAGTCCTGCAACACTGCCCTCGGTGACCTTCTGGGGACTTGTGGGAACAGCGGGAACGTGTGCCACCTCCACTGTGAGCAGTTCAAAAAACTTCTCCAAGGTACCTTTGCATGAAATGCAGCTATCCGGCACTAAGAGATGTTCAGTGGGACAAATTCTTCTTTAACAATTCAAACAAATGTCTAACTTTTTAAGGAGCTGATCATCGCTTCATACATTCAACATACTGCAGAAACTGGCTGCTCATGGCTTAGACTGATACACTCTTCACTGGGTTAAAAACTGGCTGGAAGGCCGGGCCCAGAGAGCGGTGGTAAATGGAGTTAATTCCAGTTGGCAGCTGGTCAAGAGTGGTGTTCCCCAGGGCTCAGTATCGGGGCCGGTCCTGTTTAACAACTTTATCAATGATCTGGACGAGGGGATCGAGTGGACCCTCAGTAAGTTTCAGATGACAGCAAGCTGGGTGGAAGTGTTGATCTGCCTGAGGGTAGGGAGGCTCTGCAGAGGGATCTGGACAGGCTGGATCGATGGGCCAAGACTAACTGTATGAGTTTCAATAAGGCCAAATGGTGGGTTCTGCATTTTGGCCACAAAAATCCCCGGCAACGCTACAGGCTTGGGGAGGAGTGGCTGGAAAGCTGCTCAGCAGAGAGGGACCT
>JAVKLA010000074.1:77583172-77706619 GCA_034782735.1 Sagittarius serpentarius
CAGTGCTAGGTTAACAATTGGACTAGATGATCTTATAGGTCTTTTCCAATCTAGGCAATTCTATGATTCTATGATTCACACTGAAGATTTCATCCAGATCCGTTTTTATGATATCTAAGCTTTAAAGTAAATAAGGAATAGTTTAACTGCAGCTAATTCACTTCTGGTCCGGTAAATGACACCCATTTTCAGACCCATAGCCTCTATGTCTTACTATAAAACAGGGGAATAGTTTTCATTTCTTTAGAAAAAAACTGTGAGGACAAAGAGAGAGCTCCAAAACTGTAAGTCATGAGGTATCTAAGTTAGATCAGTAGTTCCTGAAAGATGCTGAGTAGCTTCTGCGATATGCCAAGACGGCCCAACAGAAGGCCCCAACTCCTCTGGAGTTCTGAAAGTTAGCGGAGTCTGACTTCTTCAGCTTGCTTCAAGGTGCTAGTCTGGTACCCCACCGTAGGTAAAAGAAGATCTGATTTCCTACGCAGGTACAGCCGACGCAGCTACTGCCAAGCTTTTGGGTTTTGTCTTTTTAAAAAAAAAGATTGCTCCCTGGCATGGTTTGTTTCACATCACCCCACTGCTCCGATAAAGACATGGAACTCCCAGAAAACAATTTATTTTCCTCAGCTATTAGGCACAAAATAAAAGCAGGCACAAAAATCTGTGCAAGCTATGTGATCTTTCTCCTATGGAAGTAAGAAAAATACATATCTGAAATATATCCAGTTTAAGAAAAGAAAACAGACAATGTTCCGTATTTTCATGAATTATTTTACTGAATTTCTACTTTGCTGTTCACTTCCTCTTTTAAAAATCTGGATAGATGCAATAACATTCCTCAGATTCTAAAGGAGAGGTGACAAGCAATGGAGTTAAAAATTTACTGAGGTTTACTTTTTCTCATGTTTTTTGCTTTGTTTTTGTTTTGGTTTGGTTTTTATTGTTTGTTTGTTTTGGTGTTTTGGTTTGGGTTTTTTTGTGGGGGTAGATGCCACTTCCAGGTTCTGGGGCAAAACTATTGGAACTTTAGCTGTGAAAGATGTCTTTTGGTTTTAGGCTTTTCCAGCTCCCTCTTGCTAGTGTGAAATTAAAATAACATCTTTAGAAAGCCTGTTCTAGCCACATATCTCATGAGTCTTGCAATTCCAAGGTTTGGATGATTCAGATAAGATTATGTAACTTTTTGCTCTCTTATTTTGTTTTTGCCTGGAGACACCACCGTTCAATGCATTGGTAAGAGTATCCAGCAGCTACAGAATAGCATAAAAGATAAATAAATTTTGAAAATTACAGGTTTTTGGGACAACCCACTTTTCCCAAGAAGCATTAACACCTTGTTCTGCAAAAAACCCTTCTCTTGGTCATTTGTTATTCTGAGGTCAAATGGCACCAGGTGGTGCTGTTACACACGCTTGTTTTCTCAGCATGCAAGCCAAATTTTTAGTCCTGGAAATACCTTTTTGATGTGAATTTTGTGAAAATTGATACAGGTAGAAAACAGTTTTCTGTCCACTGGAGTCCCTGGTCTGTATACAGCTGCATGGTAACAAGTAGCTTTTGATAGACAAACCTCTGTAAAATGGAATTCCTAGTGAGATTATCTAGGACAGCCGTAAATATATATAAAAAGAAATCAGGACACACTTACAGCATGTCCAACATCTGCTGGAAGTAACTTCAAAGGGCTTCGGTGCCATTCAATAGTGGAAAGAAAAAGTATACAATACAGTTTGTAATGTTAGAAGAGAAGTTAAATTTACATAATCAGAGTCTTGTGGAGGACCTGGATGAAATTTAATCATAAGGGATGTGTTTACATAGATGTTTTTCTATACAATGTACACCAGAACACAAAAAAAACCCCAAGGAAATACTACAAGGAAAGATCTGGAAAGAAGAAAAAAGGATTTTGCTACTTTTATCAGAATTTGTAATAAAGTATTTCCTTCTTTTAAATGTTCTTACTTTACTAAAAAAAGTCACAAATCATTCAGCAGTATCACTGTATTTTTATCTATTTTTGGAAGTTATTAGTTAAAGAAGACAAAGAACAGCAAGAGAGAAAGCATTTCAAGAGACAAAAGAATTTATTGAAAAAGAACAGACAACACTGGGTAGTATTCCTCCACCTGCAATATAGAACCGCTAGCACTGACTTTACTGAAGTGGAATCGTAGCAAGGGGCAGGAAATCAGTATCACTAGACTCAATAAACCCTGATGTTCCCTCTAAATGCCTGCTCCCTGCAACATCTTATTGCATCTGTTTGTCAGAAAGAGAAATGCAGACCTAGAAATACAAACTAATTGATCCTTTGTTGCACCACGACTCGTTCATTGACATGGATGGGAAAGGAAGCTGGGAATGTTAGTTGCTAGTTGCTTGTTCTTGCTAAACAATATACTCTTTTTTTGATAGTATATGTCTAGATCTTTTCCCACTGAAGCCAAAGAATATTTTGCCCATAATTTGAAGGAAATTGGAGTCAGGTCTGCAATTTCATCTATGATTTACTGGAACTGTTTTTTCACTCAATATCTGTGGCAAATAAATGTTTCTTCAAAATTTGTCCATTCCCAAATAAAATGACTTGGTTACGGGAGAGATTTTAGCTCTTCCTAGGAAGTAAAGAACAGCTTGTCTTGAGAATCCACCGAATTTTTAGTGCTATGGTTTAACTTTCTAAGTATGTCATCATCAGCCTGTGAAACAATAACATATAAAGAAAATAAAATTAACGTTCTTCACCTAATACATTGTGTTAATGGTTGCTGCTTAGTTCACTACTACTGTGCTTTAAAAATAAAATGGATTTCATTTACTCACTACAGTACCTAGCAGAAAGCGCACTAAAATTATTTTCCCCTTAACAGAACACGCTGTAAAGGCCCATTAAAATATAATTACTGCCAAAAAGGCATTTTACATTTCCTTGAGATAAGCTGCAGTAGTGTAGTTTGAAATTCGACTTCCATTGATTCAGGATTAGAGCAGCATGTTTAGATAATAAGCAAAAGGATCTCAGATAACAGCCTGAGTGAGTCATCAGACTATAGTGTTTAGTCTGAGAAAGTGTGTTTATCTGAAGAGCTCTTGGGACTAATATGGTTCCTCTTCAAAGCCTGAAGCAGGGGGCAAAAATCATAGTCCTGCAGGCTGGCAGGATAAACATGTCCTGTGATTTGCTAGCAATTTGAGAGATGGATTTCACTACACAGCGCATTGCTGTTGTCAGGTTGAAAAGTGTCTGCCTGGAAATGAATTCATGTGCACACAGCTCCAGACAAAGGAAAATCTCCCTGAAATGGCATGCCATCACATTTTAAGGCCAATTTTTCAAGTCTCTGACTCACACCTGGGAAATATACTGGTGCACTAAGTTTATCATAAAAAGCTCACGTTTTAACAGGCAAAAACTGGTGCAATAATCTTGAAATCTACCGTCTCACTGACTGGTACAGAAATCCATTTTTCTGCACATTTGCCTGCTCCATGTTTGAAAACAATTCTGCCTTTTCTACATAGGGTCATCCCAGACAATTTTTCAGTGAAGGGAACTCTGATGCTCTTTTAACATCGGCGTGAGGCCTAAACGGGGAGGTTGGGCAATGTGTCATCAGGAGGAATACTGCGGCAAGAATAAAAGCTCCGGTGTCAGTCAACAGTTTATAAATACAGCAGGAGAGATAACTGCTGTGTATGCTCCATGAGGAGGAATTCAGACCAGGCTCCAGAAGTAGCAACATATTTTTAAGTTAGAAGAGAGAGTGAGAAAGCGTAAATGAGCGAACAGAAGGATTCTATTACTCTGTGTGGAGGGTTTTTATGCACGGTTGGAGCAGTTGGGGGTTGTCACTCTCTGGGAATAATTGTGAAGGGAACTGAACACAAAATAAAGGACTTGGGGTCTGAATGTCCTTTCATTTGCACCCACAAGTTTCCTGGAAATCAAACAGTTTACACCAGTAATTACATAAAATATATGTAAAAGCAGATGAAGTTTATGACACATTGGATAAGAAAAGGGAAAACCCAGAACTACTTCCCCAACACCTCTCTCAACCTTAAGGGACAGAGAGAGGCACATGGGTGAACTTCAAGGGAGAGTTACTCAAAAAATGTCCCATGAACACGGTTGAACAAGGAAGCTCAAGCAATCTTTAAGGAAAAGAGCTTGCATTTCCAGATTCCCATTAAGGTTTTATTATTTATTCCACATGCCAAATCGTAGGTAGCCTAAAGGGTTAAAAGCTAACTGGGTAAGTTTCCTTCTGAAGCTCAGTCTCACATTTACTCTCTGTTTGTTTTTATTTGCTTTTTTGTTTTGTTTTAATTGAAATGTAGATGCAAAAAGAAACCCTTTAAGAAGCAAACTTTTAGTTAAAGAAGAACAAAAGGCATCATCGATAGCTTCTTCTGGCAGCAAATGTGAGGCTAAGGATACATGTCTTCTAGATTCAGTTGTGCCACTGAAAAAGAAAACAACCATCAATTTTTTGTTCCTTTCCTTCTTGCTGCATGCCACGTTTTCAGGCCTTGTGGTAGGAACTGCTCAAGTAAGTGCTGTTATGACAATTTGGCTACAAGCAGCCAAGTCAGCAATACCTGCTCTTGAAACTCTCTGAGGTAAAGGTGACCTTATTCTGTCCAAAGTTGACTGCGCTGAGTAAAGAGAGGCTACCTCGCTGGCCAGTGTAGGGGCTGGTGAAAAGCACGAGTAGTGAGTTCAGTGAAGCGTTAACTACTTACGTTAGCCCTATATACATTAAGAACGTGCCTCCTGTTGTATCTGCAGTGGAAAAACGATATTGGAAGAGCACTAGAGGACAACTGATGGTGTAGAAAATAGGTATCCAGAGTTCATGGAACATCAGTCTGCTTCCCAAGAGGAGCAACCTGTTGTATTTAATGGCATCTGTGTATATGCATGGGAAGAGAAAGACCAATAACTAGACGAGCAATACTAATAGTTTATTCATGTTTCTGGTTTTCACTTAGTTTGAATATTTTTTAACTTCAGAAAGCTGAGAACAAGAAATGTATTTCTGAAGCACCATTTATGGCTTTGGTGCTCCAAACTGTATCTATCATTGAAGATATCAAAATTTTTAGCAAGTTTCAGGTAAGAAATCAGATGTGGATTTTTAACTCTGGACTTGAAAATAAAGAACTATATTAATTACTAATAAACCACAATATTTGGTCAGTGTTGAAGTGATTAATTAGTGCATAGGTACAGCAGGGAAAGGAAAAGCATATTTGGTGAAACATATTCTCTAGAACAACAAAATACATTAACTTCAGTTGGTTTCTCTATTGACCTCTTCTGTTTCCCAAGTATGGAAGAATTACAATTTTAGCTCCTTGATCTTCTGAAGTGATTAAAGACATTATTCAAAGTTGATGATGAAGTATTTATGGCTGCAAGGACACCCAGAGAGAAATGCGATTTCCGCGACATGATTTAGAAGCTGTAACGCTGTCTCTGCTTTAACATCAAACCCAGTGAGGTACCATCAGAGCACACCATCGTCAGCATAACCGAGGGCCTTGGATTTTTATCCTGAGTCCCCAAAGTCACAGTAGGATTTCAGTTTGAACCTCAGTGAGAGTAACATTAAGCTCTCTATGAGGAAAGAGTCTGTTTTAGCTGTTGACTTCAACTGGAGTTGGATTAGGTCTTGATTTATTCTGGAGCTACGTAGCACAGATAGAAAGGCAAAAAATTCAAAGACACCTGCAAAGAGAAACGGCTAATTCTAGGATACTTAGAATGGACAGTTTCTGAAAAATAGGTGTGTGGGAAAGTGGGAAGAGCTTCCTAGCACAGATACACGGAGACCTGTTTCAGTGATGACAGACTGCCCTGGAAAAACAGGGAAATTTAAAGCTGAGATTTTCTTGTATCAATTCAACTTGGATTTTGAGGTAGAATAGCTATGCCCAGGCTGTACAATGTCCTGGGCCGATGTATCTGCAGAGCATGGTGCTACTGCCACAGGTCTCTGCTCCAAAATCTCCGCACCCAATTTCATTATGTGGTCATTACATGCCATGGGCCTCTAATACTATGGATATTTTGGTCCCTTGAGAGAAAACTTACAGCTCTCCAGCCTTTCTCTACTATTGTTCTCACCAGCTTTCACTGTTTGCATTACTCGAGTTTCTTTTCTTACCTTACAACTTCTGTTCTTGTAAGTTCTGTTAAGATTTCTAATATTGGCAATATATCCCCTCCTCCAGTTAAAAGAGAAGTTTTGTTCTAGCTTTTTTATATGATCAAACATCAAAAAACATGTAAAAATTGTATAGTTTTGTAGGGAATTTTTCCTAAAAAGTGAATATGAGTGACAAAAGATGAGTTTTGTTTAAACTGGAAAACATAATATTTTCAGCTACTTAAAAGGTCCGTGCATAGAGATTTTTTTTTCCTTTTTCTTGAATCTAACAAAAATTTTCAAAGGGATTGAAGATTGTACTCCTTTTTTTTTTCATTTTAAGAGAAGTGGATAGAAAATGAAATACCATTGAAAAAATACTTGTTCTAATTATAAAAAAAAGAGGCTTTGATTTTGGTGGGGACTTAGGAAGAGAAGGAAACTCAGTATCTTGATATTATCATTTTTTTTATCAACAACAAAAACTTTTATGTTTCTAGTAACAAAAACAAATGGAAAAAATCAAAGTAGAAGAAATTATTCCTCTTGGTTTTTACAACATATTACTCCCTAACTCAAGATAAAAGCCCACTATCCATTTTTGTTTCATTCATCATTCATTCTTTGCTTTGATTTTAAGCTGCTTTATTTTCTTTCTATAAATAATATTTGTATTACTGATGCAAATTTGGGATCAGGTAGCTCATCTTCTCTGCACAGGTCCATCAGCAGGAGCACAACACAAGGAGCTCTGTACCCCGTGTACCCTCTTCTATGGTTTGCAGAGTTTAATTCCTGCGCTCTCTCAGAGCCTCCACAGCAACTTAGGAACTAAATCCTGTATAGCTCTTCGCTCCTCTTTCCATTAGCAAAAAGCTGGACACATAAACTGATTCATCATCTGTCTTCAGCTCTGGGTAAGAAAGTATTTTAAGTTTTAGCATTTTAACTGTACAGAATAGGACTAAAGGCAATTTAGGAGCAGAATGAATTTCACGTAGACAGTGAGCTATATTAAAGGATAACACAGGAGGTCCCTAACACATAAAGCCTTACAAGACTAAACAGCTGGAGATATAATTTCACTAATGACTGTGTACCAATGATGGCACAAGGCTGAAGTTACTAGTCTCAGGCTTCCTAAGTGAGCAAAGAAGATGTTGCTTCCTCTTCTCCAACAGAAGTACAGATATTCTCAGACATACTGAGTAGCAACTATGACATTCCTTCTTTCCCCCAGCGAAATCACTGCTGAAGCTATGCTAGGACTATTATGCATAAGAAACTTCTTGGGCCTGTTATAATAATAAATTCCAGGTCAATTAAATTCACAGCTGTGGAGACATGCCTTGAAATTTAGCTTAAATCTTCTGGAGAATCAAACACTTTCACAGGAGACAGCAGCAAGTCACTGGTTAACTGCTGAGACTCTGTAATTTTGGGTCAAGGAAGAATAATTCAGAACATCTTTTGATTCCTGAAACTGGGTTGAGTTCACTTTGAAATTGGCCTATATTTCATTCACATGTAAAAGTCATGCCACAACCCCCCTGAACTACATTCAATTTATATAACTTGATGCCATTCTAAATCCTGGCAGCAGGCTGCATTCCCCACCATTTGCAGTGCCCAGCTAAGGTGCATTCAGATGTTTTGGAAGCCGAGATGAAGGTTTCCAGGCTTATACTTCCTAAATCACTTTTTCTTTGCTTTAAGGATCTACTGCCCTTGTTGATTGACTCATGCCTGTACAAGGTACACACACAATATGGAAACTTATGAAACTATCAGAGCCTTCGAACAGAACCTGACGCATACCTCAGGAAAAGATCAACCAGCTGCAACACTTTGATTAAAAAATAAAAACGTTTTGAGATGGGGATGGGAAGGGGATGAACTGAGTCAGGTAGAAGAAATTCTTGCATTTAACTCCTGCTTTTGCCTTACTGTATGGAAAACCGAATTCCCTGACTGATGCTTACACATGCATATACACATTATACATACACTGTGTGTTACTGTTGGCATTACGATCTTTTCCTTATGGGTGAGCATTTGACGTTTAAATATAATGTGGGGAGGCAAAGAATGGTAAAAAAACACTTGATCTACAAGTAGACCAGAAGATTCCTGTAATATATAGAAAAGCAGGAGTGATAAACACCTAAGACAAACCAACAACGACATTTGTTCATTCCATGATAGTGATAGATATTCCTGCATACAAGAGAAAAAGAAACAAACAGCTTTTTATCTTCTACTCGATTAAATTTGTCTGTCTCTTCTGGTCAGATTTTGAAGTTACACTATACCACTGAAGCCCTCCTTTAATCTTCGCCTTTGTCAATTCCTCAATGTTATTCTGCCACTTCTCCCTTTATGTTTGAATAGACAAGCTTGCTTCTAGTTCTGTGACCCATATGTCTGAGGTTAAAATCTCTGGTTTTGTCATGATTGAATGATTCACATTGGGAAACTACTCACCTGTCCAGCAGTGTCTAGAATGTCCAAATAGGCTGGTTCATCATCAATTCGGACTTGAGTTTTATAGGCATCCTCTGAAAAATACAGTGCAGTACGGCTAAGCATAGGAGTGGCTCAGAAAATGGAAAATGAAATAGCTTTCCTCGTTTGGAGTAGGCTTTTCAAAAGCTCTCCAGTCTGACCTAACTTTGGTTTCTTTCAAATCAAAAAGACACTTTTTGAAATCCTACCACCATTGCAAAGTATTAGCAAAAGGGAGTGGTCTAGTCCTTTCTATTACAGTACCTCAAAATATTAAAGAAGTAAATTTGCCTCTCTTTAAAGGGGTAGTACAAACCATAGGTGTTGTTTAAGTCACAAAGACTCAGAAGTGTTACGCTGGTGCTATGCAGAAGAGTGTTTTTCACTTACCACAATGACACTTCCACAGAGATTTTCCAGCAAATAGTTTCAAGGTAAAGATTGTTTAAATTACTGGGATAGTCTCCCTGTGGCTGAAGGGGGCTTCTGGCTCACATATGTCAGAGCAATTAATTAGACCTCTCTATATCTCTGGAGAGGATGCAAATGGATTTCTTAAAATAAATTCTGTAATCAGCGTCCTCACACTCATCATGGCTGGGGTGGAGAAGGAAAAATCTGTGCTTGGTGGACCGTTCCCTTAGCTCGTGATTTTGTCAACCTAAACTTGGAAGAAGAAAACCAAAAAAGGTGAACTACTATTTGCATATGTTGTTTTCCTCACATTTCGATTTCATTCTCCTTTCAACATTTGTACTCTTTTCCTAAGGTTAAACAGAGCTTAGATACCAGGCCATGTTTATACTTGAAATAGTCTTGGAAATTATCCGTGTTGTTTAATTAAACAGTAATGCACAGCAGCCTGAGTGGTTTTGGTGACTGATATTATGTTTTGGCTGCGCATTAAGGCGTGAAGACGAGACAAGTGTTTTTAATTCATCTGAGAAGTGTCATTAATCGTCATGAGCATATGTCTGGTCCTATTCAAAGGTTCAATCCTGCAAGCCCTGGCTGCCAGAGACCCTTAGGACTAGGCTCTCAAGAACTATTGAGATAATATTGGGATTATAATATGGGATTATATTGCAGGTATTTGCAATTCTCAGGACGTTCCAATTTGTGTCCTAATACATATATTGCATCATATGATATTTTATAAATGCATGTAAAAACCTGCTTTCTACCTGTACAAAGGAAAAACTAAAGCATTCAGATATGAAGGACTCTGGATGGCCTTAACTCAGTCAGTGGCAAGCTATCTTTAATGACATAATCACATACAGTAATTTCCATGGCTCTCCTGCTTCTTTAGGCCTCAGTTCAGCAAATTACTTAGGCACATGGCTTGCTTTAAACAAATACCTAATCCCATTCATATTAGGATGATCCAGAGGTTTAATTAATTGTATGATACATTGCCTTGCTGAGAAAGCCAGAGCACTCCAACCAGTATATGTTCCAGTCAATAGATCTCTTTCTAGGGATCGCTGATTAAAAAACTCCGTGCCAAACAGGGACCATATAGAGTGAATTAGGCTACTTACAGTTTAAGTAATCTATTACGCTATGACAACGATACGTGCAGTAGAATTTTTTTCTTTTCATTTTTTATCTTTTTTTTTAACTCAAAATGAAAAACAAAATCTGAAAACATGTAAAATCAAATATGGTTCATATGAATTCTATTGATACTATAAAGTATTATTAATATATTTCCATGCAGGTGAGTGCCCATTTGCATTACATTCATGCATACATAATTAACATATGACTTGCATAAATTTTGCTTGCACTCTTGGCTCTGCAGCTGGGTACCCTAAAGCCAATACGCCGTGGTCCTATTTCTCTCTTCACTTAGACCAATGTGAGTTTTAATGCAGTAGCTTTAAAACAGTTAATACAGAGACATTTGCATCCTTAAATTCAACCTGGATAAAAATAAAGCTGGAACCTAGATAAATCCTGTCTTATTTGCTAAGGAAATCAATGAGGAGTTCAGAGTTAGTTGTAACTAAAAGATCCACTGGCCTCTGAATATAAGTCATAGCTTTCAGTAAGTAAATGTAAGATATCCACGTCTAATACCGTGCTGAGCCACCCCAGCTGTACCCCGATATCACGCCACAGTAATCAGTAAAGTTTCAACTGTTAAAACCTGGAGCAAGTCTATGTTTATAACCCTTTTACTTTGCAAAGATAACACTGAACATACAAACCCACTGTGTTGTGTTTTTTTTTCCCCTCAAACTACTGACCTTAAAACACTTCACAAAGATGTGCCAGAATGACTGTCTCATTTTCATTCTTAATATATGTAACATCTTCTGTTGGTGGTAGTGAAAAAAATTCTGTTGAGCATTGACCAAGCACACCAATCTAAATGGTCTTCTAGGCAACTGTATTTGGAAGATGCTTTTTACTTGTAGGATTTGCCTTTGCCCCAAGAAATGTAGAGATGAAACAGGAAGGAGATGTGACTTTCCTTTGAAATATTCTCTCTCTGCATATGTGCAAAAAGCAGGATAGTACAGATAATTTAGAAAAGCTTAAAAATATCCTCAACTGGGCTGTGATAAGCAAGGGTATTCTCAAGCTGTATTTGAATGGAAAATAGATGGGAGATTGAATACCTACTTTTCTTATGGCACTCATTTAAAAGGAAGTCCTAAAGCCCACATTTATCAAGGGAATTGCTATCTTGAGCCAACACCCTCATACCAGAGATCAGATCATAGCACCCACTTAGGGCCTATCAGCTTCTTGACACGCAAACACCACCAGTCTTTTGAGAGGCACTGTCTTTCCATTTACGCTGTATATTCACTGATCTCCTGGGCTACTAGGACAAGGAATTTTTCCAGCACAGGAGGTAGGAGGAAGATGCATAAATGGAAAACCATGTTTCCCATCTCATGTCATATGGACCAAGAAGACAAGCTAAGAGTGGAAAAGCTGTACCATTTGGTTCTGGTCTACAAATAATACTTTTAAACTAGGATTTCATCTCAGGAAGTAATGGGACTAGAGCTGAGTGAGGGATTACATAGACAAACATCTTTCTTTTACTCAGTTGGACTATGGGGCAGAGGCATTAACCTGGAAAGAAACAACCTCCTAGAGACAAAGAGGTGGGTATATCTGTATGTTGAACCGAGTTAACATATTTTTGTTCTATTAGTAGCTATAATGTTAAGCAGAAGCCCTGGTGTCTTCACATGCTTCCTAAAGGACTTCAGAAGGGACTACTACTTGGCTAGTGTTTTCAGTTCAGGCAACATAGCGCAAATTATGGTCACATTAAGGAAACAGAAACCCTGAGATCAGAGAGGAACGTGCTGTTTACATGTGGACTGAGAAGAACAGAAATGAAGATGTTCCACTGAAATAGCATCTGCGTGTATATAAAACAAAGCAGGAAAGTCATCAGGAGCACTAGCAAACTCACTGTCTAATCTCTTTTTAAAAATTATTCACATTATTACAAATGTTCTCTGGTATATTTAAGCTATTCACAATGTTTGAGTACATTACATTTTCTTTCACCTAATTAATTTATAAGACTAATATAACACTCCCTTTAAAGTTAATTGGGAGCTGCTAAGCCACATGTATCTGGACTTTATATCCTACAGCTCTAAAGAGTGATATTTATTAAAAGGCCAAACTCCAGCTTCTGTTTCAGTAAAACATTAAGATAACGTACAAAAAAGAGACAATAATAATAATCAGACAATAAATCAGACATTAACTATATTTCTTATATTAAGTTCAGTATTAGTCTTTTTCTGTGAGGCTAACTATAAGGTCCCAGCTTTTGGTTTAGGTAAAATGCATCAGAAAGATAGGTATTATAAGAAGAAACTGTGGATGGAGTTTATTGATATTGCTGTGAGATATAACCACGATTCAAGCACAGACTGCAAGAATGAGCATTTTGTAGGATATTAAAGAGAAAAATGAAAGAAAAACTCCTGCATCTTTACAATCTCTTTAATATGTAGATATATGAATATATGAACTGGATAGTTAAAATATCTGGTAAAAGTTATTTTTTAAAGAAAATTATTCTCTTTTTTTCCCCATATAGAATATAGACCTCTTTAAGAATATTTTTTCCTACAAACATCAAAAATAAACATGAAAATAGATAAAAATTTCAGCTTAAAAGATTATACTACTTGGCATGAATTATTTCTGACTGTTTACTCTTTTCCAGGGTGGGAAAAGAAACAAATACAGCTCCAACTGTTTTCTGAATGGCACCTATTCTTTTTTATTATTAGTTCTTTCCTCCTTTACTGAATATCTCATTTAAACCAAGAAAAAAAATGTTTTTTCAAAAGGCGTATTTTAACTTTTTTTTCTTAATTGTTTGATTGTCCTTTGCAGTACTATGAAAGAAAAGAAAAAAATCCTTCCTTAAGCCTTTGTTATCTGTTTTTTTGTTGTTCGTTTTTTTTTAAAGAGGACATGCTCTTTATTCAGCTTTCCTTTTTTATAGGACATCATTCTGGAGACAGAAGTAGACTAATTACTGCAAGGTTGTGTTGCGATCAGTTATCTTAGCACTGGAGAAGCTACATTCATAAAAAATATATCAAAGCACTTTTTCAGCTATGAGCAGGTAGCTGCTTCATGACAAATAGATTTGGATGGTGTACAATTTAAAGGGGAGTTGGAATGGGCTTTTCATCTGCATTACAGACATGTTCCAGTCCCTGAAATATAGGTCAGCTGCTTCTTTCTTCCATTTGTTAATTCTGCTTATATTCCTTCCAAATAAATAGTCTCTCTTCTTCTGTCTAATACACTACCAATTGCAGTTAAAACCAATTAGATTCTCACATATATAGATGAGCCAAAAGATATTTTATTTGACTAAGCAGGTGCCAAACCAGCAGAAGGAAGTCACACCTGGAGTTCTGCCTCTTTTTGTTCTCCCTGTGTGCCAAAGAGACAGCAGGAGACCCAGTTCTTGGTGTGCTTAGATTATCTGCTACATACCCATTTTAATCCAGAGATGCTCCTGAATGTAAGATGATCATGAGTCTTTGGCTGGATGAGTGCTGTTTCTATTTACAACAGGGAATTTTTAAATAAAAACAGAGTGGATGAACAGAGACTTAAACCACTGTACCAACTCCTACACGTAAACTTCTATTTGAGATAAAAATATGCATGAAAGGAACTGCCCATCAAAATACATTGGTCTTACAGTTTCCCTTAGCATATGATTATTTTCCTGGAGTATGAGTGTTTTATAATTTGGGTGAGCATTGCTATCAGCATTTTGCAGACAAGGACACCAAGTCACAGAGGTTGCCATCCTATGAGCTATGCACACACGATAAGCAATGAATGGCTTAGAATAGTAGAACTGACAGATTTGATTGCCTTGTATTCTGTAAATACCCATGTAGATAGCAGTATCCTTTAAAATAAGGCAAGTAGGAAAATTAGTACTAGACTAGTCGCTAGGATACTTAAATATCCCATTTCCAGTTCTGTCGAGTGTTACATAATTCTACATTATATTTATTTCTCAGCATTGAGCTGTGTTCGCCATTATGCTGTCATTTGTTTGGCTTTGTCAGGTCTTTGTCAGATCTTTCAGGTTTTGCTCGGCTTTCGGTTAACAGCACAAGTTGTCTGCTCCCGCGTAGACAAGTGATGGTAACAGACATCATTCCAGGCAGGAGTCTCTTGATGATGGTTTGCAGAACAGAGAAAAAACAACCGCTGCCTTTCCAAACCCAAAGACAGAAACTCTTCCTTCAGTAACCACACACTCTGAACATCTCTGCTGTTTCTACGAAAGAGAAGCAGGTAAGTAATGCAGCATTTAATGCAGATGGTACCTCTCTGCTAGCCTTACTTTTATAAAAAGACCATAATGTAGGCCTTGAGAAAATTAAAATAATCTGAGAAAAAACAAAGCATTAGTCATGTTAAGTGCTTATCGTAAAAGGAATTCATACATTTATTCATTACACATTCAGTTGCATGATGAGAAACACAGCACTTTCTATCTTTCAGTTTTCATTTTAGCATTCAAATTACCATAAACATATTTTCAGATAAGATATTAAACCAAGGCCTTGGCCACATATGTCTTAAGAAAAGATTCTGTAATGTTGTTTTCAAATGGCCTTGCTAAATTCAAATGCATATTACTGTTGTACATTCCAGCTCTCCTTATTAATTTCAATTGAAGACGCAATTCGTTTCCTTTATTTAGCCTTTGTACAACATTATGACATGCTCTTAACTAACTACTGTGCTCTGTTTTAGAGGTTCCTGTATCTTCAGGGCCACATAAAAACAAATCCTGGAGCATTCATAAGATAACTCACGATTTCAAGGAGTAAAGATGCAAACAGAAATACAACAAGCTACATCTATAAGTCTGAAAACAAAAGAGCAGAACAACTCATAACCTCTAGTTGATTTTGTCCTCCTGTAATAAGCACTGCTAATATCTTCAGTGGAAAGCAGAAGCATAACTAGACTATGCCCAGATCCTCAAATAAACCTCTGCACTTAATCCTGCTACAATCAATGAAAAGTGGTGCCTAAATACCTGGAGGGGGACAGAGCCTAAATTACCTGTTGAGCATCCAGGATCGTTGCAGCCTAATAAAGATTTGAGTTTTGGCCCAGCAAGCCCCATGCAGTCTGACTAGTTGTTATTAGTATTTTTTAACTGAGCCATCTTCACTGGCATACTCTCACCTCAATCCTTTAACTTAGGCTCTCTCTGCATCTGGTTACAATAATAAAATCTTCCTCAGCCTAATGGGCATTCTGCTTGGTTCTCACTTCACTGCAGTGCTCGTCTTTTAATGCCATTATGTATCTGTCTTAAACCAGCTGCTCTCAAATTAAGTTTCTCCCTTGTGTTGGGCTGCCTAATGTTTCAGGACTGCGCTCTGCAGGGCAAGACTGATAACTCACAGCTGCTGAAGGAGCCTGATTGATTTTCAGCTGTGGGTACTTACATGGCAGCTTTCTCAGTGACCTGAAATGCACTCAGTGCCTTCCAAATTGGGAAATGCGTTATCCATTGCACTTTCTGTCTTTTTTTTTTTTTTTTTTTTGCAGTTGTACCTATAGATATGTACAAGCACCTCTTCTTCAATGTCAGCTTGCTGTTTCATTACGGTGGTACCCTTTCATTCTCTGCTGAAAAGCAGGGGAAGCAAAAGCAACTTAATCTCACTTAGTCTGTGGTAGGCACAAAAAAAGAAGCATTATCTGTGCTCTAAAAGGTTTTGTGTGAACAGAAATCTGAGTGAACTGAACTTTGAGTCAGTTAAATCTGGTTTGTCTTCTCCCTTTGGGTCCTCATTATCGTGATGTTTACTAACGAAACAGTTGGAAAAAGAGACAATGGCCTGGGTGGCTTTCAACAACCAAAATTAAGAGTGATTTTGTGGCACAAAGTGTTGCACGGGAGAGGCTTTCATCTACATGTACTCATCAAGAAGGAGACAAAGCACAATGTACAACAGAAAATTCGAGATAAGATATGCACTTTCAGGCAAGGAAGGTCAAAAATGTAAGACCTAAGTGGCCAGAAAGGCAAACTCAATTGCTACATTCTCTGGTCGTAGAGCACCTTGCACACAGTCAGATCTCAGTCATCAGAGCTCAATGTTTTTATATGGTGCAAATAAATTATAACAGTATACGTGAACATAACACCTTCTGCATTCCCGGTAGCAAATGCTCCACAGGAATCAACCAAAGCCACCCACCATTTTTAACAAAACTGACTACAAGAACCACCTTCTCCACTACTACTTGCCCTCCATATAGTGAATGCTTTCACACTGTTGGTTTGGATGCACCGTAGTTATTTTATTTCGGTTCTGACTCAGTATTCTGACACAACAAGTAAACAGATCCTTCTAAACTGAGTATTGATATTTATCCATTCCCATGAGGTGCTTAATTATAGAGGGATTAGACATACACACATTTATATGATGTCCATAGGTGTTTTTATGTTTTTGTGCATTGGTATGTATGTAGCTGCGTATACCAACACAGAGAGGCATGTAAGACTGAGAGTATCTGAATGTGTGAGAAGAAAGTATCATAAATGAATCCCAGTGCGGAGTACCTGCAGTGTGTGAAACTACTTATCTAGTCTAGAAACAATTCAGGACCAGGAGCAGACTGAAAATTAAACACGAAAAATCCAATACAAACATCTTCTGCTATAGAAACATAGGCTATTTTTATACTGCTACACTATATATTGATTTTTTACTATTTGTAACATTTTATTTTCCAGTTGCAGATATGCATTTTCCCCCTTAAAATGTAATTATTAATAACAGCAAAATGCATGTTCACAAGAGCCCATGAAAAACAGAATTATTAAGAGTTCTGATCAAGTTCTAACCACAACTCATATAACCAAGACGAAGTCTAGAAAACAATGTGCCCCTCTTCCTTCTTTCCCATAAACAGATGGATGGAGAAGCTGATTGCACTCTTACATAACAATGTATTGTAAAATGGAGGATTCCCCTGGATGTGATATAGGTCACCTCCTATAAATGATGGGCTTCTGCAGAGAGGCTGGGATACAGCAGAGGTTTGGATAAAAGACTGACGAAATCTAGCTGAATAATTTGGCCCAGTGCAGTAACTATCAGTCATGCCACAAATGCTGTTACCAACAAATCCACCATTTATGATTTTAATCTGCAAACGTGTACAGATGTGACTAAATTTGTATAAACCATCATACAGGATATGACTTGCTGCGCAGAAAACCCACTCAGCTCTTCTTCAGACCCTGTACTGCAGTCCTTCAAACAGGCTAAATTTTGCTTATAAAGTGTCCCCCCCCTATGTGAATAAGGCTATTTCAGTCACAAATATTTTTCTCAGAACCAGCTCTGGAAGAGAAAATATGATTCCTTACAAATGTTAGCATTTTTGCAAAGCAAGGCTAAAGATAACTCAGGCAAACCTTTGCTGTAGCATTTGCTTTTCTGTTAGAAACCACTTGCAATATAGATAATGCTACTAATATTTAATAAAGGCATATCATTACTTTCTCTGCTTCCAGAAAAATGTCATTTACTTCAAAGATGTACATGAACAAAGTGAACAAAGTACTCCTGTTTAATCAAAACATGATAATTAACAGGAGTCCAAGTACCCTTATCTTGGGGAAAAAGAATAGCAGGTAGCAATTTCACTACTCTTTCAAGTCCATGATTGTGCTACTGAGTGGGAGGATGTGACAGCTATGAATTCACTTCTTGTCATTTCAGGGGGAGTAATTAACAAGTTGACTACATCTACGTGGCTATTAGCATGGATGATGCCTTGGATTTAGTAAGGTGTAGATGGCTGCCAGCTTCCATGAAAGAAAGGTTAATAGAGACATTTGTCCTGTGATGAAGAATTTTGAATTGAGCGTGATAAATCATCCACTTCTAGGAAACCCTAGCATGAGTGTCTCTTCCAATTTCAAAAATCATGTAAGGAACATTTTTGCAAATCACAATATATGGGGAATAGGTAAGCAAGTTTTCTGCTGGTGACCCTATTTACGGGTTGCAAGTCTCACTTCAGCTCCTTCTAAGTTCATGATGCTAATCATAATTATCATCACCATACGTGGGTTCTGATACCTGTAAGAGAACCACTGGGCTAAAGCCACAGAATGACTTAGGTGTTCACTCCAGCTTCAGTCGTCTAATTCCCAGGACCTTTGAATCTCCTCAGTTGCCACATAACATGACTTTCCACCCTTCTTTAGCCTTAACAACCTAGGCTTTTTGTATAGTAGTTCACATTTGAGAGCATTATTCATCTGACTAACTTGAGATGCAGATGTTAGGGTGAAATGAACCATGCTCTAGAACTTTGGTACATTTATGTTATGAATTAGAAAACACAACTAGCATGTGACTTCACTGTGGTTTATAGTTCTGCATAAGATAAACGTAAACACTGTCCTGCCTTATTGTCACCAGGCAGACAGACACTTTGGTCACACTTAAACACAGTCAGATCTATAGACTAGAAGCTGAATCCCCCAGATTATATTAGTGGCTCAATCCAATGAAAGCGTGTATATGAAACTCTACTAATAAAACCTACAGTAGGTAAGAACCTAACAGGAGTTGTTGTCCCAATTTTCTATGACAGCTCAATGTTTGCAGTATCACCGGAGGCCTGGAGGGAGGCCTAAAGAGGTCAGCTCTGAGAAGAAGCTCTTCTGTGATAAGAAGCAGCACCCTTCAACTCCTTTTGCCACTTCAGTTTGTTGGATGGATCAATTAGAGAACTGGTGAATCAAAGCAGGGGGAAGTGAGGGTTGTTGGACTGAGTCAAATCAAAACCACCAGTTGCTGCAATAGAGGTCTTCTGCCTGTATGAAACTGGTATGAAAAAAAAAAGCCTATTTTGTGTAGAACAGACAAAAATATTTTAACAATTGTTTCTATTCTTGGCTGACTTCCTAGATTCTGAATATGGCAGATATCATTATGAAAGAATTCTAATAAAATAGTTTTATTATTATCATTATTACTAAAATTACTATTATTAAAACATATACCACAGAAATGTGTTTATATTGTCACAGTTATCAGAAAAGGCTTTTCTTTCCTTCCTTAATTTTAATCTGGCTAATCAGTGCTTAAGAATAGCAACCACAAGGTCACACTTCTATACAGGTTTTGATTATTTTTCTTCTCTCTCTGTTTAACAGATATACAATTAAACTCAGAGGTTTCTAGGAGGAATAGAAGGATTATATACCGTGCTTTGATCCTCCATTGACACTTTATTGAGTGGAGGAGAGCAGATGGCCGAGGCAGGAATATACCTTACTTCTAATACAAAGACAGTTAATGGAGGGTAGAAAATAGTAAGGATGAACCATTAACCGTTAAGGGGTATTGGTGCTTTTTTGCATGTGAACCTGCAGCATAGGTCTCTCATGGCAATACATGGGAGAAAGACTTCTCTCTCCTGTTCCAGCCATGGTAAGCAGATGCTGGACAAAGATGTTCGAGAAAGGTGATCTGTTTGCTTGCTTTCTGAAACATGGGAGAAAGGGAAGTCAGCTCACCGGCCATTTTATCAATTAAGGTCATTCAGATTCGGTAAATGCTCCCAAAGAGAATATAAAGAGCAGAGCCATAGAAGATCAACAGTCCATCTAATCCATTTTCCTCTTTTGGAGAGTGACAAATAGCCCAAGGAATCCCACACAATGATTTTTGCTTGGCGTATTTTCTCAGCTTCCAGTTATTTGCACCTCAAAGGCCCTTCTGAGGCGGAAGAAGAATCTTTGGTTTTAACGGCCATTGGTGGATATTTTCCCTCCAGTAGTTTACCCAAATGGTTTTTGAATCGATCTACATTTTTGGCACAGGTAATTACTGCTATTCTTTTTGATAACGGAGGTCAGCTTGGGAAGGAGTTTTGGCTCACAGGCTGGTGTTTGAGAGTGACTCTGCATGAGATGGTTGGCTCGGTTTTCACATCTTGCCTGTCCCAGAAATAAAAGGATCTCTTTCCTCCTCTTTCACTCCCCCTTATACTCCCATTTCCCCGTACGTGGTTCTACACTATCCCTTTTGCCACTTTTTGAGCTTGCAGAATTGTTTTTACTGAAGTGATTAAACTCACTAACCTGGTAGACAACTATTCTGTGCTGGGGTGGCTTAGTTTTCATCTGGACTACTGTTGAATCAGCTTGAAAAATTGTCGAATGAATGTCAGAGAGCCGACAAGGCGGGGAGAAGGGCAGAGGCGAAGAGCGGGACTTCCTCCTTTTCCACACAAATGAGTTATTAGATTTGGCTCAGCTCAGCTCGCAAAACTACAGTCTGCCGCAGAGCCTCCGAAGCAGGTGACGGTTCATGCATCTTTCCTTGTTTGTGATTTACGGGAAAGGAATTAGATAGCTCTACACCGGGTCCCCTCTGTATGCCATTTCCTTCCCTGAGACCTCACAGCGCGCCGCAGAGACTCGTAACTGTAGCTACTGTCTGGTACCACTGCGGCTGAAGTGAATCTGCTAGCAGAGCTGCTGCGTTAAGGATTCTAGGGGCAGAAGTGATGCACACAGACGGACAACTGCATTTCCAAGACTAAACTGCAAGCCTAAATGCTCTTCAAGGCGTTCTGATTAACCTTCAACCTCTGAGCAGGTGTTTAGTGAAACGGTAAGGGAGAAAATGACAACTGTAGGAACAGCTCTCTGGGCCACCTACTCCCTGGAAAGACACAGACAGCATTTGCTTGTCTGCTATTGTTTATATCAGAAAAGGAAAAAATTACTAGAAAAGGAAAATTACTAGATTAAGCACTGTTTCCCAAGCCTTTGA
Organism: Sagittarius serpentarius; assembly: GCA_034782735.1. Classification (NCBI taxonomy): domain Eukaryota; kingdom Metazoa; phylum Chordata; class Aves; order Accipitriformes; family Sagittariidae; genus Sagittarius; species Sagittarius serpentarius. Next base: position 77,604,204 of record JAVKLA010000074.1, read on the forward strand.
AAATGGTAAGTGACGGCGAGCTGTCACCTGGTATTAACTGCCCTCAAATAATTGCGTGATGAGTTGCATTTGTAAGAAAATATGAATGTGATAAAGCAGTAGCAGACATTAAGCATGTGTCCAGGATTTTAGAGGTGATTCGTCTTGAGTATGGACAGGGAAATGTAACTGGTTGCTTTGGTTATTTCTTACATGAAGTCTGCAAACCATTTAGGACTGAATTGGCTTATCAAAGCAAAGTCCCAAGAAAGAAAGTTTAATTGTAGGGCTTGAGATCATGTGTCTGAGTAACACAGCATATTTAAAATGGGGCCAGACTGTTCCATTAATGAGTTCTCCACAGAGGAAGGGGTAAAGAATCAAAGCTCATCTTGAGCTGAGAATGCATCTAAGTTAGAGGACACAGCTCAGACTGAAATGTTGAGAGACGATCCAACTATCACAGAATCACAGAATCACAGAATGGCTTGGGCTGGAAGGGACCACCAAAGGTCATCTAGTCCAACCCCGCTGCGGTGAGCAGGGACACCTTCAACTAGATCAGGTTGCTCAGAGCCCCGTCCAGCCTGGCCTCTTTAGAGGGAAACTACCACCTTTGAAAAAAATTATTTCTGAGAGAAATGGGATTATATTTTTTTAATCAAATTTTTCCCATCACAGAGACAAAGATCTGCTATGATTTTCCAGTCTCCATTTTCCATGGCTTCAAATAATTTCTATTTCCCTTCACGACAGAATATAATAACAACACTAAGCAGAAAGTATTTTGTTGCCTCATTGATACCTAAACTAACTGAGCAGCTTAGGTGCTTCTTGCTTTCTTAATTTCTTAATACTACTCCCTTCTTTTCTATTCACAGGGTTTTTTAATCTTACAGTGGGAGCAGCTATGCTGCCAGACACACGCCAGTGCTCCCCTTTCTTTTGCCACCTTAACAAGGATTCTGCATGGCAAGTCTCACTCTGCATTTTCCTCCCTTCACGGCAGGACATCTATCCAGACACTCTGCGAGATATCATGATGATCTGTGCAGGCCCTAGTTCTGACAAGCTGTCAGGGAAGGCATTGCAATTCAGCTTCAGGTACCTACATTCAGACAGTTACAAAATACGTGTCTACATGCAAGGTAAGTATCTAAAATCCCCTTACACTTAATAGAAGTATAGACGCTATTCACCGGCCCATACCTGACTCTCGCTGTTTGACAAGCTCTCAGGAATCTTGTCTGGCTTTCATTTACTGGACAAGAAGGGCTCCGGTCCTCCATAGGTCCTGTGTCACACCCAGAGGGGGCCAGATGACGATGACACAAGCAAGACCTGTGGAAGATCCACAGCCTTCTGGATCAGGACCCTGAACCAAAGCAGGATACTCTATGACGTCTCAAATGGCTCTCGAAGCCAGTGACAAGGGAAGTGAGCAAAAACCTACATCTCCCCCAGTCCCACAAAACTGGCACCTAGATACACAGCTCACTTGTAGACATATTAATTTAGGTGTCTGAACATGCAGCTTAGTCCTAACATAGTAGGCATAACCTCTGTTTGCTCTTCTTTGTGTATATAGGGCAAAATGCTTTATAACAAAAGTATTAACCTCTTAATGTGAAGTATAATGAAGATAACACCAACAAAAAGAAAAAGTAATAGTAAGACACAGGTTTAAGAATATGGTTCAAATGCATACACCAGTATTCTTATATAGTCTTCATTTCTCATTTTAAATGATGATGAATATGGAACACAAGCATAGGCAATTTAGCTATGTCTACACAATCAGTCTGAAGACCCTTGGAGACAGCCTTTGGAGACAAACTGTACTGGTTCCAGATCATTTCATATGAGTTGTTTATCCAGTCTGAGATAAGGCTAATAAATGTATGGAGGATGATGAATGAAAGGCAGTTGTGACCATTTAGCTATTGATCATATTAATTTTTTAAAAAAAGAATAGTTTTGGAGCTCAAATCCAGTTGTGGCCTGTTTAGTCCAATCCAAATATTTTATCTTCTATGGAAAAATGAGAATGAGAATGAAATTAGGGATGGAATATACACATATACATGTTTTAGGTAAGAGTAGAAATGATCTAGAAACATTTTGTACCCTAAAAATAAATTTTAATAGTACTTTTGTGGCAAGATCCTGATCTAGTAGATGTGTCCTATCTTTGTCTTATTTCACCCTGTCATTACTAATGAGTTTGTATTTCCCTTGCTTTATCCTTTTTCATTATTGTACCTTGAAAACAGACAATAATGTTCTTTATGACACAGACATTCTTTGGTACGCATTATATAACCTTAAAATATTTTCCGTCACATTTTATCTTTTTTCTCAAATCCACCCACACATTTCCACCATCTTATTAAAGATGAGTTTAAATGTGTTTTATTCGATGCATTGGTGAATGCATTACTTTGGTAGGAAACCTCATGGAAATTCATGTGCTTAATGCTGGAGTGCCTCCCATCCCACACCCATTTCAATTAAAGTTTAACACTGATACAGCCTTAATGCCCTCAAACTGCTCATTTGACACAATCTTACGCAGTGATATCTCACCAAAACAGGAAGCTGCTTTCTCATCTCGTTTACATTATGTATTCATGTTAAGATTAGTCACATGGTTAATGAGCATCTTGGAGGCTGTCCAGTGTGCTGCACTATGTCATGCTTCCTTTCCTGCCACTCTACTTGCATCAGCTCTCTGTGATATTGCCGAAGACTGTACAGAGTGTAAATTGCTCTTATTCATTTGTTCCAGAAAATGATCACATCCACTGCCACTTGGAAATTGTTCCCATTGTTGACTACAATTAAATATTAAATGTGCGCTGAAATAATTTCATTTTAATGAAGTGCTAACCTCTGAAATTTTGCCCACATACAGTCTAATACTGAAAGAATTTTGTCCTTCCCCTCCCAATTACTTACAAAAATAATATGTTTCTGTCTCAAAATTCTGAACTGCAATGTTTGTAGCAAGCCTAAAATACAGTCATTACTCCCGCTTTATCTTGAAGTGTCATTAAACTCAAAGTAAAAGCATTGAAATTAACACTTCAGGTAGCATTTAACTTTTTAACCAATGTTTATATTTTAAAGAAATACTGACACATCTATTTGTGTATCTATGTGTATGCACATTTATTTATGTCTATATATAATGTCTGCAGTCTGAGTTTCTCAGTTATCTTACCAGTTTTTCCAAACTAAGACAACGAGCTAAAATAAAACACGCTTTCATACATCAGAAGGGACCATTTATTGTGATCATTTATTTTGACACCATATGTCTGATCCACACCATACAGAGGACTTCTCTGAATAAATTCCTACGGGAACAAAAATGCACCACTTACTTAGTTACAAAAAAAAAATCCAAACAAAAAACCAAAACCAACAAACAGAACAAAAAGCAGCCTCTTCCCTCAAATAAACAATTAAATCCTTGCTACTCTTTAAAAAAGTCTTGGACTTAAAAAAGTGTTGGAATACCCATCACAACATTCAGGAAATTCTTCAAAAGTATAGGTACTCCTGCTATAAATTATAAACCCAGAAAGAAAAACAAGCAGATAATTCTAAATCTATTTGCGTAAGTCTTTTAGAATCAACATTAGCACGTTTGAAATATATGTATATATGACATACAAATGTATGAGCAAAAGTATCACATAATGTAGCAACTGAAATATCCTTTTAACAAAAATTCTACATCATCTCATAGTACCAGCAGCTTTCTGTGATCAAGTTCCCCTGTAATATTTCAAAAATGTCAGTGGATAACAGAAAAAAAGTTGGTACAAAGCACCATTATGTTTGAATTGTATGTTTCTACTATATTGCTAGAGATATGAGTCACAGTAGAAAAAGAAAACTCTAATGAAATTGGTAACATAATGTTGAACCACAATGAAAAGGAATGATAGGGAAAATCCATGTTCTAGGGACTTTCACAAAAAAGGGAAAAATAATGCCTCTGGGTTTTTAAAGCTACATGATTATTACTGCACAGCATTTAGGATAAATTCCTAACTGTGTGTTGGGAGGGAAGCAGAAGTGGGAAGGGGGAACACATTTGGCAGCATATCAAACTGAAAGAAGTCTGTGTTCTCTGGTCAGTAACAGTAAGCAAGGTTTACCACAGTCTCATGTTGGATGAGACAAAAGAGAAGTATATTCTCATCTTTAGACTCCCCTTGAAGCTCACTGTCTTATCAGTTTACAGATGAAGTATAAAATAAAAATAAAATAAGGAGAAAAAAAAAACCTTCTAAAAATCTTCAAATGCCAATTGCCCATGGGTATGCTTCTCCAGAGCAAGGAGTAGGTCAGGACATAAAATGTGTTCTTTATACCAAAAGAATTAAACTTCAGAACATTTCTTAGGACTGAAAGGATCTGAGCTTTTATGCAATAAAACATGAAAACCAGTTGGCAGCCATTTATTTTTAAGTCAAAGCAAAAACTACTGTAGATTCCTTGTTTCAGGTTTTTTATGTCTTCCTAACTGATCATACAAGATGGTTTTATGGCTCTTTTGTATGGACTGAATGGGGTTTGGTTCTACTTTTCAACTAGGATATCAACCAGATTATATCAGTCCTATGCTCATGTGCGTTGGGAATGGTTTATTGTCCCCTGTCGTCTTTACCTAGATGCAAATATATTTCATAAGAATTTACAGAAATTAAAACCATCTGAAATTATTATTCCACTCCCATGTCAATGCCTAAGGTGGACAATGAAAAGTTAAAATGGACAAAGTGATTATAAACATTTAGTAGCCCCAGGGATCATTGAAGTCTTGCCCATAAAACTGAAAGTGATAGGCTTCTGGGATTTCAAAGACAATGGTGTTATTTACAAAGGCCCCTCAATTTCACAACCCCCTGCCTATCCATTTCTATTAGGATAGCTATTAGAAAAAGCCCCATCAAACACAAGGAGGTACAGTATCAATTCTGTCAGCACTACCTGCTTAAATCATGGCTAAATTTGGAAACTTAAGCATTGTGGTCACTGCTGCTACAATTTCACACCATAAAAAAATGTAAAGAATGGAGGAGCTAGTACAAGAACATTAGGAAAAATATGCAATTATTTATTAGATTCTTATGTCCATGTAAAACAAAAGAAACAACAGACCTTGTCTTAAAGCTCAGCTGGAGAACAGTAGACTCAACAGGATGGTTAATACTGGAAATCCGTGGATTATTATTTAAGCACATCATAGAACTTTTTTTGTTACTCCCAGAGAATATCACCCTCTCAGTTATACCTACAGAAACAGTTGTCCCTTTAAATGCCCTAAGACAAATAAAAACACTGGTAGGCAGAACAAGTTATTTCCAAAGAAGTGCACTAAAACCTGAGGTCAGCGTGCCCAGAGAAGTTCAGGACAGCTCATGAGTTCCATAAACAGGATACAAATTGCCGAGGAATGAAAGTGGCCCAAAATGTGTGACACAAAGGAAAATCAATATATCAATATCCAGAGAGACCAGCGATCTCAAGACACAGCTGAAAACCTATGTTCAGTTCTCTGCTTTGCCACTCAGCTGGAGTGAAGCTACATTTCACGTGTGCCCTGTTTTTTCCTTTCCTCATCATCTACTGCTGGGCTACTGTGAGAAACAAAACTCTGACTAGGCAGATCACTGTCCTCTCCCAACCTGATCCCTTCTCCGTGACACAAAGCAGCTGTTTGTGGCTAGCTCCTTGAGACCTTCGAGGAGTAGCCTTCCCTCTGGCAACTCCTGGTACCAGCACAGCCTTGGCCCCGGATATGCTCATTCTGGATCACTTTTCTTTCTGGCAGACCAGAAAATTCTCTAGAACTGTAATATTCGATTAGACTGATGGGAAGTGGTTAAAATATGTGTACAAGTGGATGTACAAAAAACCATGATATGAATTCTGTGATTTGAAACCAGGGGTTCAAAAGTAGTAATAGCAATCTCAACAGTATAAACTTTTTCAGTGTACTGAGATTTTTAAATGTATTTGTTTGTAATCACAGGTCAGATAACAAATGATTGCTTCTATTTGTTTTTTTGGTTTTATGTCCAATTTTGAGGGGTCATACCACAAATTTACCCAAGAGGAAATGGATATACTTAGCCCAAGACTATACTCTGTTCTTTAGTACGTGTTTTAGAGCATGAATAGAAACAAACCTTTCTCAGTATGTCCTCAGCATGTTCTGAGAGATAGAAGTGCCAAACAGATAAAACTCAAGAGTCGTACTTCCAGTTCTGCCTCTAGCCAGCTGTGTGAGTTTGAATTCAATATTTCGCTTCTCTGTTCTCTAGCTCCCTTTCTCTTCTCCTGTTTAGGATGTTGGTTTTACCGAGCAGAAGCTGCGTCTTACTCAAGGAGACCTTCATCCTGATTAGGTCCTCTAGGCATTCCTGCAGTATGTACTTATAATGCATCATAAGCTTTCCTTCTCTTTATGATTATCTATTATTCATACTGTGGTAGTGTCTAGAGACCAATAAGTTAAGATTACGACAAGATACAATATATGGATAAATACAGATGGCAGCTGGATAGTTAATAATAGAGATGGGTGTATGTACATAACAATGGTGTCAGTAACTACTAATGCTCCTCTTTTCCAATTAGATCTAATGATAATTTGTAGCAATTCCATAGGATTTTGCCTTCTTTAGAGCCTACACATCTCATTTTTATTTTGTACATCTTTTTTTTTTTCCCATCATTAAAATACCACAGTTTACCAGGAGTTAATATCCAGGAATTGTGGAATACTGTAGAAATAAAAAAATTAAAAGAAATACTACCATTAACTGCTCTACTTAGCAATGCAGTAATTTTATAGAGGTTAAACCTGCATCTGAGATATTTGGCAATTTCAAAGATGACAAAAAAATTATTTTGGCTGAGGGGGTTGGAAAACTTCCCCCCACCGCAAGCAACCTTTGTAAGTGTTAATATTTTAGTGCCTCTCACTTATCAGGCCCAGACTCTGCCATTTTCTCCTACATACTGCACATGGACAGTCCCTCTAAGAGCTTTTTAGTATAAGTAAAACTAACTAATAAAGCCACCCTTAAATGAATAAATATTCAGTTCTGCTGATTTCTACTTCGATGTGACATACATTTTTTTTACTACATTCATTCGTATTAATAATTATAGTAGCGCCCAAAAGATGCTCGACAGCAAGAAGAAAACCAACCTTTTGACAACCATTCTTGACATTGTAGCGTCACAGAATGGTTGAGGTTGTCAGGGACTTCTGGAGGTCATCTGGGCCAAACATCTGCTCAAGCAGGGCTACCTAGAGCAGGCTGCCCGGGACTATGTTTATACACTTTTGAGTATCTCCAAGGATGGAGACTCCACAGCCTCTCTGGCCAACCTATGCCAATGCTCTCCTCTGTGGGGGAGCCCAGAACTGGATGGGGTACTCCAGGTATGGCCTCAACAGTACTGAGTAGAGGGAAGAAGGATCACCTCTCTCAACCTGCTGTCAGCACTCCTTCTAATGTAGTCCAAGATACCACGAGCCTTCTTTGCGGCAAGGGCAGGTTGCTGGCTCATGCTCAACTTGGTGTCCACCACATGTCTGGCAGGATGTGCATAGGTTATGCCCAGTGCAACAATAGGAATCCAGGGCTGTTCAAGGCATTAAATTACTTGGATTTATACCCTGTAAATATCTTCCAAATATGTACCCAAATTAGAAGCGGGAAAAACATTTGAAATGTTTTACTGAGACACAATTTTTGCCTCAGCCTTTTCCAGTTAACTGGTTTAGAAATAGAAATTCCGTTCAGTCAGCCAGAATTCACCCCAGATCTCTCTTCCAGCTCAGACTGTCTCATTGCACTCCAGCCATACAATCATGCAATGCTCAGCATCTGAAGATGATGACTTTCAATGTACTGCAGATACATGTGAATATTCATCATTACTTAAGTTTATAAAGCAGGTAAACTCAACGGAGTTAGCAGAGTATGTGATTCCAGAGCACACCTCTAGTATATTAAATTCAGTAGTCATTTGATTTTTCGAGAGAAGGTCAAGTAGGAGTTTAAAAGCAGAAAACAGTACTAAAAACCCCAAACCTTTAAAAACACTGTCCAGACAGGAGTTTTTACATTATTTTAGTATTTTGAAAGACTGCTTTCTATCTTGTAAGTTTTTTGGTTTGTATTCTGTGATTATAATTGCAGAGACGTTAATAATTATAGAGCATGAAGCCACAAATCTGTTGTTGAAAGAGATTATGTACAAAGCATTTCATACTATGGTATGATCATGACACAATTTAATTGTCATCACAAAATTAAGTTTTCTTCTAAAGTTTACCAATCCAGCTTCTGTTTAAGTGCTGTTTAGGAGCAGCCTCTCACTGCAATCTTGAATAGGCAGAGAGTTTGAAAGGGATGAAGAAGAGAATAATCTCTACTCACCTATAGTTGGATCATGATAGTCAGGGAACCGATGGCTTATGAACTGCATTGTCATTGCTGGAGAGGAGAAAGACAGAGGGAAGAAAAAAGAATTGTATTAGTTTTTAAATGTCAACAGAGAAAAGAACAAGCAGAGAATTCACTCATCCAGATATCAGCTTAGAAAGTGAGTTAAAAGTCAGTCTTACGTCGACAGCTGCAAGAATGCATTGCTATTACAGTGACAACTAAGAATGGATAAATGGAAAAAAAAAGAATTAAACTTCTTTATTTGTCTTAATTTCCTCCTTTTAAAACTACATTTTAACAATTATTGTATTAAAATGTTACATCTTTTTAACACTTGGTAAGTACTGTTAACCTGATACTGTGTACAGATGAAAATTGCTACAGAGAAAACATAAAGTGTAATTTACAAAGCTGATTCATAAAAGTTTTCATGATGTTAAAAAATACCACTAACTGCAGTACTTGGTTTGATTTCTGGTGTGTTTGAGTTCATGGACTTTGAATAACCATGAAAGTAGGCTTGGGTATTCAGTGGTCACAGCAATATCATCAGTTATCAGAACAACACAGGGAGTTACGTTATCTTTGTTGTTTTTCCTCAGGAGTTTGAATCTCAGCTCATTTGAAAAGTAGAGGTATCTCCCTAGTACTAAGAGCTGTGAAGAAAAGACCTTCAAAAGTGAAACAGGTGAATTCCAATTGATCAGAAGGACAACAACAAAAAAAAAACCCAACAGGTTTTATAAAAAATATTGCTTAATTTTTAAGCCAATTTCATTATTTTAATTTTTTCATGTTTTTTTAATGCCTGCATTAGAATTCCTCTATAGCTGCTATGTGAACATTTGTTTAAAAAAATGTACCCCACCTGAATGATAACTATCAGTCACAACACGTTAAATCAAACATGAGGTTCTGCCTTATGTTTTAAACATCTCAGTTACCTTCAATAGCAGAGGTTATGAACAAGAAGTGTGACATTTTAAAAATTCTGTGTATAAATACACTCATTTTTAAAACCACATTGTTTTAGTTTAATGTTTGTCCTCCTTATATTTTCAAGAATAAGGGGGTTAAGGAGATAGTTTTACAAAACAATACAGACAAGGAGTATTAAACATTTATTACCATGTTAATAAATTATTGCATCTTTAGTGTAGACAAATATAAATGTTAAGAAGCAGCATTATAAATTCATAGTAACTCAGAGAGGGTAACTGTGTAAAAAAAGCTCACTCAGTCTATACATATTATACGGGAACAAATCTACGTGCAGTGACACTCATGTCTTCTATATTATCTGTTGCCAGATGCATTACTTTTAAGTACAGTGTATGTTTGGACACTTTCATTTCCAGGACACCTGTTTTTTTAATCACAACAGATTTTTAGGCACCTCCATCTGATAACTGTTAGTGGTTTATGAAGAATAAATTGATGCCTCACGTGATCTGCCTACTTTGCTCTGAGAAGCAGAGGCAGCTAGCAGAGATGCTGTTCATATGGTTTATGCCTACACATTTTGAGTTTTCTGAGGGCCTGTACCACAAATGAATTCAATTTGTTTTACTACCTGCTGGTTTTTCTTGCCAAGCTCTTTTTTTAACAGCAAACTACTCTGTGTCTGATCTCATTCTGTTTCCTTTTGGAGCTACGCCTGCATCACGAAATTGGTTGTTACAACTGAAATGGAAATTCTCAGAGGACACCCAGAACTCATGGTAAATATTTTTGCTCTCTCCTGAGACAGCCCCAAATCAATACATCATTTATATCCTCATCAAATCCACAGGATCTAAGAGGACTGATATAATTTGGAAGCATCATACTGACTTTCTACTGTAACATGTAAAATGTTAGCCACTGGGACGTGTAAAATTTGTATCTCCCAGACCACTCTGTGTGTGTGAATATGCATCATCACAACATTTAGAGGAACCTAGGCTGCACACAGTGCTTTAGAGGCAGATCAGAAGAGGAACTTCTGTCTTGTAACGTCAAGTGCAAAAATACTGACTTGTATGTGCCTGATCCTAGTCTCGGTCCAGAGCTCTGTATGAGCTGATTTGGTCACACATAAAATGAAGCTGGAGAGGTACAGAATTTGAGAAAGGTGTTCAGAGAAGCACTCTACATAACGAAATGAAAACATCTTACAGTCAGCTGGCTAGGGAAATGGCAAATAAAAGCTTCCTTTTACATGCATTTTGTCCCACAACTGCTTCCATGACAGCCCTTTGTCAAGGGCTTCTCCTAATTACCAGGGTAAGGAACCTCTTTACTGCTTGTCCCCTCTTGCACAGGGATTAGCACCCTCTTCCAGAAACAGGTTACATGGTTTTGTTTCATCAGACGGAAGGCATTGGGGTACACTGGTCTTTTTAATCACTGAATTACAATGTAAAATAAGGAAACCAGTGTATAAGAGGAGGGAATCGCAACCCATCTTCCTCTGCGTGTCCTTCAAAACAAGAACTTGCTTTTTCTGTTAAATCCTACTGAATATTAGTGCAGCAAGCATTCTTGGACCAGGCGTAACAGGCCACTTCCTCTAAGGGAAAGGAACAACTAGCTTTTGTCTTCGAACAACAAACCCCTCACTTCATGAGGATGGAGGACAAGGAAGACTCAAAACATCAGGTCTGATGTGCAACAACAGTCGGGCCCAGATTTACCAGATATTCCACAGTCTTGGCTGCCGGACATGCAGAAATTAGTTCTGAAAGATGGTCAGAATTTGGTGGAGTGCTTCCCAGAGCAAAGGAAGGCTCAATCACCGCTGGCATGAAGCCACCAAACTCAGCTGGAGCCTGTGGAATTAGACCTGTTTATAACCAACCCTGCCTGGGCTCCCCAGCAGGACGGCTGCCTCAGCTGGAATATACTGGCCTCTTCACTGATACTAACATCAGTTCCAAAGTCATTTTCCAGAGCGAATTAATTTTGAAAACTAATAGAAAAATGGCATGGATATTCCATGCTGCTTTAGGAAAATATTCTCCTCGGTCCCTCCTTTTTTCTTTATCCGTTATCCTTTTTTCCATGTAGGTTAACACTCATACCTAACAAATCCATACCATCATCAGATGCTGTTGTGAGCATTTTCCTTTGGAAATCCAAGTACCACTGCTCGAAATTTTTACAGATCTATAAATTAGGGACGTTTAACTCTAATTTATGCCACACACAAAACACTGTATCAAAATGTGGCTTTAAAGCAGGATATTAAACCAGAATAAATGGATGACTGATATTTGAATAAATACATATACATGTAAAAGCAGAGTCAGTTAAAAAATGGTAAAAAACAAACCAAAACAAAACCTTCTAATCTATAGCAGATATTGTGAAACAGTTTGAATTGCAAGTTGCCTGGAAATTTTTAATGAATATTCTATAACACTGTGAAGATCATTCCATTTAAATGGAACATGTGCATCACATGGCAACTACGATAAGTAAAAGGATCATCGTTTCAGATGAGTAATATCTTCTTTATATCCATCTGTGGGTAAGCAAGTGTAGATAGCCTCAGCTGAATAAATATAAGCCTGATATGCATGAGTAACTATGTAACTTCAAAGTTCTCTTGTGTCTTTAAAATGAAAAAGGGATTCAGATCCTGCATTTAATTTTCAGTTGTTTCCAATTATGCTTATCCAATGTTCATTAACTATCTAAAAAGGTATACATGATACCTATGCTGGCACTGAAATACATGTTTTTCTATGAATGATAAACTTAGTCCTGTCTGCTCCTTTCAATACAACTCCTACTCCCTTTCTAATAATATTTTATTTATCTCCCAGTAGGAAATACCTTGCTTAGAAAAAGGCTGAGGTTATATTATTTATTTTAAAGCATTCTTTTGATCATTGCAGCAATATTAAATTTCATGTAAAGAAGGTATGAGCTTTTTAAAATATATGTGTTTTTGTAAGCCCATAGGTCAACAGAAAAAAATGCTTCAAAACCGACACAGTTGTGAGAGAAGATAGAGTAGAATCCCACTGTCCTTCTAATTTGTTCTAAATTTGATTTATACCAACAACTTTGAAAGTAGTTCTATACCTATTTTCCAAGGCCGCAGACTACGTTGTGTGTTTATACAGTATTCTTTATGGTAATAGTATCCCTGATGTGAATATCTCATCCCGAGCTTCCTATCCCTCTTTAGTCACCCAAGAACTTCCATGTATTCATACTCTCCTGGGTGCTGTGTATAATCGTATATTAATCCATTTCCAAAAGAATCTTTACCCTCATCACAAAATCCTACACTTTAGTCTAACAAAATGACCACAATAGTTGCAACTCAGACATCTGTGATTCCATATGGTTGGGTCACTTCAGTTTAGATCCACTACTCCATTGGATCTTCAACTTGTGTTTTTATAGACATTGATGTTTCAAAGATACCAGCATTGAAGATGGACTTAAAAATAATATAATATGGTAAAATCAGTGGACTTATAGTTCATGAGAAAAGAAGAAAGCATATAGGTATTATTAGCGCAGAGAAGGTGGCAAAGAAACTAGAGAGTCTAAAAACAGAACAGTAGATCCTGTTATCAAAGTTTGCACCATAGGAAAAGCCTGTCACAGAAAAGAAAAAGTGATGAATATGCTAAAAGTTTAAGAGACGTCCTTGCCTCTGTCAGTCTGTAAAATTAAATAACTTTCTAAAAACATGGCCCGGGCATGTTGAACATACCTGATTTTATTATTTTGATAAGGTGTTTGTTTGTAACTAAATAAGTAAAAATGTTACAATATCAAAGTTAGACTATTTCAGCAACTAGGCAAGTGTTTTATTACTACTAGTTTATCTCTGAAATACTGGATAATTTGAACAGTTCTGGTCTTTCTGGTGGTTTCAAACCCCCAGGACCCAAGGTATCATCTTCTAAAATGTATGAACTTTTCAAATGTTCATGCCTGAAAACTGGAATGTTGACTTCTGTTTCATTGGCTTGGAAAAGTGACAAACATCCTTATAACTAAGTCTTTTCGAGCTCATTCCGGAATTTTTAGATTGACTTGTCAAGTAAAAAGTCATTTACAATCATTCTTCTGCCCACTGAATCTTATCAAATAGACTTTGTAATAACAATGTGCAAACATATACATGATGAACAGCAAGAGGTAAAGACAGCAGGTTTTTCCAAAATCTTATCTGCTCTCTGAGTTGCATTAACACTCACACCAACTTTGAATGGCTGGAGACACCAATAATGCTAGAATATATTAGGAAAAAAGAAAAAAGAAAGGAAAAAGAAAAAGTTAGAAAAAATCTAAATACAGTCTGAGGAAGATTTCATGTATGGTCAGTTTCTGCAAGTTTAATAAACCGAAGTAAAAGACAAGCAAGAAAAAGAAAAGCTATTAAAGCTAGAGGGAAATTTTGCTGTGAAACAAATGGGAGATGCTAGCTATGGACAAATTTAGGCTACAAATTAGAAAATATTTCTCGCCACCAGATAAGAGATTTTCTGAAACAGAATTTACATGTGGATAGATTCAAGAATCCTCTTTAAGGTGCTTCCTAAGTGAAAGGATTGCCTTGAATCAGTGACACAGAATGTTCTTCTGGAGAATTTTCCCCTGTATTCTCATTTTCAGGTGGGGAAAACATTAATTTAATGTATTATATTTTAATATAGATAGCAACTATAATCAGGTCTTCAGCTATTATCAGTGATGGAAATTAATGTTTGCTTTCCCAAAATACTATGTGCTTTTGATCTCTTTTTATAAAGAGCCTCTTGCTTTCCAGGGAGAAGTTTCCATCTGGTAAACATTGCTTTGTAATAACCAGGGATAACTTAAATGACCCTATGTTTTTGACATACTTGGGGGGGGGGGTGGAATCTGAGAGAGCTTCCTATACAGTTCATGCAGTCAAAGTCAGCCCATCTGCAGCCTTTACTATTTTCAACAAAATATATTGCACTTCTGAGATACTACATTGTTATCTTTTTTCCTACCCTTTACTAAGAAATCTTATGAAATAGCAGACATCTCTATCAGAAGACAGCTTTCCAGGTCACAAAGGACTATGTGATTTGAGTATACAGTATATTTCCTCTGGTTTATTTCTATCTATTTTACCTATGCATGCTGTATTTAGAACGCCGTAGGGTTTAGAATAAATAACTGACAGCAGTAGTCGCCTGACCCAAAACAAAAGCAATCAGAATGATGAACTAATGCTGTTACGTTCAAATGCTTCACATCAGCCTGAAACAAAATTACCAAAGAATTTCAAAGGAGAGAGAGGTTGGTTGATGTTAGCAGAGAGAAGATCATCCAAACCAGCAGTCTGCCATGATGACAGGTAGCTAACTTGATTAGATGGAGACCAAATCCCTTACCTGGAAGAGTACATGAACGACCTGGCTCAGACTGAAATCAATGGGATTCCCTTTTCTACCATTATTCAGGTTTGTGTTGCATTCGATTTGAGCACTGAACATCCACAGTGGCTGAAGCTTATATCTACCAGAAGGTGTACGAAGAGTGTTTTGAGGAGTATCTATTTTAGTCAAAAAGATGAATGAGAAGAAGAGTAATGTCTAATGCAGGTTATTACAGAGTTTTAAGAAATTTTAAGAATACAGGGAAGGTAACTAGAGAATGATTATTTATTGTCTCACCATACAAGGCGATATTATCTAGCAATAAAATATTTTTGCACACTGAGTATAGTTAACTGCATGATTGTCCCATGACATGGTAAATGGCAAAAGTGTATTCCTGGATTAAAAATTTGATTTTTTTTAAAATTGGTTCTAATAAACTAAAAGACCTCATCCTACAATAAGACACTCTATCTTCATACTACCGGAGGATGTGAAGATTTTCAAGAAGTTTTAATGTGTCTTATTTTGTTCATATATTCTCCCCAAAACAACCACTACAGGCTAGATTCACTGACAGGATACCAGCCTAAAGGCACCTTTGTTCTGACCCAGCACAGCCATTTTTATGTTGTTACACCCTGTAAAAAACAGAGTAAGAGCTCTACCACATCATTTCAGGAAGGAATGCTGCAAAGTCTGTGAGCTGCAATTATTAATTTTTTAGGTATTACAATGTATTATTTATTGAGCGTTGGCTAAGTTTTATTTCTCTGTGTTAAATTCATTCCAGTATACTAGAAAATGCAGAAGCTTGCTGTACAACAATCTACTGCATATGCTAGGCTGCTGACACAGCATTGCTTTTTACACCGTTTTTTGCTAAAGCGATAGGTGTTTTGTTCACCTACCGAAGTGGAGTCCACAGCAAAGAGTAGTAAGCATCAGAAGGGCAGAGTTTTAAAAGCCAAAAATCTTTTAAATTAATTCTGTCTAATAGAACAAAAATCAGCCACACAAAACCCCAGAACATGTACATTTTAAACAATGAAAACTCAAGTTACTAGGACAGCCAGAACAGAAACAGGGAACAACTCCTCTTCCATTGAACTGTTACAGATGGATCCTTCTGTTAAACTTGTGTTGACTTGGTCTTGGTTAAAGACTGAGTTGTAGAAAGCACTGCACAGGCCTCTGTGGTCCCCTGGAAAATTATTTCCATCACCTCCAAGCCCTATCCATCTTCTGTTAGCTCCTGTCAGTCCTGACTCTCACTGTCTTGCACCCCATTTTCTCTCTGGGAGTCCACACTTTCTTGCTAGGAAGGTCATGGTCTTTCTCTCCCCACAGAGGGTCCCAGCTAGGTCCCTCATTTCCTTGTTAAAAAGGAGTATTACACAAAACTACTAGGGAAACGCGTTAAAGTAAGTCTTAAGAGAAAAACCAAACCAAACCAAGAATTAACATTTACAGTGACTGAAATAGGAGAGCTGGTTTTGTTGTTCAGGCTGCAGAACAAGCGAAAGGCTCGTTCATATAGTTTTGTACCCTCTACCGTTGTAAATTAAGAGCAGACTATAATCAAAATGCATTGAGGTGGAGCTGGTGGTGACAGAGCAAGGCAGAAAACAGCTTTCTTTGGAGAATATTCACAGTTTTGTAATTTCTCCTCTTGCGTCAGAAGGCAACAAAGGACTTGATGCAGAAATCTATACATTGTGGGAATATGTGGCCCCAGGGTAAAAGCAAAGAATTAGGAAGCAGATGAGGAGAATCACTCCCTCAGAAAGAAAAGATTAAAAAAAAAAATCTTTGTTTTGTTTTGGGACCTACCTTGAATGAATAAATAAAAATCACTAATCTCAGAGTACCTCTCAAGCTGCTCTTTCTCACAGGCATTAGATGTAAAGACAGGAGTTCTCACTATTTCTCTTCAAAATGTGATCAGTGGAACAAAGACATATACTAGGTACTGGTTACAGCTTTCCAGCAGAGACTGAAGGACAAAAAGAGAAATTGCGCAAAAATTCATCCTGGACTTGAGAAACTTTCAGGAAACCTTCAGCAAAAGTGCTCTCGCTGCAGAAAAGTTCCATGTCTTCTGAATCAGCGCATTCTAGTGAAAAATGGCTGTACTAAAAACTTCTGACTAACATTAATAGCTACATCCAGACTCAGTTCCTGGTGCAATATAGGAAGGCAGAACGCACTGCATCATAAAATTCATGTTAAAAATTCTGTTCAGTGTTTAAGGAAACGGGGAAGCAGATGAGAGTTGTACTTATTCCCCATATAAGAGACATCATCATAATGTGATACAAATTAACGATAATGACAAGGTAGTTTGCTACCACTTATGCACCATTTCCTCCATAGTATATCCCTGACCCCTAGCAGAAAGGTCTCCCACAAAAATACTGAACAATCCCTACCCTGCTTAGCTTATGCAACTTGACAAGATGCATTAATAAACAGAAATTACTTCTGGTAAATGCTGCTATTAGCGCGTTTTCCCACTGTGTTTCTTCCATCAAGTTAAAATTGGTGAGAAAACTTAATGTGTCTTCTACTGTACTTCAGCTAGAAAAGCCAGCGGTAACTTAAGCCTTCCATTAGTGAGCAATCCAAAATGTAATGACATAAAAAGGTTTTAAACCAGACTCCAGTATAATGTGATTTTTAAAACAGAATACATTAAATAAAGCTAGAAAGACTCAATTTTCACATATTATTTTGGAGAACAAGAAGGCCACTCTTGAACCATTACAACTAGACACGTTTCAATTAAAGCCAATGGATAAATCTCCTAATTTTACAAAGGAAGTACAGCAAATGATAAAAACATAGGGTAGTTCTTTATATGAGTGGGCCCTGGCTGCCAGCTACCAGTCTCAAGTATGATTAGCTCACTGTGAAAAGACTTTCAAGAAAGGATAAAGTTCTTTCATTCTGTGGAAAGAAACCTCTCAGCAACCACATTTATTTCTCTCCCTTTTTTTAACTGCTGACATGTTTCCATGTAATGATAACTTGAGATGCTCTGACTTGGTTCACTGCTGTTTCAGCTAGTAGTAAATTGACATTGTTTGCAGGTTTCCTAACATAAACTGGTGGTTAGCTCCTGTGATACCTTCCATGTGAAATTATACCCCACATGTCAGGCAGTGATGAATTGGCAGGGACAGCAGCTGTATTTTCTTGCAGGTGGGAGAATAGTTGCTGTTCTGTAACGTGGTACCAACTTTTCTGTACTTCAAACCTATGGTCTGGAAAATTGACGACACCACAAAGAGGAAGATACAACTCTTCCATTTAACCCCTCACGGAAGTCTTATTCAGGGTTAAAACACAGCCCAGCTTTTATTTATTTTTTTTACCAGTGCTAGGGTTTCTCAATATATCAGTTAAAGTCTTGTAGAGGATAACATCCAGATTCGCAGGTATTGTTGGCACTCGATTCCCTTTAACCTAACAGAGTTTAGGCGCTCATCTGTCCTCGCTGATCTGAACAATAACCTTCTGTGTCTCTCTCAAAAATTCAGATCCGTTTTTTAAAGGTGTTGATGATTAAAATGATGAACTTGTTTCCTGCTGCTGAATGAACTTTCATTGAAATGAAAATACTTCATGAAGAAAAAATTGATTTGGATGAAATTCAGGAAAGGAAACTAAACCAAATAACAGTAAATGTACTGCTTTGGACTGTTGGCATCAAAATTATTCAAAGTACAGACCTGATTTATTAATTTTCCTGTTAAATATTTTATAACATATTACCTATATTTACACTTCTACTATGAGTTATATGATTTATAGATAGTTTTTCATCACTTTCATAATCTTTTTCAAAATTTCCATTTACTAGGGTAGCTTAATATGTTGTCTTTCTCTTTCAATGTAAAATGTGAACAAAATCTAAAATACTGTATTTTGCTCAGGAATTCTCTGATCTATTCTTTTAATATCCAACACCATTTTTCCAGTAATATCAATGGCATTCAAATCATATTTAAATGAAATAGACTAAGAAAAAAGGAAGCATTTCTGAAGATAGATCTAAAGCCAGAAAACTGACACCAGGACATTGCTAAAATCCCAATGAGAATTTGAATTCATCAAAGACATTTGACAGTTCCTGGAATTTTGTTTCCTACTCATATATTTAAATTTATATTTATCTTAGTGGAGTTATTTATCTCAGTGGAACTAAATACCACATAACTTGCATTATATGAGTTGAAAAGTGTTCTTCACTGCCGTCATGACTTTGAACTAAACATATTTTCCTTGTCAGATCTCAGAGATGTTTCTCTCTCAGCTAATTAGGCAACACTTCATAATGAAGTCAAATCTGACACATTATCACTTATAGCAACATGAGTTCTTCATGTCTTTTCTACTGTATTAGAAGTATTTCCGTAAGATTAGGAAAGGGTGAGGCTCTTCCGTCGTTTACTCCCTCTGCATACACACATGCGCACACACAGAAATCAGAAAGCCTGATAATTATGAACCGTTACCCCAAAATCACAATCGAACAGTGGAGAAAACCTGGAATTGAGGATAACAAGGTCCTCTGGATGGGGAAGAAGTAGTTCTGTTTTGCTACCAGCACCACTTAGAACATGTTTGTGTGGGGAAAATGAAAATCACAAAGGTAACAATATTGAAAAGAAACTGTTGAAATAAGACTCAAGTCCTGGGGCAATCCTTTGCCACTGTAAATCAGCTCCGAGATTTATCGCTCTTCTTCAGTATCCTTACAGTATTAAAATACGCGTTCCAGCTGCAATATCATAAACGCACGGAAGAGAAAAGCTACTGGTTTGCACTGGCGGACTCCGAAGGGCTGCAGGTTTTGTGTGCTGACTTCAGGCGGCTCCCAGCCACGGGGGCTACCTTTGCAATCCCTCTGTGAGACCCCAGAGTCTTCCTGGTGACAGCCGGTGTATGTCTTCCACAGAGGATTCTTGGCATTGCTCGGCGGCAAGACACCCGAGAGGCCCTAAACTTCCAGCTGTTAGGATCTGACCTCTGCACATTTTAGACACCCTGGAATAGGCATCCTGCAGTTCTAAACATTGGCTTTAATATTTTAAGGACGTGGAAGGGAATATAGTAGCTAGACACCTAGAGGCTTCAGATGCTCGAGTTGATTGGGAAGAAGAGATCTTCTAGATTTAGAAAACAACATGTAATTTGGAGACAAAACAATGGGAAATAATGAGCTGTCTCAGAGGACAGTACTGGCCCTAGGCTTTCTGTTACTTTCGCTTTACAAAGACATAATATTCACTGTAAAACTACTGCTGAAGCCTTACGTGATCGTGTGAATCTGGGGAGAGGTGTTTCTACCTTTTGCCTCTGCTATCAGCTCTTTATCCTTTGATTATCACCAACACCTTTTTTTGCCTCAGTTTCCACACCTGCAAAAAAACCCAAGGCAACAGCAACAGGGACAGAGAGCTCTGATATTTACAGGATTGCTGCATAAGATCTGGCTGTGAATGCATTCCGTAACTGTTCATCTAAAATCAAGTCAGTAAAACCATGAAATTTTTAAGAACAGACCTAACCAATCCCTTCAACATGAAATTATCTGGATGAAAGGAGGCAGGAGGTGTGAGATCAAACACCTTGTGCAACAAATATGAGTCACTAATACAGTGGAGATTAAGAGACTACTAATTACAAGGACGATAGAGTAAAATAGCTACATATCCTCCCATCCTCTTCCCCCTCTCTCAGTACAAACCTGATCGGAAGTTTACATTTGCCAAAAGCGCATTCATATTGCTTGACACATGTACACGCTACATTATGATGATATATTGACAGCAGGCACGGTTGCCAGACATGTTTGGGGGTGAAAGGTAGCACTTCAGGCACTAAAAGAGGTGATTTATTACAGCATTAGCGTGACGCTGAAAAGGTCAGAAAGCTACAAAACACGTACGAAAGTGCGAGAGGGCTGATTGTATTTTCACAGGGAAAATCTACATTAGCCTGTCCAGGTTTGTACCCTCAGTGTGAATAAGAAACGTTAAAGTTATCAATGCTAGCAACATGGAAAGGGTTTACAACGTTTTTTTTCCTACAGCTGAAAGGAGACAGCTCATGACCCAGGAATGAGCTTCAGAATACTTAGGCCTTTAGAACAGGCTGAGTCTCAGTCTTGCACCCTTCTGGGGTAAACTTACTTTCGTGTATTTCATAATGCGCTTTCTGCCCTTGATGCACTTGTCATCTGTTCTGGTGTGAACCTAGCTGTCTCAGGGGTTTATGGTGCTATGTACCACCTTCACTTGATGGGTGACAGAAGCCATATTTTGTGACCCTAGACATTTCCATGCAAAACCAGCAGCAGGTAAAACAAAACAAAACAAAAACAACCCCTAAAGAAAACACACACCCCCCCAAAAAAACCCTCTCCCCCCCGCCCCCCAAACAAACAAGCAAACACCTGAACTTTCAGGAGTCTTAAAAACTTCCCTCAGAGTAAAGGCAAAATTCTTCTCAGGATTTCTGAAGCTTAATTGGGAACGCAATATACTGGGATGGGACTGATGAGTAAAAACAGTTCTTTGGACTGTGAAAAAAATGCATAAACCCAAAATGATCTTCTTATTCATAAACAGCCATGAAAGACATGGATATATTTAGCCATTTCTGGATTTTCCTAATTACTCTAGAAAGTTGTTCTATAATCAGATCTCCTTAAAAGTGCTTTTGCCCCAGGGTTAGGAGCTGTACTTCCTCTGCTCCATCATAGGACTGCAATTTATATTTTCCCAATCCCTGCAGTAATTGTAACGCTGAAATTTTGTCTTGGTGGTGCAGTGGCATCGTAACTCAGTTTCCTGAAGATAAAGATTTGGGAGCTGGCTGGGAAAAAGTAGAGGAACTTTTTCGAGACCCTGGTAAGCTTATGACTACCTAAACCACAAAGCAACACACAGCTTTAGGTTGTAACAACTGGAAATGTTTCCTCCTGTATGCTAAAAAGGATTTGATAAGACTTTTAGGGGCTCAGTGAAGAAGATGCTGTTGAAGTACTCCATATCCCAACACTGTGATGACTCTGCTTTATGCTGATTCAGAAATGAGTCAGCTCAGTTACCAAAAAAGAGGAGAATCAGGTCTTTTTTGAAGGTACTTGCAGGGATATAGATGTCACAGCATGACTCATCTGTCATCAGTGTCTTAGTCAGCAAAGTCTTTGGCTCAATGGCAGGTATTTATAACTGGAAAATAAAAGGAGGCAATCAAAACGAAGTAAGCAAAAAAGATCTGGAGGTTAAACCTGTTCTATAACACCCAACTATGAGGTCATTACATCTGTAACCCTAAACACCATTTTAATGCTAGTATCTGTCCAAGTCCAACCCCACTATACAATGTGCTTTACGCATTTCTGTCTGTTCCTGCCTGAGAGGATGTAAGTTTGCTCCAGCACTCACCTAAGCACAGGGTGATACATCTCTGTCCTTTTTCTTGTGAAAATATTTTTTTTTGTCAGTAATATTTCCTTCAGTACAGGTTTTACTTCAGTTTTAGATAGCATGCATGACAGGGCTTGGGCCCTTTTCCTTTGACAGATCCTTCCATAAAGTTTTTGAAGGACATGAGCCAAGATCCACAGAAATCAATGGGAGCTTTTCCATTGATATTAGTAAGCGTTTCATTAAAGTTTTACTTCCACAATGCTCTTTCCACAATGTTCTCAAGTAGGAGTAATTAAATATCTTTCAAAAGAAATTACAATGGGTGAAACTGTGACTCCTCTGAAATGAGTGGCAAAACGTTCTTTGACATTACTGGGGTTGGAATTTCTGTGATATCAATGTGTGACTGTGGTTATTTGACTTTACGTTGTATAAGTGAATACATTCACCACCTATAATTTTGCTTTGGTGCAAATATATTTTCATACCTCAAAATTTTGATGATTTTCTAAATTGAAAAAAATAGAAGGAATACCTACAAAGCACAACCTTCTTTTTGTAGTTTTTACTAAAAAAAATGAAGCAGCTAATGATGTGCATTATTATTTTTAACTGAGAAATGACTTTTCTTGCAAAGAAAGAAAATTTTAACAACACTCCGGCTGTCTCTAGGAAGCTGTGCTATCGGAAGGATCCAAAATTTGGATGAACTGTGGAAAGACAGTGCAAAGTCTAAATATAATGACATCTTTTGTCGTAGGTTTTAAAATCTTTTTTGAACATTGCCATCCACCTACATCTCAAGTATGTCCATAAAAGCTTCTCTGTGGGTTCAGTCCTAAGGTCTGTCCAGTGCAGCACCTTATCTCCTGCAGTAGGTAGGCAGGAGAGCATAAGAAACTCAGCAAGTATAAAGTGATCTTTTCCAGTACATACTTTTCTACAGCTAGTATTCAGTGGTTTAGGCACTTCCTTAACTAGCAATCACATCTGGCCCAAAGTGTTGCACTTAAATTTCACATCGGAGCTCTAGAGTTGCATCCGTAATGTTGTTTGGCCCAGCTGTCTATCCTCCATGAGGATATAGTTCTAAATTAGGCTATGATAGATACATTCAGCTAAGACAAAAATGAGTTACAATCATACAGCATCTTGAAATCTGTGCATAGGTGAAATCCAAGCAAATATAGAGTACATATGTCATGCTAAAATTATATGCTAGCAACTGCAAATTGACTGATCTTACTTAATGGCCAAACCAGAGCAAGAGCTGTTAATGGCATTCAGGAGGCCTTGGTTCTCAGCTAGGTTTTTTTACTCAATAGATCACACTTTTTCTCAGAAGTTTTCTAGCAATAAGGGAATAATTTTCTTGTATAAATGAAGGCCAGTATTTGCTGGGGGAAAAAAAAGAGTCAGAGATACCTACAAAATGACTTCACCTTCTAGTTTTTCATCAGAGTGATCTAATCTGCTAGATGCTTCATCAGGTAGGAGCCGAGGCGGTTACTGGTCTTATGAGTGACCAGTGTTTATCGCTTCCACTCTGTAGGCTGTTTTTTTCTCAGATGTAAAATGGACACCGTGGTACTGAACTTCTTCGCAACCTGAGTTTTGCGTTGTAGTATAGAAAGAGGTATATGAAAACTAGATTTTACCAAAAAAAAGGCCATATTTTATTTTTTATTTCATGCAGCTGTTCTGCATTTGTGTTTACAGAAATTATGCTGGATGAAATCCTGACTGCACTAAGGCCAGAGGGTGTGCATATGAATTTATCTTATTTTCTATGTGTTAGCCTTCCTTTCTCAGAAGCACTTGGTAACAGATTTCTCCTTACTCTGACACAACATTTGAACAGTAAGTTCATTTAAGATCTTAATACATTTAAAGCTGACAAAGATGTCTGGAAAACAGACATAACAATTCAAGAAAGCAGAAACAATGCAAAATGGAACATAGTAGAAGTGAATTAAAGAAAATTCTAGTTATCTGTATATCAAAATGTATATATTTTACAGTGCATATTCATTTCTACTCTAATCATGGATGCTTTTGAAGTCAAAACTGGAGCACTTCCTTTACTTTAAAGGTAATGAGGTTATTTGTATGTTTAAAGAAAAAATTACACTCGTGAATTGTCAAAATTGGGTATAATCTGCTAATTTGCAAAATTCAGCAATCCTCACTGAGTTCTGTTATTATCATTTTGAATTAGCAAAAATGTACACTGTTGAAAATCAAATCAAATCAAACCAGAAAATATTCTTGATAGAGTAAGATATTTAGAGAAACTGTTATAGAAACTGTATATTTAGAAACTAAAGGGTAAAATCTATTTAATAAACTTCAGTATTTTTAAATATATATTCAATATATTTCTATTTAGAGAAACTAAACTTTTAAAGAAACTAAATACTGAAATATACTACCAACTTCGTATATCATCTAGATAAAAGGTTAATATGGTGGCACAACTAAAACTGTCAGGTTTTTAACTTACTTTATTGTAGCTGGAACGAACTGGATAAAGTATATCACAAAGCAAAACAGAATTTTGTAAAATCCCCAATCAAGATGAGAACTTACATCTCAGGAAGACCACTATATGACGGTCCCTGAATTGCTGCATGGAGGCCAGTGGTCCTTCAGGGCATTAGCTGAAGAGCTAAATCCAGTATGGTATAAAGACAGACAAACGTACCTCCCCACGTATCGGGTTCCATTTCACCTATGTCAAAAACAAATGCTCGCACAGCAGCATGGAGGCTAGTTTTGCCTTCTTGACAGTTTGAGCACTCCGAACAAAACAACTTTTTTTTGTTGCGGTAACAGAGGTCAGATAAACAGAAGGGCTGACTAACCAAAGAGAGATAAATAACCCAGGGAGTGGGATGAGGAGGAAAGCTTTATTATTAGTTTAAAGACTTCTGGAGCAGAGTTTATAGGGAAGCCAAGTAACAAGTAGCAAACAACATGAAATGTTTATGCATGTCTATGGAACCCAGTTATTCTTCTCTGTCTTTCTGTCTTCCCCTAATTTACTGTTCTAATCAACAGACCTATTTTCTGCCCTCTTGGATACTACCATCCCCCTTATGGGTTGACGTAAATAACAAACAACTCTAGCCCTTGGCTTCACCAATATGAAACACTATATACAAAATGAGTTACTGCAAATAAGGCAAGGGCTAGTGTCGTAAAGCTGTCACCTTTAACTCCAGGATTTTCCTTCCTAATAGACCTACAGACTTTCTTGTTATCATCCACAGTAATTTTTTCTAAAATGCTGAAGCTGCTATTAGTCAGATACAAAATCATTTAGGGGCAGCAAGCAAAGGCGTGTTTCCTTAATAAACAGCAAGGTAGACAATAACTGTCGGGAATTTTGGAGTTATTTCTGCCAAAGAGAGAGGCTGATTCTGCTCTCCGTTGTGTTAATGATAAAACTCCTGAAGTCTGGGGAGCTAGGGAGGATCTAACTAAACTCTTCGCTAGATACTGTTAGGTCACTGGGACACTGAAGCAATTGCATTCCAAGTTACAGCTGGAGATTTATCTAGATGGGTGTATTAGTGCTGCCACCCTACCTGTTTTTTAAATTAACAGCTTGAGTCAAATTTACCAGCTATAAATAACAGCAAAATTAACCAAACCATGTATGCAGTACAGTCTAATATGTACAGCACAGCAGTTTGAAGCTGACATTTGATTTAGTAAGGGGGAAATCTCAGATGACTTTTGAGGTCTGGTTACATAAAACAATCAAAAGTTCAAAGACATTATGATGAAGTGTGGCATTAAGAATCTATCACATACAAATGCAAACATTCAGGCCTTATTTCAGGGGATGAGTTGGTTCAGCTCTATGAGGTCTTTATGGTTTTTTTCTCTGACTTTTTTTAAGTCACACTGAAATCCATGTTTATACTAGGGAGAGACTCTGCAGTTCTAGCCTTTGCCTTTATCTAGACATCTGTGTTCAGTCCTAGAGCTGAAAGAATGACTTTCAACTTTGAATTCTATTTTCTGGTCTCTACCTGCTGTTCACTGAAGACAACAGATCAATTTAAAGCGATCACTGGGTTATACCCACTGCCCTTGGGTACCCACAGCAGCTTGGGTGCACATGCTTGAGAAGGCACACGTTTGCTCCTAAGTTAAGCACAATGAGTATCCTAAATATCATAGTTGCCTGCAACTGCCAGGTTTTGACTAAAGAATCTGCAACTGACAACCTCACCTTTAGAAGAGATACAGCGGCTTACACCCAATATTTAAAATTTAGTTGCATGAGTCTTATGAGCACAACAAACATTACAGCAAGCCCTGAAGGTCAGAACACTGTCAGTAACTGAGAATCACCATCTGG
Source organism: Sagittarius serpentarius (assembly GCA_034782735.1). Classification (NCBI taxonomy): domain Eukaryota; kingdom Metazoa; phylum Chordata; class Aves; order Accipitriformes; family Sagittariidae; genus Sagittarius; species Sagittarius serpentarius. Next base: position 77,630,842 of record JAVKLA010000074.1, read on the forward strand.
CCCAGCACCAATGGCTGGACCATTTCTGTGAAGAAACAATGTACAGACCAAGCTCAATTAATATACTTCATGTGGTCTCATTACATTATAAGAGACCTATGCTGAAAGTGCACCGACTCATGGGTTACAAAAAATAATGAAGAAATACTAACCTTTTGTGTCTCCTACACTAATCCTCACCTTAACCCAAACTAATTGCTCAAAAATCCTGTTCAAGCTTCTTCTATGGACCAAATTAATTCAAAAGTTTGGAATTCATTTTAGTCAGCGATCTCAACACAATTCCCTTTCAGTTCAACAACATTCCCTTGTGAAAGCATTACTTAAGTCTTCTTTAATGCCTCAAAGAAGTCTCAAATGAACTGTGTCCTGGACACCTGCAAGGAGCTGAATTTCAACCACTTACCCAGGAATAAACACTGTCTCACAGTTCTTCAGAAGAGTTATTTTTATTCCAGTTTTACCAACGTAATGCTAAAGCAGCATGAGATAAATGTCTAGACACACGAAGAAGAGTATTAGCAGGAGACAGCTGTAATTTCTTACCCCTTACCACAATTCCAACACTTCCAAGACGCTGTCATGGAACTTCATGGTAACGAGGGTCTGAGTTTCTCCTGGTATCAAATGAAGAAATGTCACTTATTTTAACTATGGTTAAAATAACTATGTGAATGGAACATTACATATTAGTAACTCCTAGAGTAGAAGTATTGTTTATCTTGGGTCTATTCTTTTTATGTAATGTAGGCAAAACTAAGGATTCCATTTGTTATCTGAAGTTGTTCTTTAGCATTTATCATATGGTTGAATTTGCACTGGATGCTGCAAAAATCTAAAATGGTCAATACTGAGTAAGTAGCTAGTGGCATCATCCAACAATAAATCATACTTCTACCTGGCCAATTTTGCATTGCATATAGGAACGTTAGCCACAGAGAAAACCAGTGCTTATCATAAATGACAATTTAATTCTACGCTCTGGTCACTTTGTAAAAGTAGCTCTGAAAAAAGCTCCAAATGGTAATTGGACATACAAATTCATGTATATATATATGTATGTATGTGGTTCTACTTGCACATACAAATACATGTGCTTACACTTTTCTTTCTGCTCTGCAGTTGACAACACTATGGCACATCAGCCTTGGCATATGAACTACATGGTGGATTTAACATATTTAGCATGGTTTTGTGCTATCTTTTAAGTCCTTAGATTTTCAACCTTTCACATGTTTCCATTATATACATATTCATGCACACACTTGTACATAGAGACCGACACACTTGTGTACACACACACACACATACGCGCCTGTATACTTTTATAGTCCAGAGCTACAGTTAGTTTATTTCCATACTGCCATAATGCCTCATCTGAACAACCAGCTATTGAAAAGCTAGTGTAACCTGTGATATTCAGGTTAGCTCAAGGGGACAGAATGAGAGTCCATTAGTGTACAACTAAAAAAAGAAAAACTTGTCTTTCTTTAACTCCAGTACTACTACAAAAATCCATATTGTGTGCCTAAAGGAAATATTAAAATACGTTTTATGAGACACCATAGGTAAACAAACACGTCTTCCTTTAGAATTCTGTAGAACATACACAGATTGTGCACTGAAAGCAACCACAGTAAGTCCATTGTAGTCTGCATAACGCAAACCTTTTCTCTTAAAAAGACAATGTGCCTCTCGCATGTGATCAGTTTAATCTACTTTTTACTTTCACTGATAAAGAAAGACAAGATTCTAGGAAAAATGTTAGGAAAAATGAAGTATTATGAAGTTGCATTTTATGATAAATGAAATTGAAACATGTTACTTTATCTGATCAACTGGGAAAGCATAAAATTTACATTTTAACTTATGGCAGTATTTATATGGGGAATATGTTGATTACTGTAAAGCAGAACATATAACTTGCCTGATAATGAAAATACGGTGAATTAGATCAGTATCAGGCTTCTCATACTTGGAATATTTACACACATCCCAGAGAATTGTGTAATTGTGGGTAGAATACATGGATTAAAACCAGAATTTCATGTAATACATAAGAAAGAAAATCTGGAGTTAAAATATCATCTACTGACACAAAGTACCATCTGCATAGCCCACAGGCTTCCATTTGTTCATTCAAGAGATGCTTTGAAGTCATACTTCATGAGTCTTTCATGAAACAAATGAAAAAAATGCTCAGGACAACTACCTTTTGTATTTCAATTAGACATATTTTTAGCACTTTACTAGCCTTGAAACAGTGGTGCACCACTTATATTTCAGCCCCTTCCACAATACAGGTAGGTTGTCTCTAATTCTGTCTTGTTTTAATGGTCATGAGAGTCACATGAACATAGATATATATATCAGCAACTAAAGAATAAAGTACATTTTTGCAGCCTGAAATTACAGAACTTGCCAGAGTAGCTTGGTACTAGTTAATAATACAGGCCTTCTAAGTCAAGGTGATTTATTTTCTTGGAGTGCTGTGTCAAGGTAGTAACTGCTATAAACAATGATGGATGTGCAGTGATTTCATCGTTTGTGTACCATTAAGTTTCATAGAATCACAGCATCATAGAATGGTTTGGGTTGGAAGGGACATTTACAGATCATCTAGTCCAATTCCCCTGCCATGAGCAGGGACATCTTTCTCTCGATCGGGTTGCTCAAAGCCCCATCCAACCTGACCCTGAACATGTCCAGCGATGGGGCATGCGTGACTTCTTTGGGCAACCCATTCCAGTGCCTCACCACCCTCCTCATAAAAAAATTTCTTCCTTAGAACTAATCTAAATCTACCCTTTCAGTTTAAAACCGTTACTCCTTGTCCTGTCACTACAGGCCCTGGTAAAAACTCTCTCCATCTTATAAGCCCCCTTTAAGTATTGAGAGGCCACAATCAGGTCTCCCTGGAGCCTTCTCTGCTCCAGGCTGCGCAACTCCAACTCTCTCAGCCTGTCCTCATAGGAGAGGTGCTCCATCCCTCTGATCATTTCCATAAACTATTATTATTTTTTTTTTAGGAAGCATTCTGGCAATCTGGTGAGTTTATAATACAAGACTGATGGGCAGAAGAGACTTTCTCAAACTAAGAAGAGACAAAGAAAAGTTTCTGATTTGCCATATACAACAGCTTATCAAAATATTACCTGGAAGAGGATATACTAGCTGTAAACCTTCGTTGTATGCTTTTTAGAATATAATATCCAGTTTTGTTCCTGTTCTTTTTCTCACACTGGTCTCTTGGCAAATAAACATTAATGTTGGAGATGAAAGCTACACACTGCTTGTTACTAAATACACTTACTTTCTGCTTTTAATGAATCCAGAATGAGTGTGAATTTCTGTGAAATACTGCTGCAGTGACATGTAAGGAAAAAAACAATTAATGATAATCTTTGTATACGTCACAAAATAGAATATGCCATAGTTAGACTCCTACATAACAGCAAGGCTGAAGTCGTACTTCAACGGTAGGATGCTGCCAATCTGCAACAAAAAAGCACAAACTAAAAGTGCCACCTTTCCTTTTAGAAGAGGAGTAGGTTATAGACATTGGACAGTTTTCTCCTCGTGAGGAAAAATGTAAAGGAAACTTATTACTAAAGAGTGCTTGTATGGGAACTTACTGCACAGGAGCTGTAACTGTTTTCAATATCTGTTGGACATTTGTCTGTAGTTGGGTTCTCCTAGCAAAGCCAGCAAAGTTTTATTGCATTTCCTTTACCTCCGTGTTTCAGTTTCCTGAGTGTGACGTTTCTGAGTCGCTTTTGTTTGAATTCAGTACCAACTCCTCAGGCTGAGTCTTCAGCACACTTAAGTCATGTGCTTATTAAGGCAATGCATCCAAGAGTAAAAATCTTGCTGCATAAGGAGGTGCTGCATTTCTGACCACTGTTTTATGGGCTTCTCCCAGCTGTGATACAAGAGGGAGGGGATTTAGTTGACTAATCCTAGACAGCACCTAAGTCTTGCCACATGGGCTTCACATAGAGTCAAGTGAAAGAAGAAATGTTTATAAATGACACCACTCGGATTGACTGAACAGGTGATAATATAGGTCTGCTGGATCATATCCTGGAATTCCTACTCTCTCCATTGGGTGTAAAGGCTGTCGGATTAGACTAGTTGTGAACAGCTGCATTTTACACTTTTAAAGTTAACTGAATTCCACATGGGTAAGATCCTGTGCAAAGAGCCACACATCCTGTTCCTTCCAATTCTTAACATTTTAAGTATTCCCATAACATCAGCCTAAGAAATTACCTGAGAGCAACAGCTAAACGGCTGCTGGCGTATTACCACTGCTAATTATGCTTAACCTTAGAGTCTCCTTGTTGACTTTTTTTCCTCCTTCATCTGCTTGTTATACCCTGTCTACTATTTAGGTAATTATTTGATTATTTTTATTTGCAGACAGAGTTCCTTGCACAACCCAGCCCTAATCCTCCCTAGGAATTACTCCAATGCAAAATAATCAGCAACAGCTATGATAAAACCAGTGATATTAAGTGGAGGAAAGAACAGATAAATTCTGTGGGACTAAAGATTCAGACAAACCTGCAAGAACTAGAACGACTGATTTCCACACTGTAGGCTGATTACAGAAAGCCTGTTCTGGCTACAATTTCTTGTAAACATAATGTAGATAATTAGCTTTAGAGAGGGTTTTTCTCGTCAGAGGAAACTGGAAAAGGAGAAACAAAATCTATACATATGTAACCACCACTATCAATTTAGAAGAATTATCAGGTTCCTCTACTATGATTGAAGTTATAGAGTTAACAGGAGCTTAATGAGGTGACAAATAGTTCCTTTTCTTTCTACCACAATATTTGCTGCAAAATAGAGATACAACTATTGCCAGTACTGATAGAGCTGTTCAAGCATAAAAGGACAAAACGAGTTAAAACTGAAAAGAACATTGGTGAAGCAAAAGAGTTAAAAACTGCCAACACACAACCGAAACTTTTTAAAAAAATACACATTAGGTGATTTTCTGCCACTTTGTCACTGAAAGAATTAAATTATTTGTCCTTCAGACATCAGACCTAAGCAACATTAGCATAAAACTGTGGGACAAATTTAAAATTGGCTGAATTATGGACCAATTCTGGATCTTGGCAAGGCCTAATCCTGCAAAGAGTATTTTCTATAGGGATTATTCAGAAAAAATGCTAAAGAATCTAATTATGCAAGTATTCAAGCACGTATTTAAGAAATTGTTTTCAGTAGGATTTAGGCATACACTTACAGTTGACTGTGTGTTTAAGCGTTTTAGAGAGTTTGCTCTGAAGTGTGGACAACTCATCCCATAAGAAAGTTTGTAAAACAGTTTCGAATCACTGAAAACAAGATCATAACAGACTTTTCATTTTAAGGTCATTATCCTCAAGCGTTAAATACTAGACTGGACAAAATTTGAAGATGTATGTACTGAAAGTTAGGATCCAGTCTTTTCAGGGTGAATTCGGTATTCAAAAAGGTCTTTCCGGTAAACATTATTCTTTTTTCTGTTGCTGCAGCATTTCCAGCTAATGTGCACTTATTTTGTAGACAAATAATTTCTTAGCTCCCATTACTAAATGATGCCATTTTACTCAGTGTAACATATGAATTAAATAACAAGATACAATTTCAGAAAGAATACTTGGCATCATCAGATCTGATAGCACTGTGCCTCTTGAAGCATTTATAGAAGACAGGCATATGATCCTCGGAGTGATTGCTTTTCCTTCTTCAGTTTATTTATGCTCACTTCAATGCTGAAACACATTTCAAAATGAAGACCTCACTGAATTAAGGAAATTATATTTCTGCATGCTATCTTGTTTTTATTTCTAACATAATCATATCATGGCTGTTTATAAGACTAATATTTCACATATATATAACAATTTTCATACTAAAACATCTTCAGAAACACTAGAGAGCGTGATGTATAAACTCACAGGTAAAGAAAAATCCAGGCATGTTTTTGGTTTGTTGGCCACTTGATCAGACAGTAAACTTGGAGGGTCAGACAAATATTAGTAGGGAATACCTTCCAGAGTACACGGATCTCTGCAAATCTGATGATTTAGCTATTCAATACCATCCAGCAGCTTAGCATTTCAGTGGAATGGTCGGACAGAAGTTTGCTGACAATTCAAGAAACGTACGGGGATCTCCTAATGCTGTGAGGTAGATGAATCAGGTCATATGCAGAATAGACATATCTATGATCGTGTTCATACAGATACCAGCAACAACTTTCCAGTGGGCTCCATGAACAGTATAGCAAGATGAGTATTTTTCTCTGCCTGTTATTTTCATGGCTGTGCATAAGTGAATATGTGCATATTTTTTTTTATATGATCTTTCTTTATCAGTAACATTTTCTGTCCAGGAAAGAAGTAAGGTGACTCCTAATCTGCAAGATGACTGCTTTTGACTAGAATTTCAAAAATAAAGAACAAACCCCCTGCTTTCTTCTTCAAGGACCCTGCTACCCAGGAATAGGACAACACAGAGTGCATAGTAAGAAGTAAGTTGGATTTCAGGTGGGAACAATGAGGAAATAACAGATTTTTAATGCCAACAATACTATATCATATGTCAGGAACAAGGGATGTCTCCGTTTTATGCATCAGAGTTCATGCAAGATCTTGTGGCCATAAACCTCGTTGTGAAAATTATGTTCCAATCTCAGCTTTGTCTTTAAGAACATTAGTGATAAATAAATGACAAAATATAAGACAACATGGCAAGTCTTTTGATGAATATCCTCAATATTTAAAATAGCAATACAAGATGACATATGCCAATGCTGATTCATTTTACCCTCCATCATTACTCTGTCATGATGTAGCACATCAGTCAATAGAAAAAAGATATATAAGACCATTTTACAGGTGATCAGATTGATCCGATTGATTGGCATATATAGAATTGTTGACCATGTTATGTCTGATGGGTCAGCATTTGTCTGACTGTCAGTTTTATTGTGTATGCTATTGATGTGATTGAATCCCGAGGCTATCTGAATTATAGTGAACGTAGTGTGCTATAATTTGAGGAGAAGACAAAACTGAAAAACAAAGTAATGAAAAGACAAAATAAGAAAAGATTTTTCCCTGTGCATTAGCAGCTCAGCATATGCAAAGATAGATGGTATGTGTCTTGGATAAGTGCCCAAGCTGAAAACATGCCACTCTGGAGTTCTCGCAGTATAAGCAGTGAAGTGCAGGAAGTAAATTAAGAAATAAAAGTTATGCAGTCCAAATGCACACCAGCATATACAATAGTTATTGTTCCTAATGATCAGCTATCTGTTTGGGAAAGGTTACAAGACAGAAAGTTGTTGGCTGTTAGACTGGGCAGGCAGTATCTGCACTGCGCTTAGGAATAACTGAGCGGATCTGTGTGCTGCACGTAGCCGGGATTTCTTCACTCTCTCTCCCCCAAGAATGGATGAATTTCCCTTTCTGGGTGAACAAAATTAACACATTCCTTCTGTGCTTGAAGAAGAACTCAACTCTCTGTAAGCTAATCTACTTTACATTTTCTGCTCAGGTATGCCTCATTGTGTAATTAGAGTTTGCCCCTGTCTTAGCATATTATTAGTCTGGGTTAGTGATGTTCCTTCAGAATATCTCAGAAAGAAGAAAATGGTGTGAAAGATTCATGAGCTTATAGAACAACAACAACTTTACAAAATTATTCCTGTCTGATCCTTCTAGGTTTTGATCTTGTTTTTAAAAACTACATGACCATTTTCATTACAAGGCAAGCTATGCAACATCAAAGGCATAAAATCTTCAGGCCCACTGAACTACACAAGCTGAGGATAATTGCAGAGTTGTAGATGGCCAAGACTTGAAAATGTGAGGTAGATACCATCATAAGATACTCAAGAAAGGCCAGTTTCTGGAATACAAAAAAAATTGCTGATTATGAGGGTGACGGGTTAAATGACTGAAAAGAGACATTTTGACTCATCTGCAATATTAGGAAATTTTAACCGTGTACATATCTTCCATAAATGAGTCAGCTAAGACAATTTGTTTAAGCTACATTTTATTTTAAAAAATACATATTTAATGTTTCATGCACATGGGAGTTTTAAAAGATCATTTAAAGACCATTGTAAGAGATTCCCTATTCCTTCTTAAAAGTCTACTATGAAGATACACAGAACATTTCTCTTGAGAGCTGTAAAATCCACAGACAAGTTTTCATGCACTCATTTTACTTTCTCTCCCACAAAGGGAGTAGCATTTTTTTTAATGTATGTGAAGAATCTTCACCGTAAGAGGTATATCCAAAGAGAAGACATCATAGATGATCATCTAGCAGCAAAACACAATGGCTAGGACAAACTGGATTCCTGTAGTTTCGTTGTCACTCTTTGGACACAGTATATTAGATATGTGGCCCTGCTCTCCTTACCCCGGGTATATTTAGAATTATGAAATCATATAATCATTCTGTCTGGAATACATCTCAGGAAGAAGTCCAGTGCAACGTCCTGCTCAAAACAGTAGCATTGTATAACCATACTCATCTTATAGACAAGGGATTCAGTCTAGTTCCCAAGCATTGTTCTTGAGTCTTACAGAGGTGTCCCTTTAACAATTATTGTTATAATTAATTTGTAGTTATACAGAGTTTAGTTGAAAACAAAGTTAGAGAAATAATGACTCCGGAAAAGTAAAAACAACACTTAAGTGTTGCCAGTTAAAGATAGTCACTGTGACATATCTTCACCCTGATATACAAAGTTACGACATTTCAAAAGAAAAGTGTAATTAAAATGACATATAAATAATTTACATGCCTGAAGACAACAGAAGCTGCTCAGGCACTGTTTCAATAGATCTGTATACTGAAAGCACATCACTGAAGTCCTCAGCACCAAACAACACGGTCTGTAAAGCTGCTTTCAAACAGCAGGAGCTTACAGCTGTCCACAGCTACGCTCTGGGCCAAAAGGTCCCAGATACTGGTCACAAGGTTAATGAGCTCTGTGCCAGTTATCCATGCCAGAAGCTAATACAATCCTGTCAGCAAGCTAAATTATCAATGAGAAGATAAAATAACAAGTGGAAAGTACAATATCACTCTCTTGCCTCCTAAAAAAATAAGAAAAAATGTTTTCACTTCCATAATGAAAAATCTAAGTTTTAAAGTGGGTCTGATCAAGAGATGTTCTACAGCTTTTGCCACACTATTAAAATGTTTGTCAAAAAGACAAATGCTTTGTGGAAAAGCAATTAACAAATCCTTGATTTTTACAGGAGTCATTTTCATCTCTGATAAACCTGAACCAAAGGAAGAGAATGTGACCATAGCACACCTGACTAAGAAGAAAAGCATGAGTAAGTCATAAGAAAGGAAATTACTGTTTTTCCTTGGTTTCAAGGGTTGGTCACTGTCAATTAATGTAGTTTCAGTTTAGCTGTAGGTTTCTTGTTAATCAAAGCCTTCGCTTCTGCTAACTCTCTACAGAGTGTTAAAGAGCCTTTCTCTCCAACAGAGGCTTGAAATCAGCTGAAAATAACGATTGTTCCTGGCTCACACAGAGCGGACATTTTTAAGGATGAGCTGGTCCTGAAAGCATAGTAATAGCTTATCGCTGACCATTTTATTTATAGAAACATGATTCTATTTTTTTAAAGATTACTTATTAAATATATCAGTGATTAGCTAATGTGTCCCTTACCTTGCCATATAAAGACAAAGCATTCATGTCAAAATCAGCTGTCAAATACTCCTCCATACAATACTTTGAAAACCAAAGATAATCAACTAGCAAAGCGCAAGTTTATCTTGCTTGATTTTATTTCCATTTATTGTGTCGAGTACCTTACAGTAGGTGCCTTTTTGCTTTCTGTCACATGTACTTGGACAACTATCGCTGCCTTTAAATGCAGAGTTGCATTTTTTCTTAGTTTAGATGCTGAGCTGATTTAATAGAAAAGGTTTCAACCGTCCCATTATTTTAACTGACAAGTTCCCTGTCCGAAGCCCTTCCCTAATTTAGGATCTGCTCCGTACTCATTAAAGTCTATGAAATCACCTCTATTTATTCCATTGAGCAGCAGATCAAAAGTACGATAAACAATTTCTTATTTTTGTTGTTGGATTCTTTGAGTTCTTGGTTTGATGACTAGTTCTCAGTAGATGTACAAGCTGTGTGCAAACAAGTATCCATATGCAGAGCATACAGCATATGTCCAAAAGAGCACGAAGGCCCCTAGGTTTATGCCCAGAAAGCACTCACTGAGTATAAACATAAGTAGGAGTCATCATCTTGATTTTCAGAGAATTTAGGCCTAAATGCCACTTTAAATTGTTGTGTCCCAAATTTCAGCTTTCCAAACCCTGTGTCAGTTGCCTGGAGAAACATCCATTCCCAATGTCTGAAGTTTTTTCATCCAATTTCCCTTTTAACATATCGGTTCAAACATATTTGTCTCTGGACCTTCGCAGAAGTAACCGGATCTGAAATTTGTTCTTATCTAAGTCCTTTGGTGATTCATAAACTCAAGACTACCTCAGCAAAAGACATGCTCAGGAAGGATTTCAGAAGTCATACTTTACTAACTCTGAACACTCACAAGAAGAACGTAGTAGTGCTCTTTTAACCACTTAGTTATGAAGTCTCCTGAAATCAAAGAAATCTTTCAGGTGATTTCAAATTACTTGAATTAGACCTCTCAAGTGGAAGAGGCAAGAGAAGGTACTGTTTTCTGCCTGAGAAAAATGTCTCTTGAGACTCTTCATTTGGGTGCATCTCCGTTACTTAAAAATGGGACAGAGGCACAATTTACAATTGGTGTACACTGAAAAACCATTCAAGCAACATTCAGAGCATGTAATACACAAAATCTGGTTAGTTTCATTGTTTTCAGCTAGAACAGGCTTTATATTCCCCAATAACTCTGATACATCACAGAGTAAATTCTTCAAGTATTTGCACTGTAAGTTCGTACATTTTATGTGTCAGAACCTGGTCATCTGAATCTGTCTCCGGAAGAATGGTCCCATACAGAGGGGAGTAGACTTGGACTTAGGAGGTCTATGTTGTTACTTCTTTTCAGCAGAAACCTTAGGAAAATTGATTAGTGCCTTTCTTCCTCACTCCTTACTGGGTTTACCTACATACGAAGAATATAGGGTTCAATTATTAAATACTGCAAATAAATAAGTGTAAATGTACCTTAAATAGAAAAGGGAGTGAATCCGCTATGAGCTATTCCTTACCACTGTCATTTTTGTTCAGTCTCTCCTCTTTCTGTCCCTCTTTTTTAATGCAAGTTATTAGAAGAGTATGTTCATATACAAGAAGAACAGAGATTTCAGGAAAATGGTCTGTTTTGTTTAAGTAATGTATGCATTTTATTCAGCTCTTCCTTTTTAATACTCACTCTGATTTAACTTTTTATTATTATATGATAATTAGCAGCATGCCAAAATTAGAATTAACATGGATGATATCATACATGATCTGCTATACTTATATGCTGCTAAGGTGAAACATTTTCCCAGCACTTTGGTAAGTATCTCTGTTTTCCATTAAATAAATCTGTGTATAAAGACGAAGGAGAAAAAACAATATTAAATAACCTTTTCAGGGCAATGTAGTAGCTCATCAAACTATTCTGTAGCTGAACTGTTCAAATGCTGCTATGAACACATGAGGTTAGCTAGTCTTTTAGAAAGACTAAAAAAAAGCAAATATTAGAATTTAATTCAATTTGTCCATTGAAATCTTCTTTAAATTCCTATTTAATTTTTTTCTTTCCATGTAAATGCTGGCTTTTCTTTGTTATGTTAAGAATAGAAATGGCTCTCCAGGGCTTTATTCAGATACAAGGATAACCATTGATTTAAGTACTGGACCCGGGTCATCTCTTCCCCCCAAGACAGTACCTGCCCAGAAGTCTTACTGCTTAATTCAAATGGACTGTATATTGCTGTTCCTAAAATCAAAAGCAGGATCTTCTGTTTGTAATGGACATGTAGCAGGAACTGCTCTCTCTCCTCCTTACCCTCTAGTATCACAACTGAGATATTTGTTTGCTGTGTGAATACTAAAAAATAGTAGCTCTTCTGTTTTTAAGCTATTACTACATTCAGCTTTCTACGAGTCCCACCCTGATATCTCCATTTTCCACTCCCCTTTCTCCTACCATTATCTACCTTGGAAAAGGAAAGGAAAAGAGATTCAGCTTCTCACAGAGTGTAAGACCACTGTTTGACCATCTCTTCTAAACTGCAGAGACCTGACAGTGGACTCTTCAGTATAGAAACTACGCATTGAAGTGGTGGCAGCTGATTTAAAACATTTGCATTTCATGACTGACAGCTGTTTTTTGTATGATATCCATTCTAATATAAGATAATGTCTCACAGTAACACTTTATCCAAAGCTTATTGGAATCTACAGGTATTTTTTCCACTGAATCATTAGATTTTGAATAAGGACACAACAGCCCAGTTCAAGAAATACCAAAACACTATCTTTAGCCAGCATAAAATATGCCTAGAGTCCAGTCTTTTTCTAAATAGGAAAAGACTTCTGAATCTGAACCTAAACCTAAACGCAAACCTAAACCTTTTTGAAAGTATTAAGGGGGCTTCATCACATTAACCTTCAAAATGAATTCTCAGTGACTGAATTATCATTTTACTGTGGTGTTGTATTCTCAAACTGGACAAATTTTACTCCTTTTACTTCCAAGTACTTATACCAAGCTGACTTTCTTCAACATTTTTGCACAACTCAGAAAGAAAAGAGAAATGAGTCTTTTCAAAATCACTGAATTTCATATAAACCTGAAACTGATTTCCTATCTGGTGTCAGTGTACAAAGGACAGTAGCAAAATTCTGTAATATTTCTGCTGTGTTTTTATCACTGCATGGGAAAAACTCTTGAGAACTGAGGAAAGATTAACTATATGTACAGAGATTAGTAAAACTTCTGGTGCAGTTAATAACAGAGAAGGTGAGCATTACATCTTTATTCACATCCCAGGGAAGTCAACATAAATCTTGTCACTGTCTTCAGCTGGCTTTGGAAGACCGACATGTTAACCACAAGTTTATGTAACAGAAAGGAAAATCAACCAAATAGCTTCTCAGACATTCAGTCAGGCTGATCCGCCACTCACAGCATATTCGGAAGAGCACAGTCACCTTTTCAATTTATTTTTTAACATGGAGTGTCGTATTATTGATTCTTTAGATTATTGCTTTAAAAGAATTACTCTCAGAGTTTGTTTCTTTTTGCCTTCCTTTGAAAGTCTGATGTTATCAAGTGGATAATGATAAGACAGGTGCACAGTGTATTTTTATGCCTTTTGCAATTACTAATTGATTTTTGTAAAGAGCTGTTTTTGGAGCACCTGTGAATCAGTTTTGAAATGTACAGTATTTATCAGAGATTGGGCTTTACTTTATTTTTTATGCATTTCAAGAGACTTTACAATAGTAATCTCTGTCTCATAAAGGGACCTTCTTGACCCTAACATTCTCCATACGTTTTGTAGCTGTATCAATGTGCTATTAAACGGGATTTGGCGCAGGCTTCATCTGCGTTGAATCTGAAGGCTTGCAAAGGTTAGGTGGTTTACATTTCTCTTCTCTGGAGCACTCTGGAAACGCGTGTGGTCACTGTTTAGCAGCGCACACACCTGATCTCATTCAGACTATCTTTTTGCTTTATCTGATTACAAGGGTCAGGAAGAAATGCTGATTCTTTTGTCAGTGCTACTCCCATTTTACAGGGCCTCGGCTTTTGCATGTATCTTCTTGAGCTCTGGCTATGTACTGAATGTCAGCGTCTGATATGCTTGGCCAGGAATAGATACAGAAAACAAGTCAAGAAAACCCCTATGACTGGTCCAGTAGATGCTGCAGAGCAAGAAATTCGGCAAATTGCTACTTAAATGCATTTAATTTTTATTAATTCGTTTTAACATGGGGTCTAGTGGAGGAATAGAGACTGAATTCTTGACATTATAAGAAGATCCCTCTTGGCTGACTCTCTCGAGGGATGAGAGGCCTTGCAAAGGGATCTAGGTAGATTAGCACTGGCCAGTCATCAGTGGCATGAAATTTAACAAGAACAAATGCCAGATTCTGCAACTGGGACGGAGTAATGCTGGACACAAGTATAAATTGGGAGAGGAATGGCTTGAGAGCAGCCCTGTAGAAAGGGATCTGGGGGTGCTGGCTGACAGCAGGCTCAATATGGATCAGCAGCCTGTCCTGGCAGCCAAGAGGGCAAACCCCATCCTGGGGGGCATCAAGCACAATCCAGTCAAGAAATTTGCTGACAGTACTGACCTATCTTTGAGAATTCAAACAGAGAAAACTTATCTTCAGATACAAGCAGACCTTCAGATATAGGTCACTGTATACAAACCTGAATTTACATGACCCGTTTTACTGGTATGGCTAAAGATATTCCTCTCTGGAGGCTATCATACGTAAGAAAGTGACAGGCACAACGTCGTATCATTCTGCCTTTGAAAATCTAGTCACCTGGTGCATTATCCATTTACATCTGACTAAATATGGCTTCCTGCACAAGTCTGTCAAGGTCTGAAATTTTAGTGGGAAACTGCTCGTGCTAACCTCAAGCATTGGTCAGGGGGGCACTGGAATTGATCTGTAGTGCCATTAATGGAACTGCATAAATTCATGCCAGCTCCAGAGCTGCCACATTAAGAACATTGCTTCCTCCTCCCTGAACACACGCAAAACATGTCAAGATCAATTATTTTCATATAATCATAGAAACATAGAATGGTTTGGGTTGGAAGGGACCTTAAAGATCACCTAGTTCCAACCCCCTGCCGTGGGCAGGGACACCTTCCACTAGACCAGGATGCTCAAAGCCCCATCCAGCCTGGCCTTGGACACTTCCAGGGAGGGGGCATCCACAGCTTCCCTGGGCGACCTGTTCCAGTGTCTCACCACCATCACAGTGAAGAATTTCTTTCTGATATTTAGCCTAAATCTACCCTCTTCCAGTTTAAAGCCATTACCCCTCGTCCTGTTACTACCTGGCCTTTTAAAAAGTCCCTCCCCAGCTCTCTTGTAGGCCCCCTTCAGGTACTGGAAGGCTCCTATAAGGTCTCCCCAGAGCCTTCTCTTCTCCAGGCTGAACAACCCCAGCTCTCTCAGCCTGTCCTCATAGGAGAGGTGCTCCAGTCCTCTGATCATCTAATTTTCCAATCTCTTTCCAATAAATGACTCTCATGAGACTTACAGAAACTTTGGTGTTTGTGAATAATAAACATGAGCAGTTCTGTACAAACGTATACATGAAGAAAATAAGGAGACAATGTTAATTCTTAGAAAGCGTTACAGATATAGTATGAGGCAAAAGAACATGAAAAGAGCTGTCCTACGTTGCAGTGACACCAGCATCATAATATGACACAGCTTTTGAAATGTAAAGAGAAAATGCTTCTTTTTTGCACAATAGAAAAAATCTGACAGTATTTATCTGTTTAACCTGAATATATTGAGACAGAGAGAAGCATGGACAAAGAGGTGAAGTAATGAGAGTCTAGAAACAATCAGGTGCATGATTTGGGCTCCCTTACCTTAGTTAGGCACCACATGTTGAGCTCTGACACATGTGCACTAGCTGTTTACCCATATTGCACCAGACGACTCCACCACTCTTTTTCAGGAAAGTAATTTGTTCAACTCAGTTACTGGAGTCAGCCACTAGATAGTTTAAATTGCGTATGATCTGTCTCTTATGCAAAGTTCTCACTTCATTTGTCTCTGATTGTTTCAGATGCCACTTTGTCTTACAAGAGATAGCATAAAAGGCATCAGACAGCATTTATCAAATATCACAGTTTCTAGGTCTGATGATGTGCAAATTGGACTCCCATTCTGAGAGAGAAAAGGTAATCTTGGGGTAAGACTCTGTCCTGTGATTTGGGAACTCTATATTCATTTCATGGACCTAATAATGGCTGATTGCACAGTTTTCATTTCAGAGTCTCCAAAGTATCTACGGTCGTAACACCACCCCAGGTTTTTTACTTAAAAACTCTGGTGAAAAAAATGGATCTCAACTGCAAGTTTAGGGAGAAGGACACATTACAGAGCCATTCTACTTGTGGAAGATAAAATTTTAATGTAGATGAGTAAGTATCATAATAAATAAAGGTACAGTGACACCAAGACAGGTTGGAATTTATTTATCTAAGTAAGATAACTAGTTTAAAATGGGAATTTTCCTTAAAAAGAAAATTGTTGTTGGTATAGGTCTATGTCTTTCTGAAAATTTAGTACATAGTATTAAGTGGTACTTACCATCAGGGCAGAGATAAATTCCTTTGCATAACCCACTCCCTTAGAAGAATTATTTTTTGTCATTATTTAGATAATTCAGCTTTGTAACGCATTATCTTTATTCTTGCACGAGAGAATGGAGACACACAATTGTACTTGCTCTCTCCACAGAAATGCCAGAATTGCTATACTCCATAAGTTTTCTGCTCTCTGGAGGAATTAATTGGCTTGAATCCAAAGGGAAAGAAATATCATAAACTGCAAAATATTTGTTGTCTCGGGATGAATTTTTCATGCCCTTGGATCACTGACCGTGATGAATCAAGTGGCACAGAACAAGAGATCAATCAAGAACAAGTGCCAGCGAAAGTAAGCACAGCAGACAAAGTGATATCGATGTCAGAAGATATGTCTGCTCCGTGAAGCACTGACTTATCTTTCACCAAACTTTCTAAATACGGTGATACCATTTTGAAACTGTTGACTTAACTTGCTTCAGTGAAACTATGAATATCAAGTACCTATCTGGTAAGAATTCTCTGCCTGAATGCCAGCAAAGTAAAGCCTTGCATTCTGTCAGCCACCTTCAGTCCTACATTTCTGGAAAACTTTGCTACCCTGTGAATAAAAATATTCCTTACAGAGATGTAGACCATGATGGTGCTTCTCCCTTATGAGATCCTTAAAGGAATTTGCAGTAATTTACTTTTTGTAAAGTATTCTACAAAAATCTAAGGTACCTACTGCGGACAAAATTAACACTCGCTAAATAATAACTGATTCACAGTTTTGTCATGTGTAGAAGCTAAATTGTTTCAGTTGCAAAATGGATGAAAAGAAGATTGCAGGAGGACAGCAATTGCTTACTGTTTGCCTTACTGAAAATAAAAAAGTCATAAATCTAACTTGCTTTAATAAAAGTGAAATGTAACTGGAAGCTTCACCTCTGGGCGTGTTGAAGGCTACTGTATTAGAACAGGGAACTCCAAAGTTAAATTCATCCATCTGCATGAGCTAAAAGAAACAAACTCTTTAAACTGGGGACTGAAAAAGTCTGACATACCTAGTGGATTAAGGTCTGAGGAAGACACGCACCACGCTGACCACCAGACTATACATTTTCAATTTAAAGGGGAGCATTATTATCATGGAAACCATAGATGGCTTTATTAGAGGAAAAATATCTTCAAAACAAATTTAAGTGAAGCCATCATATACATCTTGTATAAAAGAGACATTGATAAATTCTGCAGTAATAGGAACTGGTACTGAATACCACAATTATGTTCACGAACTCTCCACAGTAATTACAGCTACTCCTACCAACATTTGAATTCTGGCTATTCCCACCTATCCTTTGACAACGAGTCATCCTAGCTGCCTAGTCATCCAGGCTTCTCCCAATCGATGGAAAGCATTGTCTAGGATTGTGTACCTCGCTCCACCGACTATACAGAGCGCCTGCATATCTAGACTCAGATAACATTTTTAGAAGCTGAAATTAGGCAAGATGAATTTCAGCACTAGTACCTAAATTTCTCCCCAGTTTCCTTCTTTCTGGCAAATCCTAGAGCTGCCTGAATTTTGAACGCCTGATTAGGTGTTTCACATTTAAGTCTATCAAGGTTCAAAATAAACTGTTATTTGTCTTTTGGAGTTTCAGTTTAGGAGGAATTCTCAGAGAAGAGGAATAATACTGGGCCTTACCCAAAACATGGCTAGGAAGGATCTGGCTGTGCCTCCCCATCTGCTCAATAATTCAGTGGCTGTAGCAAGTAGGCATTCACAGTCCCTTTTCTGTTTGAGGACATACACACTAATTTCACTGATTGCTTAGTTTCCTAAAATGTATTATAGATTCTCTTTCCTTGAATCATTATGTCTAGTTGTAACAACTTTATCAAGTTTATCTTAGTGTTTACCACATTTTTCTTAATTTTCTTATTGAAAGGACATGGACTCTGAAGAAATTGCTGGATAAAGTTCAAAGAACTTGTCACCAGGAACCGGTCACAAAACTATGCTGCTCACGATGATCCCTTGTGCCTTCAGTATCTACTAAAATGTATCATTTAATAGCTTTAAAGAAGTATTCGGCATTTGAAGGTCAGAAAGCTTGTTGCAGACAAAGGGAGGCAAGTACCTCTGGTCTCATTTTACAGATGGGAAACAGAAGCAGTGAGATGGGGTGTACACCAGACTGCAAAACAGTATAAAATATGGGTATCAGATAAAAGGCTAAGATTCTGTGTCCCAATGCAAGTTTTTGCCATTAGATAATCAGTAGCAATGTGGCCCCATGTTCCAGCATCAGGGGATTAAGAAGCTTAGACCCGAAAGATACTTACATTTACTCATATATTATGCTTGCAATATCTTTCTGACTTCCACCAGCATATGCATCAGCTGCCACAATATCGACACCAGTGATCTGATTGCTACACATCATGCAGCTTAAATTTATTTTTAAGTAAATGATGAGATCATTAATCATACAGATTTATTTATTTAAAAACTGAAAATTAAAATCCAGCCTCAGATTTATGGCTGTCTGGGGACTACTAGTTCATGCAAACTTTTTGTGTCTTTTCAGTGCCCAAAAACTAACAAATAGATATGCAGCTTTTAAAAGTATATATGAACCAAGATGGTGACAGGAAACAGCACAGAATACACAGCCTGAAGCTACAGTTATAAGCACTACATTAGATCAGATGAAATAGTGAAGAAAACATTTTTTTTATTTTGATATTCTTTTATTGCATTTATGTGTCTCAAATTAACAACCTAAAGAAAGAGGGACAAAACCTCATCTGCCTTTAATAACTGGCACTTCAGTCAGTCTTGTCCACTGCATACTTCAATACTGACTACTGGGATTGGTAAGCACGTGCTAACAATCTTTGGGAATCACCATTCAGAACCCGCCATTCCCTGCCACCGAGCAGGTCCAAAGATTTGCCAAGAATCCTGACGAGGCCAAGAAACTACCGTGCTTTGAAAAATACCACCAGGGCACGGAGAACTGCAGGCAGCATCGCAGAGATGACGAGAGCTGCAGTGCGAAGGCAGCACAGCTCTCCTGCTCTAGCGTCTATCCCGCACGGCACCAAAATTATTGGGGAGATGGCTGCTGACCCATGCCACTGTCACAGCTGCAGTGCACTGTGTCTGATTTCTGCGCGTGCTTGGTGTTGGCTCCGAGTTACTGAGCTGTAATAGGAGAGCTGAATTGAATAGTCTTAGACTTCAAAAGAAGTTTGGCTTCCTAAACTTGACTTCCAAATACTGCGTTGTATGGAGAAACCTGAAACTGAGAATTGAAGACCTGGTGTGGAGGGTGACTGCAATACTGGCCAGTGCTACCTGCAGTATGGGCTTCAACAGATTCCTTCCAAGAAAGACAATTCAAAGTGATTTAAGTCTCCTTGGAACTATAGGTACTTTAGCAATGGCACCAAATGTTAGGGATACTGACCCACTTTCTACCAATGATGACTTAATCATGCTATAAATATGGCATTCCTCATTTCAACTGCAGAAAAAGGTAGCATGCCATAAACTTCCTCCTGTGTGAAAAAGCTACAAGAACTCTGTAAGTACCTCAGCACCTGACTGCAAGGCTCAGCTGGATTCAATGCTGATGTTCCCCAGGAACGCGTGAGGCAGCTGGATGGCAAATATTTCTGAACCACTGTGTGTACACTGCAGAGATGGCCTACATGTAAACCATACACGTGTAAGGTGCACAGCAGAAATACCTCCATGCCACCGTGAAGAAACAAAGAAACAACAGATATCTTTTCCACAGTCAAATTATAAACAAGGAGAAAAGAGAAGGAAAATAATGATGGCCCCCACTGGCTTTCTGGCCTCCGATAGCAATTCAGCAAAAGAGAAGAGCACGCCAGTACCAACGTATGGTTAATATGATATAAACACGATGTCACAGACACGAACTACAAAGAAAAATTAAAGGTCCTTCACTCCTTTTCAGACTAGAAATTGCTGTACTGGGTCCGGCTGGAATGGAGCTGGTTTTCCTCACGGCAGCCTGCATGGTGCTACGTTTTGGATCTGTGACTAAATCAGTGTTGGTAACACACCAGTGTTTTAGCTATTGCTGAACAGTGCTTGCACAGTACTGAGGCATTTTCTTCTTCCCGCTCTGCCCCCAGCGAGTAGGCTGGAAAGGTGAGAAATGGGGAGGACACACAGCTGAGACCGCTGATCCAAACTGACCAAAGAGATATTCCGTATCGTATGACATCATGCTCAAAACCAAAAGCTCAAGGGAAGCAGAAAGAAGCCAGGCCGTTCATGGTTATGGCAGTTGTGTTCCCGAGTAACCGTTATTTGTGCTGAGGCCCTGCTTTTCAGAAAGCGGCTAAAAATCTGCCTGCCAATGGGAAGTAGTGAATAAATCCTTTATTTTTCTTTACTTGTGCACGCAGCTTTTGCTTCAGCTATTCAACTGTTATCTTGAGCCACAAGTCTTCTCGCCTTCCCCTTTGTCTCTTTTCTGCAGGAGAGGGGAGCGAGCAAGTGGCTGCTGGGTGGCTGTTTGGCTCTTGGCTGGGGTCAATCCACCGTAATTGCTTACCCAAAGACTTATGTCTTAAACTTTAGAATTTTTTTTGTAACCCAGGAACTTGTATCCTGTTAGCTACTCTCTTCCATAAAGTATCAAACTCGAAACACACTTGAGGTTCTTTGTCCTTCAAATTCTGTTATAAATTCTGTTATAATATTTGCTGGACACAAGACTCTTTGATACTTCTCCCCAAACCTACAGAAATTACCGGAGTAATTCCTACATCTTCCCCTCTCCCTGCTCCATCTCATTTAACCATGCACTGCTTTAACCATTTTAATACAGATATTTGCGTGGGTAGGGCAGAAAACAGGGGTCAAGGCATTCTATGGTAATTTCAGAGCGACAGTCAGGAACAAATGCAGATTTCTTTCTTTAACTGCATAATTTTTCACTGTTTCCCTCCTCACTTACTCCGGTGTGTGACTTCCCCGTTAAGATGCATTCATTTGGATGGAACTCTCAGCATAAGAGCTGTATTCTTTCTGCTCTGCTGCTAAGGTCAAGCAAAGAGTCTGCGTTAAGCTGCCAGTTTTCTTTGTGATACGTGAGGCAGCGCGGAACACAAATTGCATTTCCAGTCTCTCTTCAGCTCTTCTTTTAAAGGCCACAATACTGACAGTAATCACTGAGCTGAACAGATATGACACAGAAGACACTGACGGAACAAATAAGGCCCGTGCTATCTTGGTTTTACAGTGCTAAAGTAAACAAATATGTGTTTGGTTATCAGTTCAGCTAGAGATGGTTCTAAAGATAGGTAAGTTTTTAACACTGTGCCATTGTGGGAAACTCATGTTAAACAACCTGAAATTAATATAAATATTGAAATAAATTAGAAACATAAAAAATTTAAAATGGGAACAGGAAAACTATTTCACGATAGAATATCGATCTAAGCCCTTCAACGCTGCCATATTCCTGGTAAAATATTTTATTAGCAGGAAATACACCTAAAGTAAGTTTATGAGAATAATAAAAAGAATTTTGAAGATAGCATGGGCTCCACACACTGTACTAACATAAACAGGTGGTATTTTACATTTCCCACATCCCTCATAAATTCTACCATATGCTTGAAGAGAGACCGTGCAAGAAAAAAGAGAGAAAGGTGGGAGGAAGGAGTTAGAACTCAGAAGCAAGTAATTCTATCACCAACCTCTTAACGATTTTTTAGCAACCTGTTACTCACTGAACCTGAAAAGAATTATTCATAGTATTTTTCTATCGCATTGAACTTGAACTGTGAGCCAGGGAAACCTCTTATTCCCTCGGGAACTTTCATCGCAGTGTGAGCTGGTATTCTCTCTACCTAGGTCATTTCCTGAGCAGTCACATCTGCTACAGCCTATCTACTTTGTTCCCAATCCACATCCTCGTATTTGTTGTCACTAAATTAACACCAGTGGTGCCAAAGATATTCTCATGAGTTCCAACCCTGCAAAGTATTCACTGCCTACAATTTTTACCAACTTCATCTGAGATACTCAGAGCCAGGAAGGGAACAGGTAAAAATTTCTTGGAACAAAAATTTCAATTTGTGCATTTTTCCTGCTTATAGACCAGAAGGAACACACTTCATTCACAAGCTTATTAATGTCTTTGAATTGCACCACCCTAAAGTATCCCAACATACAAAACTGGTTTAACCAGTACTTCAAACTTAATATACTAACAGTTATCCAGCAGGTACAGTGATGCTTTAGAAACATACGATGCAGCTTCGCAAACTAGTTTGATCCATAGTTCTTTTTTACACAAATGACACTGAGGAATAAAGGGTTTCAATCACCAAGTAATTCTATTCTTGAAATATACTGTCACTGTCAGTCAGTAGAAGTGGTTATCTCACTGGATTTTGCAGAGCTTTCTATAATTCTTTGAATAAGACGTTGGCACTAACAACTATTTTCCTTAAAGAGTGAAAACGTGTGTTACTATACACTTAAATAAATCTTACATGAGTATGTTTCAACTGTATGTGTATTTAAATCTGTTTATAGTCGCTGGCATTTTGTTTTGATTTTGTCTCCTATCACCATTTGTCCACATTTGGTTACAGGGAGGTAGCTGTTTGTTCACAGGCAAGTGTGACAAGCAGTAAGAGCCAGGGAATGAGAGCAAAGGTAACAGCTGGGTCACAAAGAATAAGAAAAAGCATACGAAAATACATATATTTTTGGTTTGCACCTTAACAGTTTTTTCCCAGATTGGGGAAAAACAAAACTTAATTTTATTTCCTGGTATTGAGTGAAATATATCTCTTGTGCCACCGTGATCCATTATTTTATTTGAGATTTTAGTGTGTGGATGGATCTAATTCTTCAAAGGCCAGAGAAGAGTCTGCTAAGTGCTGGATCTCCTACTAATTTCACTAGGTGCCAGGTATCGCTAAGGCTGGGGCCCACAAACTCCCTCAATTCTGGATAACTGTAAGAAGATCACACAGGAGAAGCACCACTTTGCCTAGTACTTTGTAAATTTATATTAATGTTAGATTTACACAGCCTTGTCCATGGCTGAGGCAAGCGTCTACAGCACCTGAAGAGCTGGGGAAAAAACCTTTCCCCTCCCCACTGCTCTGGTTGGGGTTTTTTGTATTTCCTGGTTTGCTTTTTTCCTAAACACTTCTTCACCCTCAAATATCACAGCCAACTGTCATTTTGAGCATGTTATCTGAAAAAAAGGTGGAAGCTTATGTGATTTACTACTTGCTGTTATGTCAGACATTTAATAATTTCTAAGTATCTTGGTCAATTTTCATGGAGGAAAGTTAAAAAAAAATGGGTCTTTTGTTTTCCACTATAAAAACAGTCCAGTAAACAGAGTACCCACTGAGAGAGAGACTATGATGCAAATTCGCGGCTGTTACTGGACACTGGAAAATCCAGCGAAACTGCTGTCAGTGAAAGACAGGCATAGGAAATCAGGTTTCTGGAGCTCATGGGGGGCTACTTGATTACTGTGATAGATTGCTCTTTCTTCTCCTCTATTCCCAGTAGAGAAAGAAAGTGTCTCTAGAGCCTGTCTGCAAACATAAGGGGATCTCATCAGGCCCAGAAATACATTCTTTGGCTGCATGCAGTGGCAGATATTGTACGAAGCAGATCTCTGCTATAGTGTGTGTGATGAGTGAACAGATGACCCTGCCACCAGGCAACCCAAGCAAGTTTATTCACTGTGTAGAAAATGTCTAATGATTACTTTTTATTCAAATGGAGAAGAACATCATTTCTATTTAAGAAAGTTCGAGACAAAATTTTTTGAGAAGGGGGAAACTTTACAGCTTGCCTGGCATTCTGTGTGATTTAAGAAGCTAGAGTTCTGCTGATTTGAAACAATCAAGAATTTGACAATACTTGGGTTTGGTTGTGAACATTCTGACTAAAAATCCAAAACAATGGTACATATTTTGCAAGCTGCTAAAGAGGCGTTTCTGTAAAGACGCTGCACATACTGTTCAGCAGGCAACAGTTCAGAGTAACACAACAAGCTGTCGTGCAGGTAGTAGGCTAGTAAAGTTACTAAAAGAATCACAGGATCTGACAGAGAATATCAATGTCAGCTAGGGTTCCGTTATTTTGTGCATGTGAAAATGGACTGGAATTACAAAACTGCATAGGACTTCAATGAGATTGCAAGAAATTAAAGAACAGCTCTTCTCATAGCTGTAGTCAGAGTAAGCTAAAGAAGAGCTACATGCATCAGCCTCTCAGCTGATTACAGCTTTTACTCTGCAAAAGCTTATGAAATGAATTTTTAAAACTTATAACCATTTGTGGGTCCACCTTTGGATCCCCCGAAATAACTAGTTTAGTACTTGGGTTTTATCTGAATGAAAAGATAAAATGCTGCTTTACAACAGGTCACCGAGTTGAAAACATACCTCTTTTGGAGGCCAGAATCACAATAGCCCAACCCGGCAACCCCTGAGATAGTGTTTTACATACACGCACACGCGCGCGCGTGCACGCACACACAGTCTTCTTTTTTATATTCTCCACACAACTTGGAACAAAGTGGGTTTAGTTAGTGTCTCCGCTGGCATCTGGTTAGTAGGCAGCTAATGCATTAGCAAGTTACTATAACTTGCAGCAAAGTGTCTTCCCAAGACAGCAAGACCTCTGAAACTGGGACCCTGCACAATGCTTTGGTAACATTCGATACCTGTCAGCGGAGCTGTGTGAGCATGATGAGTCCTGTAGCTTCTAGGAAAAAAAATTAGAAAGGCTTGCAGGCATAAAGGGAGACTAATTAAAGTCAATGAACAAATTAAAAGTGGAAAAGGATTACCAGAGGAATGGAAGGAAATAAAATGGAAAGTATGGAAGGAAAAGAGATGAAAGCAGCAACAGCAGGAAAAAAAAAACATCTTTCCTAATTGTGCTTTAAGAGTGTCCCTAATGGATTTAATCTCATCCAAATTCTAGCAGATAGCATGTGCCGAAAATGCTGCAGATGGCTCAGCTCAGCAGCAGGGATGGCTTGGAAGGGAAACAGTTCCTGTGGCTGCCTCAACAGACTGTTTACAGCAAAGATACCGACAGTGCCCAGTCATTGTCATGAAACAGTGCTTGTTCCCTTATTTGAGACTTCAGTCTGGGCATTTCAAAATGGCATATTTGTGTGTGGTTGAAACAAGGAGGGTCCTTGATAGTTTAGTTCCTGTTGTTGAGGAACAGCCCAGAAGGTTTCCCATCTCTTAACAGCAAGCGGTATGAATGGGAAAAGCTGAGCAGTATACATCTCACTGAAATCCCCACTGCGTAAGTGAAGCCCTCTTTCAATAAATCACGCGAGGAAAAGCAGATTCATTAATATAGCCTTCCATGAGTTCTAATCATTTCACATCATTGTTCACCTAGAAGAGGTTTAGATAAAGGTCCCGAATCAGTAAATCCCATTTCCACCAGCAGAACAGAGAACAGGTTTTTTGCAAATGGTGAACTGACAGATCTACCTACCTTCCATCTGCACCACTACCCGGTGGCCATTCCTGTTAGGGTGGTACCTCAGCATGTTTCCAGTTATACAGGAGCCCTTATACTCTAAAGGATGCATTTTAGCTCTGTGTGAGGCAACATAAATAACCTTTTTTGTACATAACAAACAAGTCCAGTCTTGAGACCAGCCTTAGGATCTCCCTTAATTAGCCCGAACGTGAAGAGAAATGCTGGTGATACACATTCGTAATGCCACATCAGCCACAAGTCCTCATGACTTTTAACACATTTCATAATTTTGAGGATGACAGTATTCCTTCTCCTCTATAAGAGAGTTTGAAGACTCTAAATGCTTTTTCTGCTCAGGTATATTTGCTCATTAATGCTCAATCTCTATAATGTATTCTTCTATCTTAAATTAGCGTAAACCAGTTAGACTAACACAACTTTTGCCAGCCTGTTGCTTTCAAAGACTGCTCCACAATCTGCTCCATCTTGCTTTTAAGCAAATGGTTAAGGATATGTATTGCTTTTACTGACTAAAGGAAGTCAGGCCTGAAGATCTCATACACCTCTAATTATACATGTTTTAATTCTAATTTTACTACTTAACTGATTACTCTCCATTAAGCAATTCTAGTCCCTTTCCTCCTGAAATTCTGGAAAACATGTCTTCTTTTCTTGATATTTATTGCCTTCAAATATCATAAATGCTCTGTCCCCTATGCCAAAGTAGCACAGACAGTGGCCCGCCCACTTGCTAGCCTTATCCAAGTGGGTATTCATCACCTGGATGTTATGATGGGAGAAGCTGGATAGATCAACCCACTCACATTACAGCTGCATCCAGTCCCATTTACATTAAACCACTGTATACATATGCAAATTGCACAATAAAGAATCGTGGACTACTGGTTGACAGAGCTATTTGAATATAGTCATAGTCGTCTGTCATCATAAATCATATTCCGTTAGCCCTTTTATCATCTCTGTTGGTCTTCTCTGAACTCTCTCCGATTTATCAGACTGCTTCTGGTATTGAGGAAACCAGAACCGCAGACAGCTTTCTCAGTAGCCAATTGGTATCTCACATGCAGAAACCATCCTATTAAATGCAGGAGCCATAATTGAATCCTCCACCCCTCCAGCCATTGAATTATGTGAACTGGCAAAATAATTAATACATCTTTAACTCATTTCCCCAAGGCAAATAATTCTGGCCACAAGGTCTGCCCATAGTCAAGAAAATTAATGAATAAGCAACGTGCTTAATCCTTTCAAGTGGCTAACAAACACAGTAAAGATAAATGAAGAATATAGGAAATGAGTCCAGAATTATTTGAGTCATCAGCTTCAATGGTCACAACTCAGCAAAATAATTCCAAAGTGGAATATGGAAACACAGAACACGTATGGAAATACAGAATTCAGGTCATCACTAGAGATGTGATAGCACAGGTGACTGTGTTGGGGGAAAGAGCAAGTAACTTAAGGGTTACTGCGGATATTTCTCTGTATGTGATCTCTGTGAAATATACCTGAACAAAAGAATTCATTATTCTCAGAGGAACAAAAAAGGACTGTCAAGAGGAAACCAGTAAGCAATCTTGCTTCTAGTAAGACCACTAATAGTACAGCACGTGAACTTTTGGAATTCATATTCAGAAAATTATGTGGAAATACTAGGGCACTCATATTAAGGATACAAAATGTTCTGAGCAGGAGAATAAGCTTCTACAAATGAGGTTTCAGATGCTCAATGTACTGAAGAGAAAGAAGATCAAGGTATGAACTGATCATTGTCTGTAGGTATTAACAGATAGGAAAGTAAGAGAATAGGGAGCTTTTCAAAGTTGTTAAAAAAGAAGTGATAAGATCAAATAGAAGTTGGAATGACACAAAATTGAGCTTGAAACGAATTCAATAACCTGTCTGTGAAGGTAACTGAAACATAAGAACAGTTTTGTTATCAAAGATCACAAATATATCAGAACTTTGCATTTATAAAGTTTCCAGAGCTTCATCTGGTTTATGGGAAAAACTGTGGAAGTTGCCCGTTCCCAGGGAAGTGGTTGTCTGGCATTGGTGGACCTTCTTTACAATGTTGGTTTTTCATGGAGAAAATACAACCTATACCGCCACCAATCTGCATATAATGTTTGTAATTCTTCATTAGAACTATGACTGTAATTCAGTTTACAGCATCCCTGACATGACTAACTTAGCTGGTGGCTTCCAGTGTTCAGCTAGGATTTTTTCTCTTTGGATACATAGTTGTCAAGAAATCTTTTGGGCTGTACCACTGCTAGTTTTCTGCTATCTCCTCTCTTTCTTTCCCAGCCTTGCACCGACGCTTCCACATCAGGTCACAGCTGATCACAGGTTACAGTCAGTGCTGTGAAGTGACCGAGGGAATTTATATGTCATTTTGACTGATTGGTACCCTTATGCTTTCAGAAAATATTATCAAGCAAGGAAGTTTTTCTCTGGTCAACAAATAGATACCCTTTCTTCATTCCCATTTTTTAAATTATTTTTCTTCATTTGAATAAGTATAATTATTTCCCAGAAATTCCCAGGGTCTTATATGTGGCCTTAAAAATCCAAATTATCTCTTTTCAGACAGAGCATGATGAGGGAACAAACATTTCTTTTCAGAGGGATGCAGATGTGTGTCTTCATTAATCAGGTATCTCAATTCCTACTCCAGTTTAAAAAATACGGGTATTTGTGCAGACATAGGAGAAGCAGCACCAAATTAGACACCAAAAAATATACTTATATTGACTTTGGGAGGAGGTGGACAAGCAATTTGGTTTGCTTTAACCATAATCCACAGCATGCCCAGACACTTGAAAGGCTACCTTTTTCACCTTGACTCATACTGACCCAGAAAGAACTTAATCCTCCGCCTTCGTTCTAGCTATCGGTTTGGCTCCGAAGACAATGGAAGGCCAGATTCTTTCCCTTGATCCATTTACCAGGCATTTAGGGAAGCATAGCTGTACCTGAGAGCTTATTGGGGAGGGGAAAAAAAAAACCAAACAGAACCAACAACCCAAAACCAGCCCCCCCGCAAAAAAATCCCTACTGAGAAGGTGTTTGATCAAGCTATGAAGTGTGTTCTCCAATACTGAGCCTTATGATGGTGTACGAACAGCACCAGCAGACCCAAATGGTGCTTTTCAACCTCAGCTCTTTTGATGCCACTGGAATCTCTACCTTTGCTCTTCATCCTTTTCCGGCATACCCTGGGTCATATGTTAATTTATCTCCAAGGGATTAACAAAGAGCTGGAGCGGGCCAGTTCTCCAGTACACACTCCATGGTGTTATCTCTGTTTACTGGGGACTCTTGTTATGAAGACATGCTTGATATGAATAGGCACAGACAGAATAAAACTGTTAAAAAAAAAAAGGCAGTTGATCACATAAATAAAAGAAAATTGGGGATTTAATCTAATTCCTGATGTTCCCACATCACAAAAACCATTGCTATTTTCACACATTTTGAAAATTATTTTGTACACACAATTCTGAAATTGATTGGATGAGTCATCTGTATCTGTAGAAAAATGGTATTTGTGCAACACTGGCAAAAAAAAAAAAAAGAAAGAAATCAATGGGGTAAGCATGTCTCCCCTAACCCGATCAGGCTGAGAAATACATTTCTTCATACTCTTCCTCTAACAACCTTAAGAGAATCTTTTCTTAATTCCTTCTCTTCCCCTCTTTTTTATTTTTTTAATATCGAAGCCTGGAAATAAATATCTAAATGTTTTCCAAACCTGTATATTAAAACTAAAAATATATTACTTTTACAAATATCTTGGGCTAATTATTTGACGATCCCTTCAATTTTTTTAAGGTGGCCACAAATAATCTGACAATCAGTCTGAGAAATAAGTCTTGAAAAATGCACATTTTCTCTAAGATAAAAATCAACTTGCAACAAATATTTCTTAAGTTTTTATTTTTTAAAAAAATTCCTCTTCTCATCTGAAATGCAGCTTTCACAGGACAGGTAGCATGAAATCCACTTGCATCTATGATACACCAGTTCTATGGAAAAACTTGTAATTCCGTTTACCAGGAATAACAGCAGATCATCTTCACCCTTAAATAAATCAACTTTAACTAGCATTAGGGAAAAAAACCCCAAACTAGAATAACATTTTTGTTCTACCAAGAAGATGCACGTAAAGTTAGATTGTAGTGCAATCTGAGCAGCATTTGAAGGATACCTAGGTAATAATTTTTCATTAGGCAGCAGTTTTCTATTTTATTCCGTTGCACAGGTATATCAATTTGTTTGTTCTTTTTGGTAGTCACTGTGCAACCTCTCAGTTAATTATTGCTGATGTTCTGCAGAATGTGTTGAAGTTAATTATTGTTATTAGTGTAATTAGTTTGCTAAATATAAGCCAGCAATGCATGGTCTCAGGATTTAGAGGCTCTTTTGTGTATATTTTTTGTAACTCTGAAAAATAATGCTAAACACAGAGGTCTGAGCTACATCAGACTAGGGACCAAGAGAGTACTAGGTTCACTGTCCAGATGCAAATCTCTGAAGGTATTTGTGAGCAAAATCTGTTTCAAAACCACTAAGATTCTTAGGGTTTAAACCCTACATCAGGCAACTTGAGGTAGGTTTGAACAGTACTGAGCTGACCTGAGGTTTGTCATCAAACCAGAGAAGACTGAATGTCAAAATCTTTTTTTAATTGAAATTTAACTATCGTTAGAAATGTGTAATTTTGGCAAGGACTATAATCAAATGAGAGTCAATAGAAAATTTGCTTGTATTTTATTTCAGTTTAATTCCTGGTTCTAACCTAATTTTGGTCTGAACTTGCAGCAGAGTGTATAGCTGTTCTTGATGTCAGACACAACCTACCCAAAGTAATAAATTAGCATATTGCTCTGAAAACAAAAATAGTTCTGTTTTCAGAAGCCTTAGATGGGATAACTCATTCTAGGGAATCTATAATCTGTAATTATGGTACAGAAATCAGTTCCCAGGAAAATTTACATACAGCTTTGTATATTTTAATTAAACACTACTATTTCCTGTTTTTTCTGAACTCTCTGGTTTTGGGGTAGTGGTTTTTCCTCCTATAAAATAGTGGCAGAGTTTGGTTTCTTTGTTTTTTTTTTTTTTCCTGGCACCTATTTTGAAATGTGAGGACCCTTAAGCAACAATTCCTAAACCATTTGCAGTTTACACATCATGACTCTGAATGTGGTGGGTATCAGATTTGGATGTGCCGAGTTTATCTTCTATTACCAAGTCTTGCGAAATTTCTGTTACATTAAATAGCCCAAATAATAGGAGGTTGGCTGTCTTCCTGGATTAGTTGAAGGTGTCCCTGCTCACGGCAGGGGGGTTGGACTTGATGACCTTTGATGGTCCCTTCCAGCCCAAGCCATTCTATGATTCTATGGTTCTATGATTGTCTGCCATCTTGGAGCACAGAACTGAAGAGACAAACCTGACAACCCAAAGCAAATATTCTAAAAACACCAACGTCAAAAGAACATCCATTTTTGGTGCCCTCTTCCTCATTCCTCCCTGTCCACACGTACAATCACCACGCTCAGCCCCTTGTAATGAGCATGCAATTTTCAAAGCAAAGACCTCCGTGCATACAGTATGAAGTAAGAGAGCAGAAGAGGGTGCGAAACAAGGTCAAAATGCCCAGGGGGTCTGTAGAAGTGAACTATGCCCAGGGCAAAAAGAAACTTCTAACATTTCTGCAGCTTGTTTGCTTACAAAAATTCTTACCAAACCTGAATTATTTAATATTGAACAAAATAAGGAATGGAAAGGGTTTTATCCAGAAGAGGTTTCCTACTCAGCAACTTAACCCCAGCTGTTACTGCTTTTATCATGACTTGAAAAGGAAAGGAGGAGGGAGAAAATGGGGAAAGAAGCCAGGATATTATCAATACATCATCCCATATATCACTTATCTGTCAAACTCTAAATTGGAAATTGAACTTTTTTTTTTAATCTCTCATTCTACCCTGACTCTTTTTTATGGTTAAATTCATGATTTCCTGGGCAGAGTGAATCTAGGTCATTAGAGGAAAGCAGAGTTCATCTTGGAGAATGAAAGTAGTCATTTAGGCCTTTTTCTGCTTTTAATCCAGTTTAAATTAATCCTGCTTATACAACAGTCAGAATGAATTCATGATTTATGGAATGACATCAATTTTCCTTTATCTGTATCAGAACTCTATCAGTTGGACTATCTTTCAGGATTCTACTGAAATATTTCATGCCCATTCCTCATTGGAAGTTCATAGCCAGTCAATGATGAACAACCCACCTCCTTTCTTCTAGACTCTTAATTCTCAGTTGCTCATTTTTTCCCCAAAAAGTTTCACTTTTGTGAAAACAACAGAAGGTTTTCTTTAATCCCATTGAATGTTGTAACTATCCACTTCATCCTATTTTTATTTCTCTACACCACACAGACAGCCAATTCTTCTTGAATAATTTTGTCGTCCTCAGCTTTGGAGATATATCACTACCTTGTGTAATCCACAGGTTTGAAGGCTTTATTCTTATGAAATCAACAGCTAACGTTTTCTGAACAAGAAGATTTGAATAAACTTCATTTGTGCTTTAAAACTGCTATCTAACAGTAAATGGGAACTCTAAAATTTCCTCAGTGCGTATATAAAATTTGGCTGTTACAATTCAGTTATACTATGAATATGACATAATTTGTAATCTCTTTTGTTTTGGTGAATAAGTCTTCAAAATGACATCGTTCTTACAATAAGATGTTTGGGAAAAATTGCTGCCATCTTTTGGATGCACTAAGGAAAAAAAAAAAGTGACATTTTACTGAAGTTTCAGCTGACACATCCTGAATACCTGCTGTACCATGGAAAAGATAACTTGAAATTGCAGAAAGTTACTCTGAGATAACCAATATTTTCTTCTTTCCCATTTTATATAGCGATCATAGCATAACATCTGTGCAAGAATTGTTTGCTTGGTTAAGCAATACTGATGGGAAATAGCTTTCACTGAAAGATGTGCCACTGAAGTTGAAGCCAAACATAATAAAAAAACAGAGATTATGGATACAGAGAGGAAATTATATCCACTCCCATTACGTAATTTTTTGCATCTATACCTTGTCTTGCTTGAATAGGAAATAAAACTTGCTTGATCTACACAATTATTACAGGTTAGTGTCATAGCTCATTTATCCTGAAATTTCTTCGAAATCTAGCCTGGGTATATTACATCATCCTTTTTTGTTTGGTTGGTTGTTTTCTTCTTCTCTTTTTCTTTTGAATTTCCAGAAGATGTAATCAAATGCTTGTTGTGTGGCCAGCTCAATAGGCTGGCTTCTGAGACAAACAGTGCACGTTCAGCAAAGTCTTTTTAAGAACAGAGAATGCTAGTGTCAGTGAGAATAAATCAAAGGTGATAATATCTGGGAAAAAAGAAAACATTGTCCAGAGAAAATAATGACTCCTCTGAAGAGATACCATTGTCAGACCCTAGCATATCTTGCCAGCACTGGACAGTGATATTAAAATATGCTGCAAATCTACCTTATCACCTGGAGTGAGACTCAGACATGCATTCTGTAACTGTCCGGACCGGAGAGGAGACTAACACCGGCTGAGCCGCGACGACACTCAGCGAAAAAGTCACAAGAAGATGCGGGGAAGAAAAGAGTCACTGTAGGCACCCTCCACACTTTGCACCGTACAGCTGACTTTGCAGTTACTTTCATTTCTGCCTGAGCACAAGGACCGGCCGGCCAACAAGTGACATCCACGCTAGCCAGCAAACTGTCAGCCCTCAGCAAGCCTTCGAGTGACACGACCACTTGCTGTTAAACTGAAAGCAGCAAGCTGACCACTCTCTCTCCTCATATACAGTGGAGCCAAGGTTAGTTTTACAAAAATCTCCAATCAAAAAGGCTTGTAACATTGCAGTCTGTGACAAATTAAGCTGACTCATTGCCCCAGTCACGAATTAGAGAGGCTTTTATCCAAGCCATGTGCAAGAGAAAGAGGAAGGAAACCCCTCATTAAACAACGTTCTCGTTCTGCGAACTTTACACTCCCAATTCACCCCTTCTCCCCCAAAAATGCTGTTGCTGAAACTTACCGCTTTTGCCAACTCCCCCTGCTCCTAGCATCACCACCTTGTACTCTCTGGAGCCTGCTGAAGAATTGCTGGAGGAGCTGATAATTTCATTTTCTAGCTCCATCTTGCACGAGGCAGAAGAAGGGAGCAAAAGGGAAGAAAAAGCAACTGGCAGGTGCTTTCCCTGATCTTAAACAACTACAAAAGCTGTGTTAGGGGGAAAAAAAAAAAAAAAAAAGGCAGAAAGGAAAGGTATAACGCAAGAGGTACGATTTATCAGCCTCGCACTCGCCGCTGTGCCTCTGTTAGCTGAAGAAGGTCTCATAGCAACCACTTTAACAGCTTCCAATAAAAAATCTCTCTCTGCCCCCTCCCAGCTCTGTATCGTTCTCTGTGTTTCTCTTCTTGGACAGAGGCAGTTTTGTGAGGCTCAAGAGCCCTGGTACCTCTGGGTGTTGCTGTGTCACTGGAATCAAACTGAGCAGAGCTTCCAGAAGAAGAAAATGAATCAAATTTCTTAATTATGATGTTTGTTATTCCATGTAGCGCTTGCTTCAATCTTTATAATAAAACAGACCAGAAAACCTCCTTGCCACCTTGGACTTAAATATTCATCCTGTGTTCATCAAGTTTGCTAGATTTACATTTAATACTATTAAAAGTGAAATAACAACAACTTTTAAGAGTTTTTGTTCTTCTCGAAGCTTACTGCACAGCAGAGAAGTTTTCTAAGGTTAGGTCTGCCCCCAGATCAATTCTCTGTCAGTTCAGTTTGCATCAATTATTTGCAGAAATAAACCAGGTATTTTGAAAAAAGGTTGGTTTGTTGTTTTTCTTCTTTCCCCACACAGAATTTCAGGAGATTCGGACTGAAGGCAGGAGGAAAGATCTATTCGTCCAGAAAATATCCATGTAAGAAGAAAGAAGAAAAACAAATTGTTCTAAGTATTTCAGACTAATAGCAAGTGATTTATCTAACCAACCTGGTCAGCCCAAATAAATAAGAATAAAGCAAAAAGTTTGTGAATGACATCCAGTGTGAAAATCTCCCATTAGAATTATTCAGTGAAAACTAACAACGAAAGACTGCAGCTCTTCATTGATTTCTGATGATGTCCTTAACAGATCTAGTATATTTAAAGAATACTTGCCCAGCTTTAGCTGTTATGCAACATTTTAGAGGACCAAAAAGCACCTACTGCAAAAGAGATGGAAAGCAAAAACTTGCTCTCCTTTGAAAAGTGCTGAGCTTTCATGACAGTTGGAACTATTAAGGAGACAGGGAAAAGGAAGGAGAGGCAACTAGTAAAGTAGTAGTAAAAAAGTAGTAAAACCAGACACCTTCATCTGTCCACTCCTCCAATTTGGGAGAGAAGGGAAAAGAAAAAAGAAGGGAAAAGAAAAAAAAAGGAAAGAAAAAACAAAAAAAATCATAGCCTGATGAAGGACATGATTTAAAGAATATTAGGAAGGAGAGGAAAAGGTATAGAAGAGTGCATGTATGAAAGATAGTTTAATGGACTAAGAAAACACATGATTAAAGAGAAGAGATACATAGGTATGATAACAGAATTATAATTAGAATGAAGAAGTTGAATAGAACATGAATACTCATTTTCCCTCCTAACAAAAAAATTAGGAAACATCAGATGAAAAAGTAGCCAGGTTCAAAACCAAAGTACTTATAAGTGTCATGGCTGAGTTAAGGAATTTCTTGCTACTTGATGTTTGGGCAGTAGAACTGAACTTGTAAAGAAAAAGAATTTAAATTTAAATAATGTAATGAAAAAGAATTTTAAATACAGAGTAATACAAAATCCATTAGGGACTGTTTAAGTCACCACCACCTCTTGCTTAAGAAGTGCTCAAGTTTCACACCAACAGATCCTGGGAAAACACTGAAGAATCAAAGTATGGCGGTCTGTTCTCAGCTACACAGAAAAAGAGAGCAGAGGGAGAGCCACTGTGTTCTGAGAACTCCAGAATCCAGATCTGCTACTGTTGTCCTACAGGATTTCTGCAATAACCACGCTGCGAGCAGCTTTGCACTGTCAGGGCTGGGTGGCTCTATTGATTCCTGGATGCAAACCTCAGAATTCAGAAGGATTTGGTCATTAGAGCATAAAACAGAACTTCAACAGGAAATTCTGAATGTAATAATGTGATGTCTAAATATTGAACTTCAGCAGAAGGAGGCAGGTAGGTCAGTAAATCCCTGCTCTGATTAGAATTCCATTTTCAGTAAAATCATTCTCAAGTGCTCAGTATTGACACATTAGATAAAACTAATAATGGTACCAAAACCACTGCTTAGAACAGCTGGGTGTTCCCAGTAACCTCCCATCAACACAGCAACCTCCTCCTCAGGAGCTTTTAACCCCATGGCTGGCGGTAATATTTGGCTGCCATTAAAACATCAGGAAATGAGTGGCTGCGGGCTTGACTCAAAAGACAGGCCAAGCAAAATATTCCAAAAAATATGAGTGAAAATTTTGTTCACGTAATAGATGATAAGAATTAGGCAGATTTTTTTCCAGCTGTTGGTCTTTACCAGAGAAAAGTGGCGAGTCATTTCTTTCTTTTGTTTAAGAGCTGGAAAGTGGGGAAGGAATATAAGTAAAGGAAGAGGCTACAAAAGGGAATTCCGTCAGAGCAGGAAACAGAGTAAGACAGAACTAAACGGAAAGCCACTTCCTCATCTTTTAAGAAAATCTAGAAAAACAAAGAGAGCATTTTTATGTCTGAAAGAGTGGAATTAAATATGTTTATCGGTCGACTGAAGATTAACCATTTAAAATACCTGCTTTAAAGACAGGTTCATGCTTATTAAACTTCAACAGTTTAAAAAGTATTATTACATTATAAAAACACTTGGACAAACATATTCTCCTAACTTTCACAGAGATTTAGCCAGAGCCTAAAAAGGTGATACTGCATTCCCATTTATAATGCAGGACTTGTTCTAATATCATGACTTCCTATTGACAAACAGCCTACTCTGCCATAATTTCACTCCATTCAGTCATGGAGGACAAGTATTTAGCTTCATTCCTATTTACAATAACATCAATTAGTCTTCCTTCTCCTACCTGAACAGAAAAGTACAAGGTTTTGCTTTCAGTCTGCTGCCAATAAAATTAATACTGAGATGATTTGAAATCACTCAGCTTGAAACAATAATATAAGAAAAAAATCACCAGTGTAGATGCTTTATGGACAAAGGGAAGAAAGCGTACAAAATACAACAATCGAATCTGAAATACTACAATTTTTACAATGAGTGACTTATTCCACAAGGAATTCCAACCCTCTATTTTATCTCTTTGTTTCCCTGCTATACGTACACATTTACCATGATGTAAATTCATAGAAAACTGTCCTCGGACAAACAAGAGCAACTGCAAAGGTGGGAAAAAAGCTTGGGGTACTAGCCTATAATGAATTACTTGTTTAACAAATTCGGACTCTATTGCTGTTTACATATTGCTTATGACTATACAGCAAATCTGCTGATTTTCTTTTTCTACTTTTAAATTTTCTATTCAAACTCACTGCAAAATACAGCAATCAATTGAAACCATTCAGTATTCAAAAGCTAGCAACCGAATTCGTATTTTATCAGTTAATATTGAAATAGCTGTATGTTCAGATCTTTAAGGATGCTTAGGTCTTAAGCAAAACACAACATACAGATAGGTGTGTTATAAGAGAAGTAGATGAGCTTTTTCTAGAGCAAATGCCATTAGAAAACACATTCCATTCATCCTACATCCCCACTTGCTCTGAGGGTGTTGAATAGAATAATGAGATGTTAATACAACATGTAAATGTTCTGAAATTGTTTCCTAGAGCACTTTATGTTGAGGAGATTTTATCAATTAACCTGGATAAATATTCTTGTCATTAGGCAGGGAGCTCATGAGTTTAAGAACTTGAATAGCAAGCAAAATGCAAATCTTGACTGGTTTGTGCTCCATTAAGTGATGGGTTAAAGGCATGTGAACCATTTAATAATAAGCAAATATGCATAAGCCCACTGGGGTTCATGCCATTATGGAAACACTGACCACTCTTTTGTCCCTCATGTTTACATATTAGGCACAGCAGAGAGAGGAAATGTAAAAAGCATCCTTCATAAAAAGGCATATAAGCCCACCTTGCTGAATTGCTGAAGTGCTGCTATGACACGAAAGAGTGTTAATGCAGAAATCATTGCATAGCGCTGGAGAACTGATTCAATCTGCTCCTGAGAAAAAATGCATTTGGCACACTAGCTTAACTTGATCAATTCTGAGTAAAGCTAGCATAATAAAGTAAGTGCTAGGGGACTTCAAAAAATTTTAAACTTAAATTTTACTTTAATGGATTTAACATATTCATTCTTAAATACGCTGAGCACCTCTGAATCACATTGCTCAGGGACCTCCAACACACTACAGAAGCAGCTCTGCATTTTTGGAATTTAGATTCCTGCTACAAATACCCAGTGGTTCAATCACCCATCTGCCACAGGCACCCTGACTTCCACAGGTAATCTCCATCCTTTTTCTATTCTCCAAATTCCTCATCGGTAGGATGACTCAGTGTGTCACACATAGTATACTTGATGGGACACTTGACAACCTCCCACCTTGAAGCTGGCTCTTCAGCTCAAGCTGTTAAGACATATGTCTTTTGTTCTGAAGTTCTTATTTCTGTCCCTAGTGTCAGACAACATACTGTCCCCTGTCTCTGCGGCAATGCATTTTAATCTAAGCCTTATTAGTACATCGAGAGGCAAAAGCAAATGAAAGGAGAAAAGATGTGAGACTGACTACTAACCGAAAATGCAAAACAGCTTCAGAGTCCATAAAGTGAAGCAGTATTGTGGGTTTGGTCACGTCAAAGAAAGGAGGTTTGTCACGAGCAACATCTTCCCTTTGATTATCCCGAGTCAAACAATGCAACTAATATTGTACCTGCTGTACAAAGGTTTGAGAAATTGGGGCAGTTTATAACATTCTTGAGAACACTCAAATAGTGTTAACTGTAAAATTCTTTCAAGTGGCTACTCTAACTTCTTATAGAACAGAAACATTAAAGGTCATGTCCTAGACTATGTCAAAGGGAAAAGCTATTTTCTCTGGGCTTCCTATAAGGTTTCACAAATGATTTATGATCTTATTGTCAAGAAGTACTAATGATTGCAGGTCATTTATGGATTTCTGT
Organism: Sagittarius serpentarius; assembly: GCA_034782735.1. Classification (NCBI taxonomy): domain Eukaryota; kingdom Metazoa; phylum Chordata; class Aves; order Accipitriformes; family Sagittariidae; genus Sagittarius; species Sagittarius serpentarius. The sequence continues at coordinate 77,670,023 of JAVKLA010000074.1, forward strand.
TGAATTTTAATTACTTTCATAGATAAGACTTTTATACTTTCAAATGCAACACTGATATTGAGAATGTGAAAATCTTAAAGATCTCAAAGCCTTAACTGCACATAAACATGTTCTCCGTTAACATGAATATATGTTTATTCTAAATTAATTCACCTTCCAGTGCTTTTGCTAGGAAGGAAAATTATAAGCACGAATATAATACGAAATACTGTAAAAAGAGTGTTAGAAGAGCTCTGAAGAGGTCGTCTTTTTCATCCCTGCCCCACACCACAAATCCGTTTCAGTAAATTGAACAATATTTGCTTAAACTTACTTTAAAGTCTTCCAGAGAGAGAAGTTACGCAGTTTCTCAAATGCTGAAATAAATTCCTTTACTATCCTATTAGAAATGTCTTTGAAAGCTGAATGTCCTTTATTACACAGTAAGATTATCACTTCTTATCCTACCTGCTACAGCTATTACGAAAAGGCATAGTGAACATACCAAAGACATATTTAAATAGTTGGCTAGTGAATCAAATGAACATGGTAAATACAGAGAATGTTGTTCCTATCAGCCTTCCAGTCTTCTTTTTCTTTCATGCCTCCTCCTTTTCAGCAGAAAGGTAAATCTATCAATCCTCCTTTATACGTCATTTATTAACCTGTTATGCTGCTTCTGTTCCCAAAGACTCTCCACTGCCTGTTTTGAAGTGTGCTTCCCAAATCTGGCCACATTATTATTTCAAGACTTCATACAGTATGGATTTACACCTGCTACCGGTGCATTTCAAGCTTTGTATAGATACAATAAACATAGGCAATCAACAATAACAGATGTAAATTTTTTTGTATTTTGTATTTGAATGCTCTCAGTGACATATCACAGTCTGCTACTGGGATTGTGCCAGTTTGGGATTTTTTAGCTTTTTGGTACTCTCTTCTTTTTCAAGTCATCCTTGTCATATTGCTTTCTGGAAAATGAAGATACTTTCAATTTTGATTTCTACAAAAAAGAAGATTCTCTCATTTTGACAGTTACCTTGAAAGTGTTTATAGATGATGATATTACCTTCATCCCCAAAGTCCTTGCACTTGAAGACAGTTTCCTGAACTTCAAGCATGTGAATTTTAACACTGAACCATGTCAAATGGTGTATCAGTAAAAAAAAAGAAAGAAAAAACCATTAGACAGACTCTTGATTTTGATCTGCTATCAGTCATTCAGACGCTGTCCACTTTGCTGTCCATACCAAGTAAACCTACAGAGACTAGCTTCAGCTTCATCAAGGATACACCAAACAGGATAAATCTGAATTTTTCTGACCTAGACTTTCCTAGTATGATGGATTGTTTTCCATGTTGAGATAATTTTATTCTAGAAGACAATTTGTTTATTGGTATTTTGTTGGTTGAACAGAATTAAGTACTTCTGCAGTTCTTCAATCTGTTGCAATTAACGATAAACTTCTAAGAGCACAATTAAGCTCAACAACTGTACCAACAATAAGAAAAACAAAGTCAGTTCCTTTAAAATCATCAGTGAAAGGTTTCTTCAAGAAAATTCAGACTTTCAGTTAGCTAAATCTCCCACGGGACATATTGTTTCCTATGTTGAACAGAGGAACATTCAGCGAGTTTAGAGTAACGGCAGCGTGGACTCAGCTACCTAATGGGCTGAATAATGGATTACAAGACATGACACAAAAATGAATATATATATACTGTGGTTTTCAGAAGTAGTAATAGAATTTCTTCTTGATTAAAAGTTTCTGTTGTCATTCTGTTCATATCTGCGCTTGCATTCTGATGAACCTACCTGTTTTGAGAGCTTCCAATCTCTTTAAAGGGATCAGTTTCGTATGTAAAAATAGCACTCGAAACACTACAAAACCTGCATGAAAGATATCACTACATTTTACAACTCTGAGAGATACTTCTGCATTTAAGCTCTACCAAGTGGATTATGAGCTAGAAAAGTATGTAAAGGTATTTATTTGGAAAGTTCTTACAGAGCTGTATTGTAAAAGATTACAAATATCCCACTTGCGACTTCCACTGCAATCGATTCAAGATCTGCTTCTACCGAAGACACTAGACACTGCAGTCTGTCACTAGTTAGTCTTTTAATCAGTTTAAAGATGCTATTCTTACAAAATTTTGTAAGATCAATAAGCTTACATGTTAGGAGAAGAGCAAATCTAACCTCTGTGTAACATGAAAAGCAAAGCAGTGCAGTAATTTTGTAATGTTGTTAATTAACCACGAGTGAAAAAATCCATCACTGTAGGCTTCACTGTAACACTGTTTAACTTTTAAAAGCTCAGCTTTATCAAAAAAAAATTCATACAGAATACTGGTGCAAAATCAGAACCCCAGTTCTTTGCATTGGAAATGCTTACTATCCCTTACTGGTGTCACATTTTTTAAAGAATCATCCAAGACAAAATTGTATATTAGACTGATCTTCTACTTCCATGCTTTAATGTCAGTTTTTGTATCAGGTGTGGTTTTCTTTGTTCTATAAAGAAAAGAAAACTCTGCAGTCTGGAGGAAGAAGGATAATGACATGAGATGGCTCTGAAAATTAAAATACTGAACTGATTGAGGGATTAAATTCACCAAGTAAATACTTTCTTGCAGCTATCAGAAGCACACTGAGATCACCAAAAGCAGACTCTTTAGATACCCACAAACAGAGATCCTTCTGTCTGCTTAGCAAAGACAATATTTCAATTAAATATTCACTGGTATTCCTATAAAACTAGTAAAAAAATAGCCTGAAGGGAGGAAAAAAAAAGCCCAAATTAGCACTGCTTCAGTGGCATGTCATCATTACCAAAGCTCTGCGAAATGACAAAGGAAGGCCTAAATCTGTTATTTGTGACTACATTATTTAAAAAAAGAGATAGAACAGTAAAGAGTGGTTAGCTAGATAAAATCTTTCATATTTCCATGAAGTGCTTTCAACAACGACTGCATAATCAAATATTTTCTTCTCTTAGGAGACCAGATTTCTCTTGACAGGGAAAACATATCTTTCAAATTATGCATTGAGGATCGTCTCAAAAGGCCACAGTTAATAAAGCCTGTAGATGGGACTTAGAGGGTTTAAGGAAAGCTGAATCCCCTTATGTTTGTCTGTCTTCAACTTAGAAAGCTCCTAAGTGGACCAAGTCCTGTGAAGTTTAAGTTAGCTAAATTGGTTACTGAAAGCATATAATCAACAAGTCTCCAGGTAGGCACGCTGCTGACACAAGCTAATTTTACATTCAAATTAAATCTCACTATTTCTCTGTGTTTACTGAAGTTAATTTAGGTTTCTTTTCCAGAAGTACCCAGTCTGACCCTAAAGAGTCTGGAACTTCACAGAAGCTGTTAGCACTTTCAGCTACAGCTATCTGGAAATACAATCACTTTAAGAAAGAAAAAAAATCTTGGTGGTAGCGCTTTCCTTGATTCGTCTTTAATCAGTGCTGGAGAAGTGTCTCAAGGCTAGGCCTATACGCAAATTCTTTTAAGTAGAGTTTTGAGTTGAAGAACCATATGTCTCCGTCCAAAATAAATACACCTTATGCATTAATCTTAATGACAAGTGAAATTAAAATGTTAACAAATACATCTGCCTCCCAAATTCCACTCTATTATATCCACAAATCTCTACTAAGACATTTTTTTTCTGATGTTTTTTAAATTTGCAATCAAATGTGTACATACATACATATATACAAACTCATACATAATAACACATATATGGGCAATATAACTTAAACAGATTATTTTAAAACAAGTGTTAAAAAGCTACCCTACAACATTATTTCCAAGCATGTATTCAACTGATGCAAAGTTTTACCATTTTCTTACTGATTATGTTGTTCCAGGGCTCCAAGAAGTGAGAATGATATTATTGAGAAGCCGTTTAATTGGCTGCCCGTAAGAACAAAGCAGTAAAACCAAAGGTCCTGCCTGATTTTCTCATGAAAAAAACTTGAATGGGAGCCACATTTGGTCAGGTCTCAAGTCCCAGATAGTTTTTCCTTCCATAAGATCAGGTTCAGAGTTCTGACACAAGAGCCCTGAGGATCAGAACACCTGTGTTAGACCCAAGTTCGGAAAGAAACAGAATTTTGTATGTGCCCATGAGACAGTTTTTGGTACTTTTTGCTGTCTGTGGGTGCTAATGTGCCTGGAATACATATGCACAATTATTCATGAAGAGGGCTAGACTGCAAAATTTATTCTCCTTAGTTTTGCTGTAGCTGTTTGCTGTAGAGGGACCTTGACAATATAACAAAAGGAAAAGGTTGAGACAATAATGGATCTTTAATGGGAAGGAGTACACAAATACCATGTTAGACAGAGGCCAACAAAGAGACCAAAGGAATTTATGTTCTTCCTATTAACTATAGACCACAAAGGATTCTTGAATACTGGCAACCAGCCAAGACCCTGATATACATCAGATGAAAAACGCAGCCCTTCCAGGACCTTGAGCGGATTTCAGGTATCCTTCGTTAGCCGAGTACCATCTCAGGACAGCCCTTGTAATATCTTCATTTTGCAAATATTGAGTAGGCTAGTCTGTGTTGCAGTTCTGTTTTGTATGCATCTCCTTCAGTCTTTGGGACAAGAAGTTTGCAAAATTGAATTTGAAAATCAAACCCTGGTTCTTGCTTAGCCTATTTTTCAAGGCTTCCTTTACTTCCATGTGGTCTTAAGTAGAGTTTCAGGTCTATTTCAAATCAATCCAAACGCCTTTTTTCCTATGGAAAGATCTTTCAGCTCAAGTAAGCATTTTAATTCACACTTAAATGAATTTAGACTTGCACATTTGAATGGTACTAGAATGAACTGCCTTCTCTCTCCTGCCACCCCTGGAAAGGTCCTTCTCTTTCTGTGTTACAACATGCCTTCCATTTTTCTGCAAGTTTCTCAAAAGCATACCGATACCTTCTTTTTCCTCGAGCAACAACTACTTTTATAATCACATTGCTTAAGGTTTTAGTAAAGTGTATACACCTCAATAACAGTACAGTAACTCATGCTGCCAACTAAAAGCCTACTATTAGATCAGTATTGCCCCAAAATCTCTCTCAGCATCTTACCTACTAGATGAGAGGCAGACTATGGCTTTGATATAACTGTTGCCTGTCAGCTGTCAATATTCTCTACAGCATTTAAGCCCCTCATGCTCCAGAAAGTTTATGAGATACATTGGCTTTAATAGGAGAATCTGTAAAATTATGTAAATTTAAAATGGAAGGTTTACTTCTCTTTCCTTTTTTTTTTTCTTTTTTTTTTTACAGAGAAGTGGAAAAGGCAACCTCTTTCATAACATATCAGTCAGTTTGATTATCCTGAAAACAGGTTATTCTCCACCCTAAAGAGAACATTCTCACATTCTTTATTAAATCAGCTTCTTTTTTAAGATAAAGACCATAGCTATGTCTTACTTTTTTTACATAAAAGAAGAGATGTTCTGCTCGTTTAGAAGGCAGTCTAGTTCCAAGTCTGCCTGAAGTAAATGGTGTCTAGATTTATCACGCACCTCATTAAATATAGTTAAATTCTCTCATGAATTAAGTGATATTTCTTTGTGAAATACTGACTCAGAAAAATATTACGAGTTAGCAAAAAAGAAATAGAAAGGGAAAGCAAAATACCATGATAAGGATTCATTGACTGTAAAGATGGATCTGAGATACTGTAAATACATTTACAAGTAAGTAAGAAAGATATTATTCCTTTGCAATTATGGTAATTGCTACATAACTAGTGACATAGCTTAGTAATTCCTTAATTATCTTCCACATCTTTTTCATTTGGTTATTGTTAACAAAAATTTATTTGATCATGTAGAAAGTGTCACTGACAGTAGCTGTATTACATACACACACTAATGAGTCAAAATAAGTTTAGTTATGATTTTTGTATTGTATTCATCTCCACTTACAGTAATGCAGAAGCATCACTAAAAATTTCTCAACACAAACCTTTTATTTTGCAAAAAAGAATCACCACAATTTTGGTCTTATTTTTTAACTGTCTTCCCTCTCCCACCTTTTTTGTGTTTCTCAATGATTTCTAAAAAAAAAAGAAGAGTTCTCTGACCCATTTCTCTAGAATCTGTAGCTACCTCCACCGGATCTTTGTCTGACACTACTACTGCAGCATGTCACACAACTGCTGAATGCTGAATGTTCACCTTTCCAGCTATTTTTTTCTATTCATGCTTAATGTCAGCATTCATTTCTATGAAAAAATGACAGGATTATCTTATTTAAATCTTCCTATAAACCGTATTCGTACAAACAGGTGCTCCACAACTTTATTCTAAATAAAGGAAGTTTTAATGGCCAAGCTTGCATGCATACAGAGTCGAGAAAGCCCTCCGGAGAAAGTTCCTTCCCTGAGCCCTCAGAATCCCAAAGAAAACATTCCCAAAGCAAATCTGGAATACTGAATTTGGCAGCCTGCGTTTCTTTTTCTTCTCATGTATATGTAATAGCGATTCATCTGGCAGGTATGGGCCATGAACCATGCTAAAGAATCTTCCAATTGCAGCAGAAATGCACTATAATGAGTCCCATAAAAATCACTAAGTCTGACATTGGAAGGACATTGGGAATATTAAAATTGAGATTCAGGTGTCTGGAGAGCATGGGTACGCATTACCATACATTTCCCTAAGCCTGTAAACTATTCTTGTCCTGCTGCAATTTGCACAGTATAGCAATTAATTGTGGATTATCTTTATAGGATAATGGTGAGTTTAATCAGTCAAATTTAATTGACAGCCCACTGGAACTTAAGGAGATTTGATTTTCTAGAGTTCTGAATCTTTGGAAACCTCAAATTAAAGGCAGACAATTAAGACTGATATTGTCAAAGACTGTCCAATTAATCACAATTTGTTTACCAATGCACTTTACGAGACAGTGATTGCCTCACATCCTGTTGTACCGAAGACAATAATGTCAAATGGATGTTTTCTTAACGCATTTTATTTTTCAGATAGGCTTTCATTTTCTTTCCTAAACCACTGGAAATATGAGTAGATCCTTATGACTTGCTGTTCTTTTTCATTCATATGCAAAGGTTCAGCTATTAATATTTTCTTAATATACCTTATTTTATGTTTATATCATATATAATCATTACAAAATTTCTCTCACAAATCTTTCTAATGTTCTATCCACAGAATCTTATCCAGTTCATGACTGAAATTACATCTTCATTTCATCTACTACCCTGTTACTTGTTTGCACAGAGTTTACTGAAGCATGTAGTAGAAGGATATCCAATTTGCCTGTTGCTTGTTACTTCCCCCAGTCTTTGGGCAGGATTAGTCAGTCACTTAGATTTCAGTGATAAAAATCCAGGCTTTCTTTCTTTTTCCTGGACTTTGGATTTGGTTTATGTGAGGTAAGAATAATCATAAACTCAGAAAACTGGAAGTGGAGTCTGAGTCATGCAGTTCTTCAAACTGTCTGGGCTTCTCCTGTCTACCTACTTTTCCTCAAATTGATGAATAGTAACAGAGATCTGTCTGATAAATTAATATCCTCCAGAACAATCACTGGCATCACATTGCTTCCTCAAAATCATTTAAATCACAGGAGATTTTTGCACTGGTGTTGTCTCAACGTACTCTTCAACAAAATTATTATGTGAGACGTGTGTGTATCCCTAGTGCGGAAAAAGATGATAGTGAGTCCTCAAGGTATTTACTTAAGCTAGACAGAGGTTTTTTGAGAAGGCATCATAAATCTGACAATGATAATTTCTCAGAATTTTTATTTTTATTCAAACTAAAGTTTGTACCTACAACTGTCAGATTTGAACGTCACCTTATTATGAGCATCACACTGCTCTGGATTTCTGTTGGTTTTCCCTTTGGCACTCTTACTGCAACGAGGAGGAGGGCAAAGCGACTCAAAGGCTCAACCCAAAAAAACTCCTTTCAAACTACAAAAATAATTTGTAAGTCTAGGAATTCTTCCACTTGAGCCCCCACTCTATTTCCCCTTTTTGCTGTCAAATGGGGCACAAACTCTGTTCGCTTTGAAGTTTCATATCATCCTGGCTCTTTTCAGGTGCAGAGTATAACTACACCCCTAGACTTCCAGAACTGCCAGATTTTGGAGCAGTCTGAAAGGTGATGTGCTTCAGGTCTACATTCAGGGCTTCATAAAACCAAAGTAAAACCGTTTCCTGATCTCCTATTCCAACAAAATGCTTAGAGAGGACTTTGCAGGAGAACAAGGAAGAACTATTTTACTTGCCAGGTTGAACTGTTTGGGGAAATGAAGTGCCAGGTCTCCAGCTGGTATGATTCTGTATACCTTCATTAGCATGAATCATTTATTAACAGTGAGATTTAGTGCTAATTGTTGGTGTGGGTATTTCTAGAATGAAGGCCTTACAAAATTCCTTATTAAGAAAGTATTATTTCATAAGTCATCCTAAGTGATAGACGAGAAGACAGAGAGGCAGGCTGGTCCTCTGTAGGCTAGTAAGGTCACAGAACTGTGCAATTTATTGTGCAGAACCAACTACAGCGGAGACCTGCATGAGAGACGCATTTTGATGACAGCCACTCCCTAACCCGAATACACATGTTATCCTTTCATCAACACTACACCACCCAGTTTTGACAACAAACATACTCTAGCATGCCATGAAGTTGACAGTTTTTCTACTGGTAAGTGGTCAAAAAATGGATGACACCCATCCAAATTTACCACAAACCACTTACATGATTTTTCTATTTTGGCTTACATTTCTTAGCCTTGTGAAGTGTTTGCCTTGTGCTTTTATTCTTCCCTTGCAGTCAGTTTCTCTGTATTCTGTAGTAACTATGTCTTCTGCTCTTGTTGTCCTTGTCACCTAGTTTAGTTGTTTCTATCTTATTCATCATACTAGAACACAGCAGACAGACTAGGAAGAAACATTTGGAATTTTTATAGTCTCATTTTACCTCGCTCACCATGATAAAAATTGTACGGCATTGCTTCTGATCCCACCTGAACTGGATTAGTGTTTTGCTTTCGTTTCTATCATAGACTTAATGGGGTTCGAAAACAAAAGCTGTTGGACCCCGGCATCGGTGCAGCCTCACCTTGAATACTGTGTGCAGTTCTGGACCCCACAATTTAAGAAGGGTGTGAAGATCCTTGAATGTGTCCAGAGGAGGACAACAAAGCTGGTGGAAGGGCTTTAAGGAATGTCCTGTGAGGAGCAGGTAAGGACTTTGGGCTTGTCGTGTTTGGGGAAAAGGAGGCTGAGGGGCGACCTCATGGCTCTCTACAACTTCCTGAGGAGGGACATGGAGACGGAGGTGCTGGGCTCTTCTCCCTGGTATCCAGTGACAGGAGGCGTGGGAATGGTTCAAAGCTGCACTAGGGGAGGCTTGGAGGGGACATGAGGAAGCATTTCTTTACCAAGAGGGTGGTCAAACACTGGAATAGTCTTCCTAGGGAGGAGGTCAATGCCCCGAGCCTGTCAGTGTTTACAAGGCATTTGGACAACGCCCTTAATAAGGTGCTTTAACTTGGTCCGCCCTGAAGTGGTCAAGCGGTTGGACTGGATGATCATTGTAGGTCCTTTCCAACTGAGATAGTCTATTCTATTCTAAAGTCTTTAAAGGCGAGTCCAGACTAGCATGTTAGTTTGGACTAGGAGCGTGCTTTTGAAGAAAATTAGTTGACTGCCCTCAGTAATGTGTTTAGTGAGAATGTTTGGCCCAGGCAATTCACTCTACAGATCCACTCTCTCAGGCTATATACTCACTGGTAATGTTGCTGTCTGGTGTCACCCCTAAGACCTAAGAAACAAAGAGAACAGGGAAGGACAAGGAAGTGTAATGAGTTTTCTGGAGGTAATTAATAATTGGTGTTGGTTTTCTTCTTTTTTCTTCTCACCACAACCTTTAGATTATCCAGTTTCATAAATTTCCAAGAACTAGGAGATGCAAATATTCAACAAAGCTGGAAAAAGTGGTAAAATAAAACTGGATCTATGTGTAGGGATGGCAATTTTGGGTACAACAACTTCATCAGTGCTTTATGAAGTGTTGATAAGGTTTTAATTCCATCTCAAGAAAAAGAAGTTTTTAATATCCTCCAGAAGAAGGAAAAATACAGTAGTTGCAAGAATTTATGTAATATTGGCCTGAAACATGGAGTTTTAAGAAAAAAAATTTTCCTGAAAGAAGAGGGGCAGGGAGCTGCAAGGTGCCTGATGCTATAAAATGCAAAATAAAAACCCAGTTTTGTTTACATCTTGCATCCACTTAAAGCTTTTGCACCAGGTGTCCCATATTCCTTGTTGAGTGCAAAGGAAGAGACACTTTCCACTTCACAAAAATATTCCACGGCCTATTCCAGCAACAGCATTTGTGATGCTATTTAAGATGAAACCTGTTACACAGCATTTACATCTGGATAGCTCATGCAAAGCTCCCAAAACCCCAGTAAATCAACCCAGTGGAAAATTTTTTATCAAGGGGAAGAAATTGGTAGCAAGTCCTGTAGTAATACCTGCGGTATTTTGGTCTCTAGGAGAAGAAAAATCATGTAGGTTTTTCTTAACTCTCTCCTTGATTCATGGCTGCCTGACATTGTGTCAGGAGTCTTTGAGAAGTATTGTATTTTAGTAAAACACTCAGACTGGAGAAATCTACTTCAGGAAGCCAGTCAGAAAAGCTCTGAGAAACCCGGATGGCTTTTAAGCTAGCGTGAAACCACTTTTACCCTCATTTTCCTTTAATCTTGTTCTGGGATAAGACCAGCCAAACCTACACAAGCTACTGATTGTTACAAGAGGAAAGTATTAACACTTCACAATCATGTCCTTCTTAAGGAAACACATCTCAGTGTCCACAAACAGTTAGTTCCAAATTCACAGCATGTTTACTTCAAGTACTTAAAAACTCCTAATAAAGACAAGAGTCGGACACATCCATAAATCATAAGCTTAGATATTACTTTCAAAGTCTGAAACTGTTTTTAAGGATTTCTAGCAAACAGGTGTCTCTGGAATTACCTGAAGTGCTCAGGGACCCAAAAACATGAGAACATGACAGGTATAGATTTCACACTGGAGTTTCATTTTACATCTGACACTGGAGCCTATGCACCAGTGCTGAACAGTATCCACTGAGCAGTCAGAGCATATGGCCTAACATAATGTATGACAAGCCCTGATTTTAAATAACACCCCTCGAGGGCTGAAAAAAGTGCCCTATAGCAACACTCCTATAATATTTCACTGCCACTCTGGTTGGGCATACAAGTCTATGTTTATGTCTATTAATCAACACAACAGTAGTAGCAATAATAACTGGAATTTGCAAAGGAATTTGGGAGCTACTTGCAGAAGAAACACTATGATAAAGTAATATTAAAGTTAGTACTGTGTTTCTGAGCTTGCTGCAGTGTGAATGGCAACAACCCTCCAAATAGTATTTCAGAAATACCACAATTCCAACTTCAGCTGAAAGAACAGGCAGTTTGGCTTATTAAGGAAAAAACATAGATGGAGACAGAGGAAAGTAGGAAAAAGAGAGAAAGAGGGCAAAGGAGAAAGGGAGCAAAGGAGAAAGGAGGACAGGAATACAGAAAAACAGAAGAAGACGGGAAGAAGGAGGGAGAGAGGGCTGGTTTAGACCCTTCATAGATAAAAATCCGGATTGTCTAAATGCCTTGGTTGCATATATGCCAGCAAATCAGTACCCAACACTACCTATTCCCAGGGCAACTGAAAAGTAGTTGCTTCCACGGCCCGTTCAGAAGTTTCCCATGGTGCTTATCATGCTCAGAAACACTGTGGTCTAGACAACAAGGCAATCTTAAAACTCCACATTTTTGTTTCACTCCAGGTATTTCTCTTCAGTTTCTCCATCTAATCAGCATCCTTAAAGTGGGCCTATAACACACCGGAAAAAGTGATTTCTTTTAAAAATGTCATAATAGCTACAACTCATTTTGTTCAAAGAGCCTTTTTTCCGTTACAGTTCTGAAGCTTTTTGAAATCACATTTCCTATACCATAGAAGAAGCCCTTTACTTTCAGTCTATAAGCAATTCAGGGAAAAGAGAGATATACGGGGCACATCCACTTATGGTGCCAGCACTCTACACCAACAAAAATGCAAGAGAAAAAGAACCACAAGTGTCATTCCAGCTCCACAGCTCTCCCTAAATAATTTAGGAACTTAATCATCTAACTCACATTGTGCAGGGGAACGTATTAAACCACTGAATATTGGCTGCTAGGACAGATTCCATTTGCCCTACTGCAACTTTGTGCTTCCTCTCCTTTCCCCCCACCAGCTTAAGCCATAACCACCAGTGGGGATTGTGACAGCTGCATCCATCCTACTCTGGACTTCGGGGGACGGATGGCAACATGGTAGCCAAGGGCTATCAGGAACCGCAAGCCAGATGTCTTGTTGGTATGCAAACATGACTATAAGTCATAGTGGACAGCCCAGGAGCTGTCAAGCTCTCCTGCATGGCAGTGGGCTTCATGCCAGGATCTCCCCTTGAGCAGGGATGACTCTCAAGGTTACTCCTCGAGGATGAGAGATTCCTTGCTGCAACAGATTCTTGGGAAGTGATTAATAGCATGCTAAACTTTGAAATCTTAGCTAAGTGATACAAAACATTGAGTGCGCGTATATAACCCTTTGGACATAAATGGTTGATCAAGTCTGGGACTAGGACTGGATCCAGCCACACCTAGACTCCCAAGAAGGAGTTTAGAAAGAAAGGGGGTGTTTTCTGAACCTCATGAATCAGTAGGAGGGTCTCCCTGACAGTTTGTCTGACCCTGTCTTTTATGCAGTAAATTGCCATTGAATCTTGTTAAACCAATGTCATATTTACCATTGAACTTTGTTGTAGCAATAAAGTATATTGTTCCTTCTGTCTTATGAGTGAAGTGCATGACTCCATCCAGGACATATGTGGTCAAATAGGATTGATAGGACAGTACTGTAAGAACACAGCTCCAACCTGCTTGTTGGGTCAGTTAGCTAAGGATGAGCCCTGGATTCCAGCTGATGGTTTCTAAAGAATTCATGTATTATTAGCAGTATTAGAAGTAGCAGTATCTTGCCGTGAACTGGCAGAACCAGAAGGAGAATGTGTCTGCTTTCAGAATGGGATAATACTTCACCCAGCTGCTGCCTAACCTTGGCAGCATGTAAATTCATACTCATTCCAGCAAACCTCCAAAACTTCACCCAGCAGTTATACTCCATTTACGCAGGATATTTCCTTAACTTCTGTAGAAATAATCACCACTCCTGACAGAGTATTCTACTGGTTTTACATCGCTTTAGCTACAGACTCATGCCTTTCCACCTGCATTGCATCAAAAAGCACATTTACACTCACTATAACCATTTCAGATAATTGTAGTGATACTGTGCTTCTCAAATGCTCTGCGTGCTAGCCTCCCGCTCCTTATTCCCCATTTTCCTGAGATAGCATAGAGTTGTCAGGAAGTCTAGATTTTTATTATCACTGGTGACATGGATATGAATGATACTGATGTGATAAGCTGGACATCACAGTCCGCATCATTTCCTTGTGTAGAGAACATGCATTAAATAACACGATGATAGAAGGTGCAAAATGCAATGTATGCTTGTAGCAAAAATCCTTCAGTGATTGGCATTCAAGCAGAATAAATGGATTGCACTTAACCAGCTGAAAGCCAGCATTCCCCCCCATTACGAAGGAAAGAGGCATCAAATCTTGAATCTCTGTAGTCATGTAAGAAAACGAGTTCCCAGAAAGTTGCATTCCTTCCTTCCTTTCATTAAGCACAGTGACAAATATAAAGTGAATATTCAGTGGTTAACTATTCCTCATCTAACAGTTTGTGGTTTTGGTACAGAAAGATTTTCAGAAATTCGGGTCTCAGCTCAGGCTAAAAACATCAGCAATCATGACAACCCAAATTATCAGTAGCTGCTGAAGTCTGGGTCAGTATTCACCCTTGTGACCTCCAGTTCTCCCTGTGTATCATTTTTAGTAGTGTGAAGCAACAACAAGACAACATGCAGTTCAGCAGATGCTTAAGCAGTAAATTCTTACTACAGCTCTGAGCAAATAACATAATCAGTAACATGATGTGCTCTTCTCCCATCGCCTACTCAGATCCATATTCACTCTGCTGGTGAGTTAGTATTTCAGTATATCAGATTCTTGCCCGGGTGTCCACACAACACAGTCATCACAATCTAAACTAGAACATGCAGAAAGGTGTACATGAGGGGTAACTCTCATCTTTGTCTTCCCAGTTCCACTTGCATGCTCTTACCATGCCCTTTTATGCTTGTTCCATGCATGTTCATTCCATTGTGTCTTAAATAGCCTATAAAACTCTGCTAAGGTTGCAGATATACATATTCCCCCCTATCCTTCAAAGTGCAAATCTCATTTTAGCTGTATCATTATGTTTAAAGAATTGGAAATGGTAAAGAATGCAAATAGGGAAATGATCACTTCAAAATACTCGGTTCAGTGCAACACAAGGTATTCTAGTATCTTGAGATTATCCACCCAAAAATCTGAACAGAAATGGAAGACAAAATGCTCTGTGGGATCTATAAGAAGGTACTCACCATTATTGTTACTTCTAATACATGCTTAACTGATTTCCGTGGAGAAGTACATCTACAGGAAATGGAGAATGTAGAAAGAATACAACCCCTTAAAAGATAAGAATAAAATACTGTACATCTACAGGAAATGGGGAATATAGAAAGAATACAACCGCTTAAGAGAGAAGAATAAAATACTGTTCCTTGTATAGGTGGAAAGCTGAGAGTTTACTATGGGAATTGTAGACAGAATTAGATTCAAAATGTACAAATGTAGAAAAATGTTCCATAACAAAGCAGAACAATATGTCCGTAAAACAAGTAATGACTTACTGCCCAAGAGAGGCAACTGGTACTAAATGTTAGTGGAAATGGATCTTTACTTTCTCCTGTAAATCTGTGTCCCTAATTAATACAAATCAAAAGCCTAGCACAGTCTTGAGTTTGCACTTGTAAACCATCGTGGCAACATCTTTCAGTCCCTGACAAACAAGCTTATTTTCTTGACAGCAGCTTCCACTATAAACAACAACTGCACAGATTTAGAGGCCTAATTTCATTTGGAGGTGGGAGAGTTTCATGGCCTTTCCTTCCAGAAGAGATGAAGCAAATGAAGCAAGAGTGAGAAGTAACAGGGAACACCACAGCTACTTACATTTTTGTACTAGACTCTACAACAGAATCTAGAACTCCTGTAGGAACTGGGAAGCTGCAGTTTGAATCCCAATTCCCCCAAGCTATAGAATAGCACAGAGGAGCTGGGACGAAAGAGCCCCCTCTGCCTTACACAAGTGCAATTCTTCAATATACTTGATGGGTGGAGAGGGAAAGCAGTTGTTTACCTGTGGTTAAGACACAGTCCCAGAGCTGGTTTTAAGGTGGTGTCTCATCTTGTCGGTTGTGGCATGGCTGGTTGCCACATGGATGGTAGTGTTCTGAAACACAATTTTAGGAACATAAGGTAGGATTCCTCTTAACCTAGTTTTAGATTATAAAAGGAGATAGGGAGACAAACTCATGTAGATATTTACAGTTAATAAAAGAAAACACATCCCTATGCTTTATTTTAAGATTCGCAGTCATTTTTGTTTTCCCAGTGACTGTGAAAGCAGCTTTTCCAGATGGAACCCAATACATCTGTAGTGGTTAATTCTTAATCTTCTCTGAGAATTCATTCAATGTTAACTGCAGGCACTCACTGGGAATGTCCCTAACTTTCAAATTGCTTTTTGCTGTTTTAGTTGAGCCTGTAGCTGTTTTAGTCAGAAGGAATAAATCTGCAAGAGTTACAAATGCTGAGGGAGAAAACTATAAACTATATAGTGATGACATTACATTCAATTTGTCAAACAAACCTGGTGTCATTTAGCCGGGCAATAATTGATCGATGAAACATATATCAGCCAGATGTGCTAAATTACATGTTCAGGTGTTTAGTGATGGGGCAGCTGATTTTCTTTGAACACTGACTTACAAATTACGAAGCTACAGAATTGGGGTTGGATGCAATCATGATATACATAGGACAAGCACAGAAGCATGGCGTGTCTTCTGCCATGTGGGCTTCTCTGAACCATGCTTAGAGAGACGTCCTTCCCACTACCTTACTGTTAACTGTCCCAAGGAATACTCCTATGAACTGTGACAGAACTGGCATAGCGTAATAAGAATCAAAACCTATTAAACATCTGCAAGGACAGAGTATTTCCGTGTAAGTTCTTTTTCTTTACAGAAAAAAAAAGAAGTGTTGGGGTTTTTTTTCCTAGAATAACAGCAATAATAAAAAACACTGGCAGGATATATATTGTCAGAACAGAGAACAAAATTTCTCTCTTTCATGAAGGAATTCTACATCCACATAAATGGATATCAGTAGTTCCCTTTCTTGTTGTCTAATGGAAAATAGAAAAGTTTCTTATAACCTAGTAATTAATCCGTATAATTTAGTTGCTGTATGTACTGTACTTGTTACTCTCAAATATTCATTATGACCTTTGCATTGGCCTAGGAAACACCCTTTCATTAACAAAACCCTTCCTCGTATGTCAAGGAAAAGTACCTGTCACGTTTGCTTTTAAACTCTCTAATCTTTTTTTCCCTACTAAAAATATCTGTGTGGCTGTCCTAGAACGGATTTCTTAGGGATGCTGCCTGGAAAAGATAGGCTCTTCATAAGTGGCCTATTCATTGCACAGTGATATCAAGAGGAATACCACCCCACCCCACCCCCCACCCCATCAGCTTCAGACAGCTCTGGATAAGAAGTGCATTTTCAAAGCATGGTTTGGGGATATATGGAAATCCTATTGACTGTTAGGATTCATATGACTAAGACCCATATACACTGATTTGAACACTTAGGGCTAAGTCATTGATTTTTTTTTGCAGGCTTGGTTTATAAACTGCTGTAGGGTTTCAGCACTCCATATCAAGCCTTATGCCTTAGTATTAGCATATTTTTCTGTCTTTTGTTAAATCAAATAGATTTTTCCAGCTACCCAGCTGCTTCAAATTAAAGCTATGATTCCCTCGTGGACTTTAGCTTGCTATAGATTTTTTTTTAAAAATGTTGACAACCTCCTTTGCTCTGAAGAGATGAGCTTAGGCAAGATAACCTTTGCACAGACAAAGCACCTCTATTTGCTGAACCTCAGTCCAGTATCATCTGTAAACTGCACTTAGGAACCCCCAAGAGTTTTTAGTTTGTTCTGGACAGCAGACAGAAGACATTCTATTTCCTTTCAACTGAGTAAGAATTATTATAGTTTAAAATGAACAGTAGTTTTATTTTTATTTGGTTTTTTTTTTCTGTTTCTCTAAATAATCTATGGTATGACAAAAAAGTTCATTAAAAACTCTGAAGGTGGGAGATTTTGAATGAAGACTGATTGCCATATTTGAGTCTGATATTCTGGGGAAGGATCTTTATTGCACAGGTTTGTTCTTCACAGAGATGCTAATAATGATGTAAACTGACAGGAGAGTAATCCCATACATGAATAACAAAGAAGTAACTTAGTCTAGCAGCACTGAACACGGCAAAGGAAACATCGTCCATCCGTCCCAAACATTGCAACACTGAAAACTGTGACAGCAAGGGAAAGTTGTGTTCAATCACAGACAAATTTATACTAAATGCAAAGCTACCAGTAACTGAAAAACAAATTTGGGAATGACTATACAAGATTCCAGTGCTTCTTTGATAATTGATTTTTTAGCTTGGTGGCCAAATCTACAAATGACATGAAAGGTACCACTTAAATAAAAAATGTACTTGCGTAAGAATAGTCAAATTTTGTTAAAAACTGTAAATATCTTCAGATTGGCTGAAACTGATTTTTTTCTGTGATAAATGACACAGTATTAGCCAACCAGAAGCAAAATATGTCCCGAAGTCACGCAGTCAGCCTTAGGTAACACTTTTATGATAACCTTATAGGATTTCATCCCATAATCATGGTATCTGGTACTATGGATTTGATTTTTTTTTTAGCTTTTTGTTATGAATACCATCATTTAGCTTTGCTTTAAAGTACACATTTGGCAAAGCTGAAGTATGGATTGCTTTTTGTATCTGCTGGAGACTGAAGTAAAATCCTTACAAAATGCTGAAGTGCATCACTGATAACATTGACAAACACGATTTATGCATAAAGATATTCTAAGCATAACTGGGTGGACAAATCACAGGTTGTGAAGTGTTTTCCATTTCTTAAAATCATATACAAAAATAAAAAGGAAGAATATGAAAAGAATAAGTGTCAAAAGCAGTGATTTTAGCCTTCTATTATTTGCATTCATTCATTTTTCATCAAGCTACTATAAATAATGTAAACTCTAACAAGTATATGTTTATTCCAAACACCTGTGGCTTTTTTCAAGTTTCACTGAGATTTGCAAAAAAAAGGACTTAAAGCTTAAATTCAAAACGAACTGGGTATCAAAACCTGAATGGTACTGCTGGTACAAATTGGGAAAAAAGGGTCCTATGTTAATTTAGGGGATCACTGATGAAAAACTTAACTGTATTAACTTTTATATCATTGATGCAAACACCTGGCATTTTTGTGTGATACTTCACAATTAGAAAATATGTTATATTGATTGAACACAGATAATCAAACTCCTCTCCACTTCAGAAAAAAACCAAACCTCTGGCTCAGAAACCAGCTAGTATTTGCAATCTGTTCTTAAGACTTATACAAAAAGATATTATTTTGGCAAGTGGAACATTTATAGAACATAATTTCTTAATATCCTATATGAAATTAGTACTTTAAGAGTTTTTTCAATAACTACACTATTTAAAATTGGAGAGAGAAAGCAATCCCTGGATCTAAATCTTGTAAATAAGAGCCCTAGCCATAAAATAATTTTTTCCTAGACTCAGAATCCACCCATACTGAGATTCACAAAAGCCACTGGCACTACTTGAACCCAAAATACAATTATCATCATTTGGCTAAAAATAAATAAATAACTTGGATGCTGAATTACACTGTTTTACACTGCAGCTGGAAAACTGTGTGATGGGTTCTGGCATAACGTCTCTGGAAATAAATCAAAAGATAAAAGAATTCTGGGGAAAACAAGTCTGACTGGATAGCTATAGAGCAGAAAGCCAGAGTTTGACAACTTGTGAAAATGACTGCCTTCCAGTCTTCAAAGCCCTTGACCTTCCACAGATTATGTAAAGTTGACCCCTAGAAACAGAGAAAGACGACCATAAACTTTGACCAACACTGCTATCAAGACATTTCATTCAGATGATCTTATAATCTTTCTTCCTGGGAAACAGGTGAGGTTAATGAACAATTTTTTACTGACTTTGGTGGTTCACTATCACACAGCTGTCAAAACCAGATTTAGCTACAACCTACAATGTAGCTGGCCAATGACAAAAATACGGACCATATTGTTACAAGTTGAATACAATAGCAAGAAGAAGCAAGGCTTGATTTTTGTTGACTGTCTTTTGTTTTCATTTTTCTGCTTAACTTTTGCAACCATTTAGAAATTTTCTGTGATAAGCATTTTTTTCACAAGCTGATAAGCATTTATTTTGCCAGCTGGATGAGTCTATGGCTACCAAATTAGCAAATTAAGGGCATCTTTGGAAGAACCCCCTGCTCCCAGTCTATTTCTATGAGTTAGAAGTATCCTCAGTAGATACTGATGGCTATTCATTTGTAATTTAGGGTAGAATGACCGTTACTTCAAGTAACAGAAGCAGAATTGGCAAATTATTATCTATCATAAATACAATAACCTTGGAAAGTTGTAGAGCCATAAAATGCACATCACAAAGACAACTCTCTGGATGAAAAAGGACCTGGTATTAACGAGCAGCAGAGCACCATCAGTCTTCCTGATAGATGGACATAGATTAATCTGCTGTTCAGTGGTTCATAGCAAATCATGGAAAACCTACCTTTCTTTACATTGAAAATGCTACTCCCTTTACTTGTCAGGTTTTTCTCTTAAACACAGATTAATCTCTTCTTTCCTGTGGTGGTAAACTCAGTCTATCTTTGCTTAACTCTAATAACTACCTCCTAATTTTATTCTGCTGTATTTTGTGCTAAAAATTGTCACCAAATAGGATATTGGTGAATAAATTACCATTTATTTTAAATAGATTAAATTCAGAAAGCAGGGGTCTGTATTTTGATAAGAAGCAACGACAATTGCATTTCTGAAATAAATCTCATACAGCCTTTTTTAAAAAATGGCTTCTGTTTATTTAACTATTCAACTTACATCTTCGACGTATCATGTCAAGCAGATCCTGCACACAAGTTTTAAAAGTAACCACAAAAAAGCTTATGCCTTACATTTAAGTCCTGGAATACAACTGAAGCTTTCAAACTTCCCTTTATCAGTTTTATCTTGAGTTCTGTACAATGCTGCCAATTTGGACTTGAATCTGAATTTAAATTTCTCCAGAGGATTCATTGATTTTCCAGTGGTAATTAAGCCTGGAGCCCTGAGGTCCTTCCAACATTATTTCATTGTCATATAACTTTTCCAAAAATTAAATTTCAATTAGCCAAATTTGATTTGGCTTACTCTATTCTTATGTTTATTTCTGCCTACTGAGCCCTCCACTCTTACTGGCCGTTCTAAATTATATGCATGCACACAACTATTTTAAATAGTTTTTCCATACAACTGTGTAAACACTGATGAACTACCCTTGCCAAGGTACAGGATGAAATTAAACTCATGTTTTATTGCAGCAGTTGTTGTTGTCTACTGACACACAGATATTTTTTTGGCATGGTTCCTTCCCTACTGCAAACTTAATTCTGAGAATGTTGCCTATATATTAAGCAAGTTTCATGTATCTAGTTAATGCAGCACTGATCTGTCGGCATCTTAAAAACAATTTTTGCCTAAGTAATACAATTGTTTGGGAAGATGTATGTTTTCATACCTAAAAAAGGAGTAACACCTTAGCAATGACATTTATTGCAACTTACAGCCTGGGTACAAAAACACATGGTCCAAATTGAGGATTAGCTTTCTTTCAGAACTTGTAGAGTTTTTGCTTTGTTGTTTGTTTTTTTCTTAATAAAAATTGACTTTTAAAGAAGATTATTTTTGAAAAGGAAAAGGTATCTCTCTCCCCAAAAGACTTTAATATTTAAAGACAGTATTTAAAAAACTGAATAGTCCTAAGACTGAGGTGACAACTCCATCCAAAAAACAAGACAAGGAGGGTGGAGAGGGGAATTATTAAAATGTTGCAGAAATCAATTTGCTATACTGGCTTCCCAGTTTGTTAGTCAACACACTGAAGGATTTTCCTATTTTTCCTATTTTTCCTTTCCTTTCAAAGGTAGAGTTTCTGCGACAGTATGGATGTTAAGTAATCTTGTGTCATTGCTCTTCCACTATTTTTTTTTTCTTAGCCTGCTTTAGGCATTTCTGAGAAAGATCATCTTCTCTGTGTAAAGTTCCACCATGCCTGATAATTATGTCATTTTTATAATTTTAACTCTTCCATTTTATATCATCCCTTAGGGACAACTATGATAACAATAGTATTGCATAATTTCAGTGTAAAACACAATCAAATTACATTAAAAGTTTATAAAGTGTTTGGGACTTCTAATAGTCCTTCGAAGTATTTAAAATGAGAAATGTCCAAGTGAAGTTGAGAGACCAGTGAACCTTCAGTATCAGCACGATTGAACAGTATTTATGGTCGTTACTTCGGAGTGTTTAAAGTACTGATCTGACACTCAGAATCTGCGCCTCTGTCACAGGCCTCCTGCCTAGCATCTTAATATCACTGCTTCTTGTCTCCAACAGTAAATGTAGCACTATTAGATGTCACATTCACAAAACAAAAATTATGGCCTTTTTCAAATGTTTATTTGACTTTAACCAAGCCCATAATCATTTGATGTTTGTTATATGACTACCTGAGGCGTTAAGTCTCAGTATCACACTTACATGTTGACGTGATAGTGTAACTATGCTCACTTAAGTCATTTAATGCTGTTGAAGTGTCAAAATGACGACCTTAAAAGCATTTATATAGAATTCTGTTCCTACAGGAGAGTTAATTTGGACAAAAGAGTCAGAAGAGCACTAGAGGATTTTTGAAGACAGTTTGGGAGAAGCAGGGAAAAAGGTGGAATAACAGAAAACCAAATTATAATCATTACCTGTTCTATCTAATGACAATAGTTACCTATTCTATTAATTGTACAATGAATTATTTGTATGATTTGAAAGCACATGGTAGAAAACTACAGTTTAAAGAATTATAAGTGTTAATGTTTTCTGCTTTGCTTTATGCTTACCAAGCCAAAAGAGGTCAGTTGGTTTGTGTTCTTTTTTTTCTGGTAAATAATAAAACAGAAGAAAATGCCACAAGAAGGAGAGGATCTGCGAATTTTCAATGTTAAATAAGAACAAGATAAAAAAATCATTTAATTAAAAAAAACTTGTCAAAACATTCTGCATTAAAATAGTCTCCCATGTCCGGTTAAAATATTAGGGTGCATTTAATTATGCGATGCTATGAGTTCCATACAGTTACCATAAGACCCTTAGAGCCTTATAATGCCTTTCACATTATAGTCCTATGCATAAAATTCTGATAAGCATTTCTTTGCTGAGTAGCTCTACAGCAAGCCAGAGTGAAAAACTGTTTAAAGCTGTATTACCACCTCTCAAAAAAGCTCTGCCAAACTTTTATTGTTTCCTATTCTTGTGATTCAAACCACTACGTATTATATTCAGTTTGATGGACTCCCCGCATGTTCATTTTAAACATTACAGTGAGTAATTTCTCCAAGCACCACAACAGAAATACCTGTTAAAATATTTATATAACTTTACTGCCTTGGTGATAGAGGCAAGATTCTTACTGTAACTGTTAATACAACAGCAGATTTAACAGACCAGGGTTTCACTTCCATGGAGTCTTGTAATGCTTTCTTACAATGGGTTAGAACGACTTTCTGTTTTATTTATAATCTGAAGTAAAATATGCTTCACACTGATAGCACAATTAGAATTCTAACAGCCAAAGGTTCTTGCCAGTAATTTAAACCCTAGAAACAATCCTTTTCTAGGCTTTATTGCCAAAGCTCATGAATGGACTAGTCTTTGCTCGCATGGGTAAAAATCCTGCTAAGGATCACAAAATTCTGGCTGTAATACTAAAGCACTCCTGACATCAACCACTGGAGCAGCAAATAACCTCAAATTTGCCGAACCCTCTAGACCTGCAAACTTTTTCAGGAATCGCTTTGTCACCTATATGCTTGTGGATGACAAATAATAATTTGGAAATGCATTGTATTTTTGCTTAGAATAGCAATAGCTGAGAGTCAAGGATTTCAGAAGTCCCTGCCATCCAATACTCTGCAGCCTTATAAACACCAGTGAACGTAAAAGAAATCAGCCCGTCTTCTCTCAAAAAAAATAGTCTCAAGTATTGATCCTCTACTTTGGTGCTTTCTTTTTTTTTATATTACAAAAAGAATAGCCGTCTCTTCTTCCCCCTTCCTCGCCTCTCTTAACAAGAACCTCTTGTCAAAAGCTGCATCAAGGTATAAGGAGATACGAGGCTACCATCTAGCCAGGCAGTCCCTAGCATGTCTTAAGCATGTCTCCATCTGGACATTGAGCCGTTGACCACTAGCCTCTGGACATGTTCGTCTAACCATTTCCTCAGCCACTGAAAAGTCCATCCATCAAATCCATCTCTCTCCACTTTCGAGAGAAAGACGTTGTGGGGGACCGTGTCAAAGGCCTTACAGAAGTCCAGATAGATATCTGTAGCTCTTCCCTTGTCCACTGATGTAGTCACTCCGCCATAGAAGGCCGCTGGGTTGGTCAGGCAAGAGTTGCCCTTGGTGAAGCCATGCTGGCTGTCTCGAATCGTCTCTGTTGTCCTGCTTTGTCAGGTCAATGGAAAAGTGCTGACATCTCATCCCTCCTACCTCAAGATTGAATGAATCAGATAGATGAGATATTCACATGTCCTGACTGATCCTAGTGGGAGGAAGATGGTCACTATTTAGACAGCTAACTGTAGGCAAGCTGAATTCCAGCTGTTACACTGGAACCTCTGAGCCAGACTTTCTATTAGTCATCTCAAAGCTTTTCCTAATGCTTGACATATATCTTATAAACAGGCTAGAACTTGACTTTCAGTGGACTTCCATACTTGTGGAAAAAGATGAGAATTTGTGCAAACGTGTTTGTACTCTGGTTAAAATTGCTTGTACACCTGTATCCAGTATCTTTGTCAGTCCTCAGCCTTTCCTCCATGTCTATAGATTGATGCTATCACTGCCATCACACAATTCCTGTACTTTTTTCCCCCCAGTCTATTGAGACTTCTTTTCTATCTCACAGAAACCCATCCAAGATGTAATCAAATGGTTTTGGCCTGCAGTTTAAAATGTCTACAAATCCTCTTGGGCGTACTCAGTTATATAGAAGTTTATAAAACTGAAGGTAGTCACTTATAAGATAACAGTTCCCATTCATATTCTACCACAATTAACATCTTGGCTAATACTACTCTAGTCCTTTTCTGCTGGCAATCTCAAATAAACGGCTTCAAAATTTGCAAACTCCTTCAAGCTTTTTCTCTTCAGTCGTCATTTTTGCTCTGTGCTGTGGTTCTATTCAGGTACGGAAGTTTCCATAATAATTATTTTTCACCTGTTTCATTATCATGCCCTTTGCTATCTTTTAAACTGCACCAGTGACCTATCAGCACAGCAACTCAGCAAATGTAAATCCTTTTAGATTGGTTTGTTCTGTGCTATGTTTAAATTCTGTGTCCAAAGAAGCATTTTTGAAATTCTAACCTTATCGGTAAGATAAACAAAAGCTCAGTTTCTTCACTCTTGACACTCTGAATGTTTTACTTTATACTGTTAACTCTAGTCTTTCCTACCCTGAAGCTGTTACTCATTGGCAGAAGACACAGATATGAATCCTGTCGGTGGCATTGCTGCACGAGAAGCCAGATGTCAAAACAGAAAGTTATGCCATATGTTCTTGACAGGAGGAGCTTATTAGCCTGTGATAATATACAAATAATTCCTTGGAATAACTAACGCAAAACATAACGACAGTTTGTACTCTAAATTGCTGCAAGGCAAGGGATGGGTTAAGAATTTTGGGGGATATATTTCGGAAATGTTTATTCTGCCTCATCTTGTTATGATATTATGCCTCTTTCGTCATTAGTCACATCATCACTTCTCACGTAGAGAAGCATGTTCGACACAACACAATGCGACATGTCCAAAGTAATACATCATCTGTAAAATAAGATGCTGTTGTGGTTTAACCCCAGCCAGCAACTAAGCACCACGCAGCCCCTCACTCGCTCTTGCCTCCTCCCAGTGGGATGGCAAGGAGGATCGAGAGAAAGAAGTAAAACTTATGGGTTGAGATATGAATGGTTTAATAACTGAAGCAAAATATATTATATTATATTATATTATATTATATTATATTATATTATATTACATTATATTAAATTATATTACATTATATTACATTATATTACATTATATTATAATAATAATGATGATGAAAGGGAATATAAAAAAAAGAGAGAAATAAAACCCAAGTAAAGACAAGTGATGGACAATGCAATTGCTCACCACCTGTTGACCAATGCCCAAGCAGCGATCGGCCCCTCCTGGCCAACTGCCCCCTGTTTATATATGGAGCATGACATTCTACGGTATGGAATATCCCTTTGGCTAGTTTGGGTAAGCTGTCCTGGCCATGGTCCCACCCAGCTTCTTGCACACCTGCTCACTGGCAGAGCATAGGAAACTGAAAAATCCTTAACTTCAGATAAATGCTACTTAGCAACAAATAAAACTTTAGTCTGTTACCAACATTATTCTCGCACTAAATCCAAAACACATTGTACCAGCTACTAAGAAGAAAATTGACTCTATCCCAGCTGAAACCAGGACAGACTTGTAGGTGCTTTCTGATCTCAGAAGCACAGCTTCTTCCTTTGGATTTAAAAAATATCTGTTTTTCTGGATGTTTTCCTCTCTGACACGCCCTTCTTAAGTGAAATACAGTTGCCCATATGTCTCCCAGATTACTCATAATTGAGCAAGGTAGGATGAAAATATTCACTGCATCAATGGCAATAGGGAAGACAATTTTGTGAGAGGGACAGAAAGTGGGATTTGTTTTTTTTTTTATTTTGTATGGCAGCATTACTTTTTAGCTTTTGGATGATCTCAGTATGAACAGTTCTTCCATCTTCAGACATTAAGGAACTTTAAATACAGCTGAAGGCTGGGAACACTTGCTAGCTTTATTTGTTTTCTCCACTGAATAGAAGAGCCTAAAAATGATATTTTCAACCCTCTGATCTTGTATGGCTGAAGTTAGAACTTATCCTGGTAATTAAGTCATGATACTTCTTGCAATGGCAGAGGCAGAAAGAAAGCAGAACCAGATTTTACTATATCTGCTGAGCAATAGCTGATCCTCTACTGAAAGTTTTTGTGTTTTTTTTTTTTTAGAAGGGCAACTGAGCTCCACAATCCAATCAGCATAGGTAGGTAAAGTCCTGTCCAAAAATCTTGGTACTAAGACCCATTGAAAATCCAGAATGGGAAGCACCTAGACAATAATTAATTGCCTGAAGAATGTTTGCTTTTCAGACTGATAGGGATACAGTGTGCAATGTGACAACTTACCTCAGCCCAAGAGACTCCAGGGGTCTGTCCTGTACTCTACAGAATGATTAATAATTTCTTGCTAAGAATAACACATATAAAAGTTATCAAAACCAACAAATATTTTCTGGTGTGATACCATTTATGCGAAGATGCAAGAGCAAACAAACCCTTTGATATTAACGCAGAGTGAACACAATTTCCATCTGTAAATTCATGTCTTCATTATAATAGGTAAGATTCAATTTATCTAGGAAAGATAAATCCTTAGCTTCAGAATACAACTAAGAAAGCTCCATCCTACTGCAGTATCTGAGAACGTGACTGGTGTTATTATTATTTTCAGAGGTATTTTAAATGGGTATTGTGAAAGAAAATGCAGAAGCAGCAATTGCTGTCACTGCCTCCTGGAGTATAACGCAGCAAGCTAGAATTTCCTTAAGTGTCTAAACTTCAAGAGAAAACGATGTTGAATTTAAGAAGGCAGAAAAGACAAAAATATATCAGGGAGAAAGAAAGGTGTACAGCTTGAGGAAAAAAGCATAGAATTCTAAAAATGGATGACAATGTGTTTCCATTTTGCACCAGCTTTATTTTGGACTTAGTCCAGTTTTACAGTAATGTGCATGAGAATCATACCCAAGAGCTTGCTTTTAAAGTGGAATACTTAAAATAGCCTCATCCACTCCTCTTTGTGCCCCGAGGCTTGTAGGTGGCTGTGTGGGTATAAGTGGACCTAAGAGGCACACAGATTTCAGAAAACATGTTTCTATATTGCAAAGGGTGATTAATTCTTATTGAATAGAGACTACTTCACTTAGACTGATAATACTGTATTCCTTGGTTGCTCAAAAGAGGGAGGAAAAAAGCTATCATAAGCAAGCAAGCAAGCAAGCACCCAGCTTGGTAACTCAAGATATCGTCTCACTTTATGAAATTACACTGACATCCTCTTCTGCAATAAAGAAAAACCCAATGTCTTTTCCAATCCATGTAATAATATTGATTTTTTCCTTTTTTACAGGGAGCTGGTTCTTCAAAAACATAGCAACATAGAATATCACTCATCTCAACCAGCTTAATCATTTGGAAGAGACCCAAACCCTATGAAATAGACCCAAATCACATGAAACAAATCCAGTTTATTCACCTAAACCAAGAAGCAGTTCTGGAACATCTTGAGGGAAAAAAAAGATACATAGTCACACCAAATAAGTCCATGAACAATTATCCATGTTACACAATCTGTATAGCTTCTAGCCTATCCTCTGAACTGTACCGCTAGAAGAGTTACGTTTTTCTTCCGCTTTACTTCTGCCTTTAGGAGAGCTACTCGGAAGCTTCATGCCCCAGCTCACACCCAGGCACTTCTAACTGCCCTGACACTTACAGTTACCTTTTTCTTCCTGTGAAACAAGATGTGACTTCAAAAAGCTCCATAGGATACTTTTTTTTTTTCTCTCCCGGAAGAACTCACGTAGTGTTTATGCAGGGACCTAATAACAAAAATTTGAGGTTTTGGAAAGTGTTTGCCAAACCTAGAGTGGCCCTGCAAGGCTTTGCCTCAGGCACATTGATTGCCTCAGATTTGGAACATTTTCTCAGCTGCAGAACAATCTTTCAATTGCAGGACCAGCAAAAGCCATTTTTTTGAAGTATAAGCCAGGATCGCAGTTTTCTTTGCTAAGGTCATCACATTTTGTTGGTCCCTGACATGCTAGCTGGTCTTCTAGGCAATTCACTGGGATCACTCCGATGAGTCAATGTCATCTATACGGAGGCTGATTTTAACAGGCCAGTTCAACAATGCAATCTGACTTCCACCAAATAACGTACCTGCCCTGCCAGGCTGGGCAGCTCTCAGCTGTACCCCTGCTCCTACACCTTGGTCAGCCATTTAGCAGCCAGATCTAAGGATCAGAACTATCAGGACTAGTAGTTGCACAGTCATTCAGCAGGGAATAGGACCATACAACACCAACTACCAGGAGAGCCTGACTTTTTGACTCTCCACTTGGCTGGCAAAGTATACAGAGCGATTCCTGGGAATTACTTAAACTTGAAAGCGTGAAGGAGAAGGCTTGGTTACTGCAGTCAGAAGATGAAATTTGTTTTGGGGAGGAAGGAATACTGTATAATGAAAGAGAAGAAGTGATTTGGAGGTCTGCCGGATGGTGTGGAGAGTAGCAAATGGGAAGAAGGCAGAGGAATATTGATGTCAAGAAAATTTTAAGAGAGAGGAGGGTATTAAATGGGATTCTTTTGACCTCTTTTGGGTGAGGTATTTATGCATGTCAGCAAAAGAAGTCAATGCTGACCAGCTGCTTTGCTGTTGCTGGATTGGTTGCAGTAGGCTGTCTTATCTCTGAGGGATATCTCTGCCTTACGCATCTCAAAACTCAGTGACAGGCAGCAGCTGGTAGCCGGCAAAGGTGCAATAGGCTGTGATTTTTATATAAAATAGTGGCCTCTTCAACAGGACACTGTGGAGTGCTTCCCTATTCCAAGGACTTGTTGTAGACCTCTGTAACCCTGTGAACTATGACCCTCCCAGTCCTTTTTTTCCTACCTCCATCTTTTTTGTTTACAAACCACAGTGTGTCATGTCCTTAAGAGGAGATTGCCTGGATGATTAAGGAACCAGAATCTTCCCCCAGGTGCCCTGCACTTTGCATCAAAAGGCTAAAAGAAATGCAAATCAAGCCTTCAACAGAAGCCGCTCCCCATGGAAGGAAAATACTCCCACATGGAAAGAAGATACAGAGCAATATGCTGAATTAGCGCTTCAGTATGCCTGGCTTTTGCTGAGTGAGAAGAGAAAGCAAGCTGAACTCATCAGTGACTCAGCCCTTTATGCAATACACTCACTCCTGATCGATGCAGCATACAGCGGCCGGTTAACCCTCCCAGTAAGGTTTATGAGCGATAATGCCTGACTGCAAGGGAATGGGCTTCCAAATCTGCCAGGGTTTTTGCCTCAAGGCTTGTTTCCACCAAACAATCACAAAACCAGCAATTGAGGAGAAAGCGACCAATAATTTCTGAGATTCTCAGCAGAAAACAAAAACCACAAAACCCCTGATCTTTCAGGTTCTCTATAATTCATTCTATTTCCCAGGATATTCCTACCAGTTGGGCAGTGAGATCTGTTAAGCATCTGTAAGTTGTCTTGTGACTTTTTAGTTATCTGTGAGGGATGGCCATTTCAAACCAAGAAATCCCACAGGATGGGCTTGCAGCAGGCAGCAGTTTCTAATGTAATTGCTGCTGCTGAACAGATCACATACTTTTTGCTCACCAACAGATATTAGTTTTATTTAGTTAGTTTCATGGAGAAGTTAAAAAAGGTTATCTGTACTCCTTTAACTAAAGTTACACAAATCTTTTCACTGTGATAATACAATTTAATATACAAAGCACAACAGGACACTCAAAAATCCAATCTTCCTCATACTCCAGAAGGCATCCACCAATCCATTCTGGTCTTTAAGATATTTATCCAGTATTGACAAAGGAAGGATGTAGAAGCTGTAAGTCCAGCCTACTTAAAATCTCGAGATAATTTAGAATTATATTTAAATATAATTTTTTCCGCATCGGATGTTAATCATGAGAGTGCATTTACGACATCTTTCAAGTTCTTTACAAGCTGAGAGGTTATAAATTTCCCTTGAAATAATAATACAAAAAACAATGCTGTTGTGATCCACAAGAAAACTTTTATCCTCAAGCTGTGGAACTTCAGGAAAAAAAATACCAAGTAACACAAGATTATTATATTTTTTTAATCATTTCCTAAGATTTATGAATTAGAGATGTTGACGCACATGTTGAAACGGAAGACAGATATACCTGCTTGTCATAGTTTTTTGACCTTTTCTGGACTGAAGTGGTGTGTAATAAGCAGAGAAATGCAAAAAAAAAAACAAACAACCTTCAGTTGAAATCCTTCACAGTTAATGGATTTCTCCTCTCTTATTTTGGTAAGCTTTGAGTTGGGCCTCAGAAGACAACTGTAATCTACACAAAGCACTACAATGAACATGTATCAAAATAACATGAGCTCTTATTCTGGACATGCAAGTAAATTTGTGATATAGGTTTTTTTTACTCTTCTTTTTTTTTTTTTTTTGCAAAAGGGTGAAGAAATTTTTGCATCTTCCTTAGCATATCAGATTTGTCATTTCCCATTAATGTTTTGAATTTGCATGTTATGAAAATCAAACTAATTTTAAGTTTCAGTAGCACTTTCTATTCCATCATTCATATCAAAATTGTTCGCTTATTATGTTATCAGTGCATAAGGGTGTTATAATTTTGCATCTTAAGGACTCCTTTGGAACTTCAGTGCCAATATTTTGATGGGGATTTCTGTAGTATAGCTGCCAGGCAGAGGAGATACAGGTAATGTAGAGGTGAAGTACAAACACTAACGGATTTGCCATATATTTTAGCAAGTCATAAAAAATTGTGACAAATACATGAAGAAACAAAATGTATTATTCAACAGCTGTTGTCATTTACACTTTTATCCAACACTGAGGTTTAGAAAATAAGAGTTCCATGTTTAAATCCGGTCAAGCAGAGGAGAGGATTTTATTTTTTTATTATTATTTTTAAATAACTTTAAAAATATATGATTTACTCTCTGAAGCTAGGGAAAAGAGCAGCTGAGATTTTTTGCAAGAATGACCAGCTTCCCTCTTTTCCCCTAGTTTCCTGAAATAAGTTTCAAAGGTCACGGATCAGTTTCCTACATTTTGAGGAGCGTTCCATTGAGAATACACAACATTACAATTCAAAGCAATCCACCTCTCAGAGAAGGCAGATTTAAGACACACTCCTATCCCCGTTGTTTCCTCAGTAAATAGCTAAAGCAGCCTACACTCAGCATCCATTTTTGTGTGTTCCACTCTGATTCACAGAACTTTCCCCATGTAGTGCCTCAAGAGTTCAAATATAACTTCAGGTCTAATTCAACTTAAAAAATGTTAATGTAGTTGTACATGAAAACATTTCTATGGCCTAAGCAGAAATGGAAAGCAGAACTTTCTGATCTTTCAAGGGGCCATGGAAACCACAGTCTCCTTTTCTTCCACCAAGATCTTAGCCCCTTCCTTTGCCCTGACATTTCGTGCTTTCTCTTCCCAAGGGTGATGAAATCCACATGCAATAATTCATTAGAAGCACATATGTGAATCTGAGTATTCAAATTTACCAGCACTAGCAGAACTGAGGGTCCAGTGGATCTTTATCACTTCCTAGTATTCTGGCAAACCTCTCTGAGCAATATGAACAGATGTGGAGCAGTTTCAGCATGAGAGTGCCAGGTACCTGAACAACTAAAAATCTGCGTATGGAAACGAGTAGAAATACGGAATCATCTCAAAATGGGGAAAGATCTTATCATTGTCTCTGGTCTTCCAGAATCTATTACAATAATTCCCACCGACTTCAGAGATGCCTACCTGATTAAAAAAGAGCTGATGAATTGAAGGCTTCCCAGCTGCTAAGCTCAGCCACAAAGTCACTGATGACTTCAACAGATGGTCCTGCTTTTAGGCCATTGAGAACTTTATGAGCCATTTATCCTCCTTCAGGCAACTCATCATCTGAAATAAGGAACAGAATGATGTACTAATGTGTTTTGTAACCAAATGCTCTGGGACATGTCTTTCCTGAGTGGCATCCAAATACCCTCAGCTTGAATACAATTGCTATAGACAAAAAATAGCAGAGTTAAATAAATAAATAAATTTAAGAAAAAATTCAGTGAAACAGTTTGAACAGTATTGCAGATATAGTAAGAGTAATTGCGTTCTCATCTGAAATAAAGCTAGGTTTGGATAATTTTTATGAAATGGTCTTCATAGAGGTTATGAGGGAGCCAGCTCTTTTTTTCCACTCTCTTTTTGTTTAATTCCATAGCCACAACAAGGCTATTCAGTAAACATCATCTTTCTTCAAAAGCAGTCTCTGGGTTTGCACATAACTACTGTTGCTCTTGCCTAGAGTCAAGTGATCGGACAGCATCATGACAAAAACTTCCCATGCAGTTTTTCACAGCACATTTTTTTGCTGGCATAAGACAAAGTTAATGAGACAAAGAACAAACTCTTAAATAGCATGTACTGTAATAAATGCTCCTTTGTGAAAGATTTGCTTTCTTTCTGAAAAAATAAAGCCGCTGTATCTTTAGTGCAATAATATTTGGGTATATGTTCATACCTGTGTCATATGAATATAGTGTATGTTCCAGAAAAATCTGTTGGATCACATCTAGCCTCAGTTCTATCAAAGAGTTCAGTGGGGTTTCCCAGACAGGACATTTCAACCAATTACTTGTTTTTCCAAAATGTATCTTAGTGTTTATGAGTGGTAAGTCTCTTCAGTGCACAGAAAGGAGGCCGCCATGTGTTCTGGGATGGTAATAATTAGGGAGGTGTGTCTAAATTAACATTTCTAAAGGTTTACTAAAAGAGAACTGAAAGAAGCTGGAAAAAATCTAGGTTTTAGTTAATTGATTTATTATTTGCCACTGTTAACCCAATCACAGTATGAAATAGTAATAAGGAATGCAATCAGTTTATCTCTACACCCTCACTCTTGCCATGCTAGCTTGGCAAATGGACAATAAAGATACTCTACATCCCATACAAAACACTAATTTCATTATCTCTGTTAGATCAGGTCTTAATTTATCCTTTCTGATTGTAAAAAGGTTATTCATCTAAGACGTTGCAAGCTCAGAGAGCAGTACCACAGAATTTAACTTCTTTTTTCTGTTTTTTCAGGCACTTAAAATGCATTATTATGATGATTTTAGTTTAGGATGACTATCCTATAATCTTATTGCAAAAGTGTATGTTGTAAATGTCCAGTTCTATATCATCAGTTGTTTTGTTGTGCTTATTATTATGGCCTCTGCTGAACCTGTCGCAGTAGCTAAGGGTTGATATAGAGGCATCAACAACTCTCAGTAGCAAAACTCCGTGACTCTCAGTGAAACCACAAGAGCTTGGTAGTTGTGGGTGGTAAAACTGCTGATTTTTAATGTTATATTGAAGTTGCAGGTCAGCATTTCAAGTCTGCATTTTCATAAATAATTCATTTCCTATTATTGTGCATTTATGAAAGAAGAAAGAAAAATTAAATCAACAGGGATGGCGATGTGCTCCAGTCTTGGATGAAAAAATCCCAAATATTATTCTCTGTCTCTAGAGTATGTTTGTAATAGTGTAACCCTAATCAAAATTGCTATGGGGTTTCTGACAAGCTATTTATTGCTTAATTCTTTTTCCTTTCTGCACCAATAAAATTTTTATTCTAAACATTTGCTATTGAACAATAGAAGCCTGCTGTGAAATCATTCCCACTGATTGAAGGCTGATTATTTTCATATAGCAGCTGTCACTAGGTATTCCACATTCTTAAGCTCTATCGTTAGAGAGGAATCACAGGTCCATTTCTGACTGTAGATCATGGCATTCTGGTGACTGTGAGCCTGCTGAGCTAATTTTCTACAGAAGGGAAGTGGGAGCTCAGCTTAACAAATAAAAAAATTGTTCAAGTTTTAAGAGTATTTAAGTGAATAGATGAAGGCTATACTTCCTATCATTGTAGGGATGTTGCAATCCAGACTTCCTTGTGGGATCAGACCCTTGGAAAGAGAAAAACAGAGCTATAAAGTCATTATTTCAGTGAAAGCCCAGTGTCGTTCCATTTAGTTCGTTTGATTGGACAACATCTAGTAGGCCTTGCATTCTGTACTTAGACTTTCTTGGCTTGGACTATCCTTCCTGTACTTGATTAGCCTTTGTAAACATTCTGGTATTAAAATGATCACTAATAATGATCTACTAATGAAATGCAAAAGTTATTTCTAATCACTGTACCTGAATATACTAATACATATCTTAACAGGCTACAAGGTTTGTCAGCAGATTACAGGTTGTAATCTTACAATTAAGATTACAATAAAGAATTACTGGTTCACTTTAAGTACACACCTTATAAATCCTCATGCAAGCGGGAAAAATTGCTTCTGTGAAGTTACTCTTTTTCAGTTCTATAGGAAACTGTCAATATACCTTTTGAAGGTCAATATACCTCACATAGCCCATTTTAATGATCATAAATAGGTGTATACACAATATGGAAAAAAATCTGAGAAGTTACAAAGTGTATAGTAAGTTGTTTCTGAGCCAAAAGTTTGGTAGGCCCTAGGTTTGTGTTATTTTAATCTTTTCAGTTGCAATTATATGTTTAAAACTTATGGCGCTAAAATCCTTTCTGAAAGAAAGTTATCTCCAAGCCTCAAAGGAGGAAGTAAAGAAATACGTCTTTTTGAAAAGAGATTAATTCAATTTATTTTGTCAGGGCCAGTCAAGTTTAGATAATATGGCAGATGCCGCAGATCTGCCCACAAGTCTTGACCCTGTGTGGCTGGTAACAACAGAGACAAAGTCACCGACAAGAAGCCTCCATATTTTCTGCTTTAATCAATACCCTCAATGCAATACCTGCTACATCCTCTTTTCCGTCTTCCTTTCCACTTTTACCTCATCCCACAGCAAACTGGATAAAAACCAGGAATGCAAATAGTACCAGGAGGTGTCCACCCAGCTACTGATAGCACAGTGTATCCTCTGATTTAAATCTGTAGTTTTAGATTCATAAACTCAGATTTGGAAATGAACCATCAATGGAGCTGCAATGGAAGAGTATTAGAAGTTCATGAGAAAATGTTCTACCCATGGGGTGACTTTTGTCCCCAGTCCCACTTTGACAAGTTCTGTAACAGTCCTGTGTATTGGTAGTCCCATGTTGTGAACGATGGCACTAAAATGTACAGGAGCACTAAGTTCTCCAAGAAAGACATTAGATAGAAGAAATTATTTAATTCTGCTGGCAAAATCCACTGTCTGTAGATCAAAAGAATCCAGTCCTGTTGCAGGCAGCTCATGTCTGTAGCTGTGTGGCTGTATCTGAAATGTGGTAAGTATGTACAGGAGCAACAGTGGATACCTGTTATTGGAGGACAAGGTATGATGCAGATCACTTATGCGATCCATTAACATAACTCTCCTTCTAGTGATGAATGTGTTCACAATGTGCTGGGGCTCTGCTTAATGTCAAAATACTGAAAGTGGGAGAAGACACTGTTTACTATGTTTAGCTTTTGATAAAAAAACCACCAGGGTCATGCCAAGACTATAAAATTGTAGCCTGAAGCCTGAAAGTTTCAGAAAGTTATGAACATCTGAGCAGACAAAGAGTAACAGAAATGTCTGCAGACTATAAGTGTAGTTCTTGCTAGCTCTCTAGCCGCAATGCTTATGTGGAACAATATGATTTGTATTTCTTCCTTTTAAAAACTTACCGCAGATACTAAGACGACATAGAAAAGTAACAGATTTAAAAATACACACAGAAAATCAAAACAAGTACAGAACCACAACATGGAAATAAGAATAGGCTTGAATTATAACTAAAGCTATGCAGTTATCAATAGTATACTTGCAGTTTATACTTTCATGTAACAATGTTAATAGCAAATTAATTTTATGTCAGGATACTATTAAATTAATTCAGAAAAAGCTGGAAGGCTGGGTGTGAGATTTCTTTCCCCCCCATGTCATAAAGCTTATCCTGAAAAACTCTCCAGGAAACCAAGAGCTAAGTCAGGGAGTTCAGTAAGATTCTCTTCCCCCATATCTGTCTGTCTTTTTCTTTCTTTCTTTCTTTCTTTCCTTTCTTTCTTTCTTTCTTTCTTTCTTTCTTTCTTTCTTTCTTTCTTTCTTTC
>JAVKLA010000074.1:77706719-77718780 GCA_034782735.1 Sagittarius serpentarius
TCTTTCTTTCTTTCTTTCTTTCTTTCTTTCTTTCTTTCTTTCTTTCTTTCTTTCTTTCTTTCTTTCTTTCTTTCTCTGAGAAAAAAAGATGTTTTGGTTGGGATTTATCTCAATTGAACCTCACAGCTCAGTGTATGATAGCAGCTTTTACTTCCTTTAGAGTCAAAAGTAAGAAGGACGGATGTCGAAGGGGACTTATGCTATCTTAAAGTACATTTCTAAGATAAACTTGTTACATTTCTCTAGTTCTTAAGAAGGACGACTGGCTGACTAATTTCAACTGGACAGATGAGTCAAATCTTTTTAACTGTTACCTGTGTTGCTGGATGCAATGACAGTAAGTGTGAAGATCAATACAATGGCATCAAGTAAGCCCAAGGTAAATGAAATTGAAAAATTCTACCTGAAATATCAGTAAGAACTAACATTTTAACTTAGCTTGGGCCAAGACTGTCCAGTACCATCAGCTCCACAGTCCTCCAGAGCTATTTCAGCTCATTCTGAATCAACTGCTGCATCCAAGAAGCCCTCTAGCTCCACCGACGCAATCAACCACCCTCAATAGATTTCATGAGAGCTTAGTCCATTAGAATATGTGAAAACCTCTAACTGGTCTCTGAGGAGGATCCCATACTCTGTACTGAAAATCAGCACTGGAAGAATCTATCACACTAGGTCTAACCAGCTTAAGATTCTGCTGAAAGAGTTTAAAACAAAAGGCTACAATCAAAAGATTTTCTCTTTTTTGAATTTCAGAGTTCAAAAACTTTCCAGGAGCGGTGCTGTGCAGAAAATTTGAGATTCTAGGAAACAGACTTCCCATTTACCTCTCTTTCATATTTAATGTTGTCCATTTCTCCCAAACACCTATAGGTTACATGTTGAAAACCACTGAACTGCTGAATTTGGCCCTGTTTTTTTCCCTGTTAAAGCCTATGGCCTGTGACTAGTAGCTTTCAGACATTTCTTTGTGCATATCTTTCCTTTGACTCCTAAACAAGAAGCTTGTCAAGACAGTCTTTGTTTCTCCTACTTTTTATACAGTCTAGACAACAGAATACTTTGAGGCTATATGATGCTTCAGTATTATCTCACCACCACCACCACCGCCGTCTCTTTGTTAGAATCAAAACTAAAGAAAAGAGAGAAGGGCAGATCTGGACTTGATATATGTAAATGCTTTTTCAACACAGGGTATTTCAGAATGCACTGAAAAACTGCACCAAATGAAACAATTAGGTTTGCAGCACAATAACTGTTCTGTAGGGAATTTCATAAATCAATCGGATGATTTCCAAACTGTAAAAGACTTAGTCATTTATGGCTTATGTATCATTGCTTTTGGTCTGTCTCAGATGCTCTTCCTGAGCACTAAGAAAAAATAAAAAAACCCCATGAACATCTACACTACATCTACACTACATCTACATCTACACTACATCTACATGACTTCTGAAAACATCCAGGGATGGGGCCCCCTAAGAAATGGATGTGCTTTCTAGTGAAAGATTATTTGCATATGACTAAACTGAATTAACTTGGACTATTGATCAATTCTATAAGGAAGACAACGATTTGAATAGGAAAATGCTAGAAGCTCTAAATCCCTGTTTTCTCCAAAGATACATTTATACTGTGCAATTCAACTCACAATTAGACAAAACATCAAACACTTCAATGAAGCTGCACTAAAGCAGGAAAATAATACTACCCTACTTAGCCAATATTTGACCAGTGCATTGAGAACCTCTGTCCCACCACTTTCCTGAGGTCTTTGTTGATTCAGCAAGCATTCTAGCTGATAAGAGCAACAAAGAAAGAATGTCTCAGCCACAACACTGGGTTTGTGGCTGTTTACTTATTCAGAAAGTTGCAGTGGAACTGTTGAAAACTCATATGGCAACAGCACAGTGTCTATCTAGCTACAAGGGACACATTTGTGTGTCCTTTTTCCCAATCAGTTATATAGGACTGTAGCTTTCAGGTTCTTTATTTACAAACATTAAAACCATTCAAAAACATCATCTACTGAAACTCTTTTTGCATTTGTTCATCTACCCAAGTAGAGAGGATGGCATTAGGCCAAACACATTATCCATAATGTGTTAGTTTAATGCCAGGCACAATTTAAGCCATTATACAGTTTGGTTCCATCTGAATTCAACACAAACATAGCTGCTCTTTGCTGTTCCAATGATTTGCTTGGATGTTATGCAGAGGAATATTATAGCTCCGTGAGCGTTAAAACTAAAAATGTTAATCTTGATATAGTTAAGTAAGGGAGAAAATATTTCTCTTTACAACTTTCATACCCACCTCAGGCCTTAAGATGCAAAATTGTTATGTTTGTTCCAGGTAGCAAGCCAGAACAGTCTTTTTGTTATTGGTGGGGCTTTTTAACCTTGGAACATAAACTAATGATACACTATTGAAATCACTAAAAATTTAGGACCAGTGTATAAAGTTATGGAAATATTTTGGAACAAAGCAGGCTTTTCCAGTTCTGTATTTTCCTTTTTGCACATCTCCAGTTTTTTATTTTTACAAATAATTCTCAGCATAGGCATGGATGAATAAATCAGATCGTTACATGAACACCTGCCTGAGCATATAAATATGAGTCTCTGATCTTGCAGTAAAGTCTGACAATCAGATTATACAGCCTTCCAGATTTCCCTCTAAAGGTCATCCTAGTACCAATTTTGTTTCTCTCTAGAGAGCACTGATCTTTTTTTCAGATTACCCTCATGTCTCTTTTTGCAGTCTGATAATTGCAAGTAAAGGGCTGATTTTTTTTTTTTTTTTTGAGGGGATGTGGTGGTAAGTTAGGCCTGTAAGTAAAGTCAAGACATAGAATTCTGCTTTAGTTACAGAAATCCATCTTGGCTATCACCTTCTGTAATAAGTTTCTTGCGTATCAAGTTGCTGCTACAATAAAGCCATTATGAACCTATTGTTTTTAATGAGCCTATATAAGCTCAGCAAATTCAAATTTCATGATTTTATTACTGATATGTCTTTTTAGTGCCAGTATATTGGTAAAATTAACAGAAATTTCAAGCAGTAATAACGTTTCTGTGTCATTTTTGAGAATAAGTTCTCCAGCCAAATTATACTTTAATTACATCTCCTTTGATCCTTTCTGGAACTAAGGGCTGGAAGGCCCTTCTTGGGTCATTGAATGTCAGTTCCCATCAAAGACATCCCATACTGAATACGGCTTCTCCTGCTTCTTCAACCTGTTGCCTTTTGTTTTGTTTATCACAACTAAATACAGAGTGCAAATTGGAAGCTCAGTGACGGTTCATAGCAGAAAAGTCTAATATGATTTTATTTTAGGATATCACATTTACGCAATTTACTTTTCCTGTCTGAATCCTAATTACCTGTCAAACACTGGGAGAATACTTTAGAAAACTTTTCTTCTCGTTACATAGTTTCTAAATACCCTTCCTTATAAGCTTGAAAACCTTCAGCCTCTGCTGAATTCTTCACTGTTATTTCATCAAGCTTGTGCAATGTGGGAGGGGAGTAACACTAGGCTAGAGGTAGAGATCTGTCCTGTCCAGTGGAATTCATGAGAGGCACGTGTATTAGAGGAAGGTTTGAACTTCATCTTGTCCTTAGTGATCCCAATTATACCCAAAGAAAGAGGAACTACTCATCCTTAGGACAGTGCAGACTGTCCTACGCCAATTTGCTTTTTAGTTTGTAAAAGGCAGACAGCTTCATACCTCTCAACTCTCCTTGCTGCTGTATCCTTTTTCTTTGTGGGTACAACTAGAGTGTAAAATGAGGCGCTTTTTAACATTGCTTCTCCCAGTTCACCCAAGCAATGGCATAAATGTTGGACTCATCTGACCTGAAAAATTAGTGTCTTGGCTACTCCTCAAGAAGTCATAAAAACAGTGAGATACATGCCACTCATTAAAAGATTAGTTAGTAACATTCCAATAAAAGCTTTCTTTATTAGATTATCCTCAATATCTTTGTCTTCTAATATTAGATATTCATTCGTTCCACAATCCCACTGAAAGAAAAAGTCCAAGCAAATCAAAGTCTCTGTTTCAATCATGACTGAAATGTCACCTCCCCGCTATGAGGAAGCTGGTTAAGCATGACCTTGTAAATCTCACGTGACTCTTCTATAAAAAGTGAATCTAGATAAAGGGGATCCTTAAAGGGGATCCAGATCACACACTCATTAAAGGGAGTGGAAAAAACTCTAAATAAGGTCCTTCACATTATTCTGCAATAGCTTTCATCAAAATATATTTCCATCTGGACACAGCTGTTGCAATGAAATATTTAAGTCTTTTAATGTCATTAATCCAGTATATTCATTTTCAGAGGCAGGTTCTCACTCTATAATATTGTGTAATAACCCTATATTCCACAATATTCCTATATTGTTCTTATTATATCTTTTGCAAAAATAACTGCTATGGTTCCTATCTTTCCACTGAATTAATAATTACGTGGTTTGGTTGTCTTTATGAAGGATTCATGTAGCCATGATGACAATAATTTCAAATATAATTTTTGTCTCTTTAGCCATCTCTTCAGTCAGACTACTACTCTAAATTGAGCTAATTTTCTAGATTATTAATTTGTGGGGTGACAAAATGGAACTGTTCTTAAAGACAATGATAACTTGCAACATCACCCTTTTATCGCTTCTTAAGTGTCGTTTTTAATGCTGTCCCTAATTCCCTTTCAAATGCATCATTCTGGAAAATAAATGTAGCATTTTTGTTAAATATTATCAATAGCTATTTTGTAAAGCCAGAAAAATGTGGTTTTCTATTTGATTAATATATCAAATGATATTTCTTGTACTGAACAGCACCCAGTGTATCTGTCTAGCAAATGAGAAAGAAGATTCATCCAAGATGCAAAACTGCAAAGATTTTTGTCTGACTTTTCTGATGCATTATGTAGACAACTACCCTAACTATTCTGTCTGATGTTGGTGACTGGGTTATAGCTGAATTCCTTCTCTGAGCAGGGGGTAAAGAATGAACGAGCTTGTAACGAGAACTTCATTTCGAAATTGGCATTGGCGTCATCCCCTGT
This sequence comes from Sagittarius serpentarius, assembly GCA_034782735.1. Lineage (NCBI taxonomy): Eukaryota > Metazoa > Chordata > Aves > Accipitriformes > Sagittariidae > Sagittarius > Sagittarius serpentarius. The sequence goes on from JAVKLA010000074.1 coordinate 77,711,796, forward strand.
GATTACTGGGAACACTTCACATGTACAGAGGCTCCTATAAAGTCAAGCAGAAAGCCAGCAGAGGAAGCTGAGAAGTTTGTAAGTTCATTTTAATACTGTACTTGTGTTCAAGTGATAATGAGTTACAGAGAGTGAATAAGTGCGTTAGGATCATGAATGCTTTCCCTTTTAAAATTTATAAAAATAGGAGTTTCCTGCACTCTTTGTCTCTAACGTGCAATAACTTTCAGGCTCACAGTTGCCTAATGCATTATTCTTTCTAAGGATCTGTTCTGATGATATTAAGGAAGAGCAGTGTCCATGTATTTGTGTTAAATTTCAGCGCAGCTGCCTTTTAATAAATGAGGGCTAATAAAGTTTTAAATTGTCAGAGAGGAAGACCAAGAAAAAACATTGTTTGCGTTGCTCAGTTTGCTCTGCAGTGCACTTCCTTTCGTCTGTTCAGCTCATGTTACCAAATCCATTAAGTGTGGCAATCAAGAATGTCTGCACTTTCCTCCTTGTGTAAAGTTTTATATATTGTATCAAAATCAAAAACATTGATGCAGCAGTTTGAGAGTCCAGTGTTTTATCAGAAGTAACAGCATAACCCTGTGTAAATAACGCTTTTTTTCTGGCAATGTGTTGATAGCATACACTATATTGCTGAAGTGCAATGCCTGAGAAAACAAACCATAGCCCTTCATTTTGAACTCTAAAATGTAGAATACTCCTGACAATCCAAAAGCACCACCTGAAAAGTTTGCAGTTATGTTTTCAGATACCCATCTGCTATAGCTCTGCTGGCTTCTATTTATCTACTTCATGATATAGTGCTAGAAATGTATGTGTATTGCTACTCTATTATATGGAGAAAAGTTGCATAACAATGCCATATTAATTCCTAATCTGCATCCCCTGAGGCTCCGAGTCCTAGTCCATCACGGTGTTGCAGGGCTGAACACAAGGCCAACATAACATCTCTTTGTTAAACCACTGGGCTTCAAATAGTCAAAAGCCTATGTTCAGGAATCCCTGAAAATTTTGCAGAATACTTCATGTCTCAGTCCCCTTTGCCCTCAAGGAGAAGATAAAGGAACAGTTAGGTTTCTTAACCACAACAGCAAGACAAGCTTGGGTTCAAAGACACAAATAAATAGCAGTGTTCCAGTCCTGAACTCTGCAAGAGATCTCTGTGCTGCCTCTAGGAAACACACCCATCAGAAGAGTGGTCTATAAATGACAGGGCTGTAATCACCTTAAAAACTTAAGCTTACCCCCAAATTCTCTATTCCTGTTTTTACTACATACAGGACAATAGATAAGAAGGATTTTGATTTGGATACTGTTCTCTTCCCTTCTAGACCACAGTGCACCAATGTGGAAAAAGGCTCTTGGAAAAGCCCTGGAAACTAAGTAGTTCCTTCAGGCTTGTTCACATCTATAGATTGGGGTTAATCTGTCTTGCTTTAAGCATGTTAAAGTTGCAGAATGGAATTCCTAGCAACAAAGATGTTCAGAAAATATAACTTCTGTTTTACAAGAAAAAACAGTAGTCCAAAACTGTTATCATTTGAAACTAGAAAGCAATCCAGATTTTCATATCTTTGCATCATTGTTAAGACAAATAAATAAAAAACTCATTTTATTCAGAAACACTGAAACAATGTTTATATAGTGTCAAAATGACAAAGTATATTTGCTACTTACTGTGGTATACAAATACAATATTGAAAATGTAAAAACTCACTAAATGAATCAAAACAATGAAGCTGGAGTCAAACACCAATACTTTCTCAAACAGATGATTCTTATCTTGGCAAATCAAATAGTTTAAACATTATTTTAAAAAGAAAAAAAATCCACTTCTGAAAATGTCTATAGAATGAATTATGTTTCTCAAAAACTGTTTCTTTTTTTTTCCTGACAGAATTCTGTCACTATTTGTTTTGACAGCATATATGAATTCTAGTGTAATTCAGATTTTTCAAGCAAAACCCTTTTAGAGGATTCCTCTCTCACACAGCACAATGCTAAGTAGAAATCTCTTCCCTTCTCTGGTCTTATTCAGAGCTGTTCAGCAAATCTCTGAATTCAGATCACCTCCAAAGCGCTGTAGAAGGTATGGACTATGCATCACAGGATCTCCTCTGGCACGTGTGCTGGACGTGTTCCTTGTTACTTGTTTTACCGCATCGTCCCATCTATCAAAGTAGATACTTAATCTTCATCGTCATAACGACACCCTGGTTTGTGCCTTCTAGTTCTTACTGGTGAAGTCACGTAGCTGTCTGATACCTACATAAGTGAGAGCCATGTGTTATAAATTTTCTGAAAGAAAATTTCCTGGTAGCAGGAAGTACATCCACTTCATCAATAGCACCTGTGTCTTTATACCGCTGAAAGTGTGTGTTCTCAAGACCTGTATCTCTTTTTTTCCTAAACACCCACTTCCTTAGAATCATAGAATCGTTTAGGTTGGAAAACACCTTTCAGATCAGCGAGTCCAGCTGTAAACCTAGCACTGCCAAGTCCACCACTAAACCATGTCCCTAAGCGCCACCCCTACACGTCTTTTAAATACCTCCAGGGATGGTGACTCAACCGCTTCCCTGGGCAGCCTGTCCCAGCGCTTGACAGCCCTTTTGGTGAAGAAATTCTTCCCAATATCCAATCTAAACCTCCCCTGGTGCCACTTGAGGCCATTTCATCTCATCCTGTCACTTGTTACCTGGGCGAAGAGACCGACCCCCACCTCGCTACAACCTCCTTTCAGGCAGTTGCAGAGAGCGATGAGGTCTCCCCTCGGCCTCCTTTTCTCCAGGCTGAACAGCCCCAGTTCCCTCAGCCGCTCTCACAGGACTCGTGGTCCAGACCCTTCACCTTCTGCCATTTATTAAACTAGCTGACTGTGTGGTCTGACTGATGACGACGCTTCCTATGTATGTTCAGGCAATGAATGCAGGTAGCAGCCTATCTGCCCAGCCAGGCAAGGTGCCAGATCAGACGCTGTAGTGGGCCGGTTGTAATGGGCAGAAATCAACTGCCCCGTTCACAGCGTGACATCTACATGGCTGCTTTACAGGGAATTACCTTCCACCAAGTATTCTTGGGTTTAGAGTAATTCCTGTACCCTGATGCAATCAGGAATTAGGAATTCAGGCTGCTCAATGTGGTTCCAGAAGAGGCTGTGCAAGATATCATTTTTGGATGCTTTTAACCAGAAGGGAGGAAAAAATGACAAGTATGAAGCACAACTGGGGTAATATAGCATGAAGATTATAGGAGAACATGTTTGTTTTCAGCTTGGATAGCAGATACCAGTTCAGATAATGTATATTTCATGTAAATTTATTGCACAGAATAAAAGTGACACGAATGCTATATACTGTATCATAATTCTCTTATTCATTCATTCACTACTATAGCCCAGTTTTGGCATTTAACACAGAATTACAAGAAAAAAAATAATTGGAAATTGGTATTATAGGCCTAAACGACTTCCTGTAAGTATATTAGTTGCATTGAGTTTGTTCCTGGTTTGTATCAATTTTATGGACAGTATTTCAGAGAGGATTCATATCAAGCATTGTCTGCTTTATATAGGTTCTGTACATTGTAGATTTAGGCAAAGGGCAAATTCAGTTAAGTGCCTGTGGATGAGTGATATTTTGCGGTACCATGTATATATAACAAAGATATCAGCAAGGGGATTCTAGGACAGGCATTATTTTTGCGTCAGGTTTTAATCGCAATAATTGATGCTGGCTGACAGTATAATCTTTTTGCAGATATTTCTTAGCTCTGGGTATCATAACTCTCTTACATTTCTACATTGCAAATTAGCATTGAAAGGACAAAAAATGCCAAGCTAGCACAAGTTCCAACCTGATCACTTTCATAGCAATTCTTGGTGATACTGATTTACATATAGTTTGCAAGTGTTCTTTCATTGAGCTTTACAGTCACTCTGAGAAGTATACAGCATTGACACCTTCTTCCCACTGAGCAGATTGACGCATCATCCTTTATGAAAGCGGTCAGTTATTGTCAGAATAAAACAGAGATCATCAGATGCATGCATGCTGCACATGTATGAACACTGGGGATAAGTCCCTACCATTTCTTCATGCTCTTTTCCCTGAGGATTCCGCACACACGCCCAGATGTAACCAAGAATAAAATACTAGGATATTTGGGGTCAATACTATTCTTGAGCCTGGAAACATATCACCTGTTAATTTACACTTAGGTATTTATAACAACCCCTTTATGCCACCTCTAACTTTAGAAGATCAGGTATTCAATTTTATAAAATAGAAGCTCCAAGGACATATTGTTGCTTTTATTATTCTGGTTTCTAAAGACTGCAGTGACAAACTTCAATATGATCTGATTTTACTCTCTGTTGAACTAAGTACTAGAGTACTTAGAGAAAGTTGTCTGGTTTTTTTTGTTTTGTTTTGTGGGTTTTTTTCACTTCAGTGTGATTTGAACTATTTTCTTAGCCCGTAGCATCTTCAGACTGTATTACTTTTCTGCACCAAGAAAGTCTTCTTAAAATCATAGAATCATTTATGTTGGAAAAGACCTTTAAGACCGAGTCCAACTGTAAACCTAACACTGCCAAGTCCACCACTAAACCATGTCGCTAACTGCCATATCTACGTAATCTTCTAATTATTATCAATTATTATTAGGTTAAAAGAAGGGGGCAAGAAAATCTTGTATCATGTATTCAAGCACTTTTCTGAGCTCTGGGTGGCCTAGGTCCAACTCTTTGCTCCCTGGGAAATTTCTAAGAAAGTTTTGAGTCGTCCCAGAGCAGAATATCATACAAACCACAAGTACGAAATTGATGCCTCTCTAAGTACCCAGTGATTTCAGAGACAGGATATTTGCCTGAAATTGAGGCAGACAGATTAAGAACTTGAACCAGCATTCTTCAACTCATAAATGCCTTAACCATTCAACTAATGTAACAGACATTATGTCCTGGTTTTGGCTGGGACAGAGTTAATTGTCTTCCTAGTAGCTGGTACAGCGCTGTGTTTTGGGTTTAGTATGAGCAGAATGTTGATAACACCCTGATGTTTTCAGTTGTTGCTCAGTCGTGTTTAGACTAAGTCAAGGACTTCAACTTCTCCTGCCCAGCCAGCAAGAAGGCTGGAGGGCCATAGGGAAGTCGGGAGGGGACCCAGCCAGGACAGCTGGCCCAAACTGGCCAAAGGGGTATTCCATACCGTGGGACGTCATGCCCCCAGTACATAAACCAGGGGTGTTGGCCGGGGGAGGAGCGCTGCTCAGGCATCGGTCGGCAAATGGTGAGCAATTGCACTGTGCATCACTTGTCTTGTGTATTCCAATCCTTTTATTATTATTATTGTCATTTTATAGTTGTTATTAGTGTCATTGCTAGTTTCTTCCTTTCCGTTCTATTAAACTGTTCTTATCTCAACCCACGAGCTTTACTTTTTTTTTCCCAATTCTCTCCCCCATCCCACCGGGTGGGGGGGAGCGAGTGAGCGGCTGCCTGGTGCTGAGTTGCTGGCTGGGATGAAACCATGACAAGTCAAAAAACTTAATTTCCCTGCTTCAATTTAGGTCTAAATAACTCTCCATCTGAAAGGTCTATGAAAACTGTTTCCTTTCCACAAACTATACCTGTCTTCTAAACAGGAAAATAAAAAATCACGGTAAAATTTCCATCCCTAGAAGACATTTTCTGAGCTTCATATAATTTTGGTAACAATCCTTTTCCACTCAGAAGATTGCCTTCAGTAGAATGCCATGTGAAGCTTGCCTCCATGGGCAAGGAACAAAACCCCTTGGGACAGAGACAGGTCCAGCAATCAGGCATACTATGTGACAGGATTTTTCAATCCTGCATGAATGTGAATATTAAAAAATACAAATCAAAACATTCTGCTCAGAATGACACTGGTAGGCAAGATACTGCCTCTCCATAAAGAATATTTTTACATCATTATTCAAGGGACAGTCATTTGGTCACTTCAAGCTGCTTTACTGTGAGATTAGGCACAAGTTTGCTTTTAACATAATTGTATTTGTATAGTTTTTATCAGAGACGGATGAACTTTCATTTGTGAAATCTCAAAGCTGCTCCAGCTTTGCGGACCAGGATTTTCCACTGAGTATTGAAGAATCATTTGTATCTCTGTCTCTGGATTTGTAATGTTGGCTTTAGGGAGACAGGGAGAAAACAGAAGTTTGCTGTTGAATATGTTACACTAAATAAGGAATTTTTTTCAGAATTTGTGCATTAACTGTGAGGTAGCAGAGTTCATTCAAATTAGGAAGAAGGTTATAAACTGAATTCAACAATGACAGGCTTAGGAAAGCTTCAAGACAGGTACAATCTGAGCCACTTAAACGAAGTGTTAAGAGATACCATAGCTTTACAGAAACGCCTCTCCGAGTACCTCTCAGGGCCCTAAGGGCACTAACCGGCCTTAATGGCCCTAACCAGCCTCACCCAGGACCCTCACATGGGCAGCTTCTTGGCTGACCTTAGCCGACATCCGCACCCTTGCCTCGCTCAGTACTGCGGGCGCTGGGCCCAGCCTGGTGAGGCCCTGCCCTGCCGACCCACTTACTGTGCTCAGACCTTAATGATTTAGATCAGAGCTAAAATATCATCTGATGGTGCCTAACTTTCTCCTTTTACGAAAAGGCAAGACAAACTAGCTAGTCTTTTAACACTGCTATCTAGGACACTTCCTCAGCCGGGTGATAGACAGCCCTACCGGAGGGGAGGTGATCCTGGACCTGATGGTCACCAACGCGAAGGAGCTAATTGGTGACGTCAGGATTGGAGGCAGCCTGGGCTGCAGTGACCATGCGCTGGTGGAGTTTTCGGTCCTGAGGGATAGGGGTCAGGCAAAGAGTACAGTCAAGACCCTGAATTCTAGGAAAGCAAACTTCCAGCTCTTCAAGGAGTTACTAAGTCAGACTCCCTGGGAAACTGTCCTCAAGGACAAGGGGG
>JAVKLA010000074.1:77722051-77749720 GCA_034782735.1 Sagittarius serpentarius
GCAACAACTGAAAACATCAGGGTGTTACCTACATCCTTCTCGTACTAAATCCAAAACACAGCGCTGTACCAGCTACTGGGAAGACAATTAACTCTATCCCGGCCGAAACCAGGACAGAAGGTCATGGAGCAATGGTATTTACATGAAAGAGCATGCTTTGCAGCACCAAATGGTGCCAGTTATCTTGGTCTATACATACACAGCGCAGGGGAGGGGCCGGGCATTGGTTGGAGGGTGGCTTTCAGAGTGGGGAAAGCTGGAAGCTTGTGACTTCTGGCAAGAGCCACAGGAGGTGACCCCACCTGCAGCTTCAGAACAAATACCTTGCCCTGGACACTGAGAAGAACAAACAGGGATTTATCGGAGCCAGCTGAGGTCAAACCTTGTGTCTTCACAGAGGAGAAAAGAAGTGTGATAGTTACTGGAGACACCATCTACCGGGGGATGGAGGCCCAAACTGCTGACCTGCCGTAATGATATCGTGGGAGGTCTGGTGCTTGCCATGAGGCCAGGATCCAGGATGTTGCCAAGGCTTGTCCAGCCCTTGGGCTATTACTGCTTTTCCATCTGGGCACCAAGAGTACAACCAGGGGCAATCTAGAGCATGTCAAGAGTGACTGCAGAGCTCTGGGGGCAGGGTTAAGGCACGGGGACCTAAGTGGTATCTCCTCAGTTCTGCTACTGATGCTGAAGGGCTCGAGCAGAAGTCAACTCATCTGTCAGGACAACACCTGATTGTGTTGCTGGTGGTGTAATCAGAGCGTTCACATCTGTGACTGCAGGACATTCTCTGATCGTGCACAAAGTACTTCAGACACACAATAGCAAAACTGGCATAACAATACAGACATAACAACACAGTTAAGAATTTAACTTCTCCCATTTCTCTCCTTACTGACTTTCGTTCTTTCTTCTGAACTAGAAAGTTCTGCCATGCTACAATTGTAATCAGTGCTCCAAAGCTGCCTCCAGACCCAAAGTCATGTTACAACAGCTGTTTAGTGATGGAAGGTAAAGGATATTATGGAAAAGCCTGTGAGAACATGGTAGAACTTTTTGAATTAAGGTAATTGCTCAGGAGTCATCAGCAGAGCAAAGCAAGTAAGTGCCAGTGCCAATTATAGCAGCTGTAAGAGTGCCATGAGTTGTTCAGCAGCTTCCTGAGACCTCATGAAGCAGAAAGGACAGACAAGAAGGTAGCAGCTTACATAGAACAGATTTGAATCTTGTTTGAGGAAAAGAAGTGCTGTTCATGGTCATCTGTGGTTATGTATTATTACTGCGTATGCAGCATGTTGCTATCAGCGATGTTGTATAGATACAAGGGGCTTACAAAATAGTGTTGCACCTCAGGAATCACATCTCCTGCAAAGAGGAGGACATCTGTAAGGGCTTTCTTGAGGAGGACTTGTCTGTTGCAGCAATTTGAGATACAAATAACAATCAGGACAGTAGCCTTGAGACTTCCCCTGAGGCTCATCTGCATTATAGTTGGAAAACCTAAAGACATTCTTGATCTCTGTCCTGAAGAAGAGGGTCTGAAATGTCACCTCTGTAAATCAACATTGTTTGAGAGGAACCATACAATGCAAGGATGGAAAAGAGCAGTCTCACACTTGATAACTGTCTCTTGGGGACAGGAGATTGCCAGAGATACTCTACCAACTTATATCCATGGAAGATATTCCATTTCATGCGTTTGGCTAGTGGATCCTGTCACTAATTTCTGTGACAAGGATCAGAGATCCCTTCCAGGTAATGGGTTGTAGGCTCACAATGGGAGTCATTAACGGCAATGTGTATCCCCGCTGCAACTGCCTTCTTCCTTCCCTAGCTTTTGGTTCTGTGCTAGTAAAATACTCTAACAAACTTAGAGATCACAGAAGGAAAGTTTGTATTTGTGTATAGCATTTGAAGGAATGCTCTCTCTACCTTAACTTCCAGACTCACCTGACAAGCTGGTGCCTGACATGACTTCCTTACATCAAAAGGAAGTAAGAGTGGTACAGCATGATTGTCCAAGGCATATTTTTTGCTTCTGGAAAACAAATGGAATGTCACCAGGATTCCAATAGTAATGTGACCTGCATTTTACTTCTTCCACTTAATATGCTAGAATTCATTCTTATTTACATCTGTATATCAGTCCCTGTAGGGCCCATTCAGTGCTCAGCTCTTCTGTCATGGGCCATGTCTCAAGTTCTAGCCTGAGTGTACAGTACAATTCAAGACAAATGTAAGTATGCAGCAAGAAGCTAGGAATAAAGAACATGGGATATGCCTGGGTAGTATTTGGCAGAACAAGTCTAATCCACCTCTGTGAGAACAGGAAGATTTTGGAAGGCAAATGTTTTTTGATAGAAGCATAAGAGTAGACCATGAATACAAACAATAGCAGAAATCTCTGGAAAAGATACATTGGTGGGATAATTGTTTTGGGATGGGATGAACAAAAGCAGCAGTTTATTCATGTCTTACACACATGGCACAACATACAGAACCAGCACAAATAACTTACAAAATCTCATACACCATGCTTCCTCTCGAATAGCTTCTAGTAAGTTACAACACCATAACGAATCGGGTATTTAGTTACGACAGATCTCCAGACATGGATAGTCTCCCATTCAAGGAGTTACTTTTGTAAGCTACTTAGACAAACATCATTTTTTTACATGTTTAATACAGTACAGTATCTTAACAGAGTTCAAGATATTCGCAACGAAAATTGAATACTTTATAAAACAGCAGAATTTCTCATCTCAGTACAGGTCTACATTTGCTCCTGCCTTGTCTGGTTTACAGATGTGTTACAAGTCACCTTTACTCAACTTTCCAAGCTAAACATTGCTTTGAATGAAAAACAAAATTCTATTTACAGTTTTTTTTAGATTTAATAAAAATGTCTTTGCTTCCCTTTCCCATTCCTACCCCCTACCCCCACCAACAACTGCCATTTAGCTGGTAGAAATATTAACCCTCAAGCTGCTATAGAAACTTGAAAAAAAAATTGATGACAACTTGTTGGATGCAAAATGAGAGATGGTCACAGCCCATCATTAATACAAAAAGGTGGACTTTTTTTCTCCTAATGTCAGAATTTGTGTCCATTGGAGACAGATGACTCCTGTCATCTGATTTTTAGAGATAATGTACTATTTATGGGCCAATATACAAAACCTCCTTTTTTTTTTTTTTAATTAGAAGCTGTCCCACTGTCTTTCATGCAATCACTTTCAGCATAAAGTTCTTCCCTTACTAGAACTGATAACATCTGGTTGTGCAGTACTGACTTAAACTCTCCCAAGTCTCCATTAGATCAGACAGTGTCTCCCTTTATCCATGGTCCCATTGACATTGCTGGGTTGGCTCACAAGAAGAGTTTTGCTCTGTGATTGCACTTCAAACCTCACTGAAGTCTGTGGGCAACTTTCCTTTGACTTGGTGGCTTTGGATTAGCTCTGCTTCAATGTGGCTGGCAAACTCTAGCCCTTAAGCAGTTAATCAGCTTTCTAAAGAAAAAAGCGAAAAAGATTCCTCTCCTTTATACATACAATATGCAGGTTTTTTACATTGAGCATTATCATAAAAAGCATGTTTATGTTATTTTGAAAATGTATTTTTACAGAAATTTATAAACACTGTTATATCAAACACATTCTCAAAAACTGGAGAAAATACCGACACAAAATCTGGAAGAGCCTCAATGGAATTCTTCCAGTACTATTTGTCTACTTGCATATTTCATATTTCAGTGTCCTTTACTGCAAACATAACTTGGCCATATGAGAACAGGTAAAGTCGACAACAAATCTCCAACAGTTTTGAATAGGATCTGAATCTGTTGTTTAATGAAAGTAATTTGACATCCAATGTATGGGTTTTTACCTGGCATGCCCATTGTGTTACCTTTGCTTGCGTAGAGCTATACCTTAATTCCCAAATAGTCTCATTCACTTCAGTGGGATTACGCATGACAAAATGACGTATGCAAAAATACTGAAAACAGTTTTCCACTTCTTAAATCCTTCTTATGTCAACAACTAACATCATTATATTCTTCTTTATATGTATTGTAATTGAAAATTATGTAGGAGGAATATTTGCAAACAATTCTGTTTCAGAAATCTGTGTACAAACTTTAGGAAATAATCTGCTTATAAGTTGTGCTATAGTTCTGACAGCCTAAAAATCTATCTGGTGCGACCAAGAGTAAATTTCACAGGTCTAAATGCTTTACTTGTGTACTTGTTTATGTTACACTTGATACTTCCCCAGCCTGGCACAGTATAAGTTTAAAAATATATATGTCACACTAACATGAAATCAGGATGTTATTTTCCCTTACCACCACCAATTTTCAGTACAATCAGTAATGCACATAATCTAGGTGAAATGCACTTTTCAAGTAGGTTGTCTAACATAATATTGAATAAATTATAATGTGAGCTTGGTTTCCTGTCCTGCAAAAGTTTAAAAATGCATTAAGTTTTGTACTTTGGGTGTAGTCTTACTGACTGTAATGGCGTTAGTCACAGTTCAGGAGTTAAACAGCAGACTAAGGTTTTGTTCTCTGTCTCATCATTTTGTTTGTTCTTTAATGAAACAAAAGAAGAAACAACTTTTCTTTAAGTATTACTGAATGACTTAAAATATAATAGATGAAAGGTCATTGACTGTAATATCCTATATGTTACCTCATCTCAATAGAAATGCTTTGCCATGGCTTGAAATGCTTAAAGTGTAATCCTTGCTAGAGGAAAAAAAATGCAAGCCATATCTAATCCCAAATTGTAGCTATACTGTAACATGTACAGTCACCCGTAAAGGAGCCCTTTTAACAAAACAATGTATGTTAACTCGCTCAATGATTTGTAGAATGTAACTGTTTCAGTCACTGTAATAAAACAAGTTATATATATACATATTAAAAAATCCAAGTGTAAATAATTATACAGTATTTCCACACGTAAAACAACTAGTTGCACATGATGTGATACGTAAAGCAAATTGCTGAAAATTTCTTCAGTCTTTGGGATGATCAAAGTATAAGTAACCAAAACGTACAAATAATGATTGAATTCTCATAAAAGAAGGTTTCTGATGGGGGGGCAGAAGGATTTTCCCTCCTATTCACCCTCATTCCCCATGGCTTTTACAGACTCAGCCCCTTCCCCAGTAAGCCACAGGTGGTTTTTTTTTAGATCTAGTGATATATTTTAATGAGGTTATCTTCTTCTGTATAACAGTACTTTTAAGGTTTCCAGTGACTTTTTCATAAAATATAGTCTGTTCTTATTGACGTTTATAGTGCTTCAGAAGTTTCAGGCTATTTAAACTCCAGAAGAATATGAATCTGATCAGTTATGCTAAACTCTAATGAAACAGAAATTCCTTTATTTACTGTGAAAATTTAGTTACCTTCTGTTCTGATAATTCAATCCAGTTTTTGTTCTCCCACCCCCCAAAAAAAAAGTCTTGTAGTTACAAGCCTGTAATTACACATAGCAGAGAAAGAAAACTGCTCCTTGCCTATGGAAATATATATAGTTTTTCAAGTTCCAACCCCTCTCTAAGCTGCTAACCATCACATAACATGTGCCATTTGGCAATTTGTCTCCTAGGATATTCACAAATTTCTTTCCAGTGCTCTCCACCTGTTCCTTCTGCTGAAGATCCCAATGTTAACCGGCCAATGACTTCATTCCTTGACCCCCTATCTGAATCTAAAACCAAAAATTCAATGCTGATATCATCAAGGCCCTCACAAGGAATGTCAAAGACAAACAATTCATTGAACACTGCATTGGGGGTGCATTTCTTCACATGGGTTTTCTTTTTAGAAATTCTCTTCTTAGCATGGTACAGGTTCACTTTGACATAAGGGTCTGCAATGAGAAGAAAGAGCACAGATCAGCTATTGAACAGGGTTGTTTAGAAATTCCTTGATCTAGTTAATGGTAAATTTTCATAACTTACTAACATTATTACGTCACAATGAGAGGTTTCAAGTCATTAAAGAAAATTCATCTCATCCAATTTTTGTGTTCACATCTGAATTAGTCCCTTTAAGCTTGCTTTATGGTCACCAAAGATGTAATCAAGATAGTCAGTGAAGTTTAGGGCATGATTCATCTGATCAAATACAGGTGTCTCCTTCATGAGATAAATCCTGCCCTGGAGTCCGTTAACCCTAATAAAATCTCTACTACATGCAAAGGTGGTCTGAAAGTCCACAAAATTCTAATGGACTCTGACAGATATGTATCATTACATATTTATATGTAACAGAAATCTGCTTTTCACACGTTCTACCAGTAGGAGATAATATTAGCGTTAATAAGACTCATGCAAAGAAAAGCCTCAGAAAGGAAAGAATTAGCTCGTGCTGAGAGAATGGATGAATGGATGCAATTCATTTCTGTTGTGATTCTACCAAAATCAATTAGCTTGATTAAATTGCCCCCACAAATTTTTACTGAACAAATTTAACACTAAACTTTAAATGTAAGGGTATTTTTTTCTTAGGATATGTACTTGACTTGATGTCTGTGCTGTACTACTATTGAAGAAAAGAAAGGAAAATGTCCATATTTTTAGCTGTCAGCCAACTTTGAGTGTTTACATTCCTCATAACTATTCAACTGTTGCAAGATTCCTTTGCTATTGTCTTCAACAATGGCTGTATTTTTTCCCTCAGAGGAATTCTAGAGAACACTTCAAAAATCATCCCTTTCAAGCACCTTGGCATTTATTTAAGTGCAAATGTGGGCCTGTTTCCAAATTCTCATGGTGCAAAGACATAGTACAAAATCCTTTCTACTGAACCCAGTCAAACAAGACAGTCTATGTAATATATCAGCTAATAAACTTCAAGAATAGTTGAGTACTTTTTTTTAAAAAGTAAAATTAAAACTGAACCATATTTAGAAATGTTATGCCAAAGTTATCAAACTAAAGTTGTCAGATGATGAAAAGGTTTTTGTTTCCTTGAACTGACAATAATTGAACAGGAGTAAGGTATGATAAAATACATCTTCAGTTTCATACTCTATCACCATGATAAACTTTTTGAAATAGGGTTTAATGTAATTTAAATGTTCAATGGCTTTGGATTGCATATATGCCACACAATCATTAAAAATATCCAAATTAATGTTTATCAGTGGATTCATGCTGTTTTTCATTTCTGTTCAAAGGACATTTTCTGACTGTTACCTCTGGCCAGCTACTAGATAAAGCTAGAATGTTCCTCTTGTTTTATTAGGTCTGTTAGGAGACCTCAAGACCAGTGATTAAGGAAACCAAGGAAGTTTTGGGAATGGAACAGCTCCTGAGTGAAAAAATTCCCATCTTCCTAAGGAGACTGAGTTATGCAATTGTTTAGCTTACCCCATAGAAACACCATTTCATCCTCCTTCTTGTTCAGGGTTTATGTTGGGCCGAGGGGAAAGTCACAGAGGAAGTAAGGACTGTTGCGAGTGCAATATGTTACCAACACCCAAATATCTATTGAACCCGCCCTTTCTGATGAACGGCAAATAATGAAGAACTGTCTAAACGAACTAGGTGTCCAGGTGTAGCATGGCTGCCTGTATCGCTTAGAAATATTATAGTCCTATTATAGTTAGCAAGGTTCTACTGTGGGAAGCAGAAAGAGCAAACAAAATTTACAGCTTTACTCGTAAGAGGTACAGTAAACGAATGTGTGGTCTGGATGTGCTATAGAGTCCAGGTGGCTGCTGAGACTGGGAGGGCTTTTCTTTTCAAGTTATTTTCCCACCTGGGTGAACCTCAGCCAGACTTGGTCTGTTGAGATCAGCTTGCTGTCATGCTGTCTTCATGAAACCTCTACTATCTGCCGTGATGTTGGGGTTGATTAAAAGTATGTATGCTCTCTTATAGTGGAGTAAACTGTTGGAGTCCATTTATATTCCTTCTCCTTATTGTATGTGAAAAAACTGAGATCAGAAGGAGGATTTCAATGGAACTTCACCAGGTAGATGGGAATTATCTGTAGCTTTGTTGCATTGGATCCAGGATGGGTTAACTTTCTAGGTAAATTGCAGTATTTCTTCGTATGAGAAGGAGAAAGACTCTGTTATTATCTGTAATAATTATGATTCAGTGGTTCTCAAAACTACTTCCCTCTTCTGCTTCTTTCAAAAAAATCCTGTGAAATGAAAGAGTATCAGTCCTATACAGAATCAACAGGAGATGAGCTACTATTTGTGTAGTCCTTTGTTGTGTACTGTTCTTTTTGTGTGGCTGCCTTATCCTTAGTATATTGTACCTTAAATTTTATTCTGTTATTATGTTATTTAGCATTAATGTGCAATTAAGTGCAGTTCTAGTATTGGCTTCAAAGGATGTTCCACTGAATGCAAAATGGCACAAGAGAAAGGAGTGCAAAACCTGCTCCATCTTAGTGCACCCCAAGCACAGCTCATGATAAAACACGGGGTATTATGTTACAACCTGCTTCCAGCTCTGGCATAGTTCACCTTTTCACCTTGCCAAATAAATGTTAGTGCTCAGTGGGCCAAATTCAGCACAAATGTAACTGGTTGCTTTTCTTGGTGCTAAGCTGAAATAAACCATACGATGATCTCACTCAATCCTGGTCTTCTATAAATAAACTGTTTTTTTTTGTCATAAATAAAAGCTTTTGGTATCTGCAAACAACATCCCATACTTATGGCAGATGGGTTCTGTGCAAGACAATCACAAAACTCATTGGTTTCCACTGCTAACAGATGTCATGTTTTTTTAACATGATTGAAGAACAAATTTATAAAATATATACCCTGGAAAATAAAGCATCGACCTAGTTACGAATAAAATGAATAGGCTGCAAATAACAGAGACACCATTTCTGCATTTATGGGATTTTTTTAGTCTTTGAAATGCCACATTTCAGCTGTCTTCTGTCTGTTTATTTTATATTCTTAGGGCACATTCATTAGTAAAACCATTACCTGATAATCCTGACACATCAGATTTAGGTAGATGCCTGGCTTTTAAAACAACCACAGTGAGCGTGTTTGTTGTAGACTGATAACAGAGAGAGATCAGTAATTCTCCACGCCCAGATGATTTCTGAGGAAATGAAAGAAAAAAAGAAAAAAGGCTATTTATAAGCAATTATATTGACCAAGCTTTAAACCAGAATTAAGAAGATTTATGAAATGTCACATAACTGTACGCTCTGAAATGGTGTAAAAGGATATAACTTATGAAGCTATGCTGCTTTACATAGCAAATATAATTACCCTCTACTGTAGTTATATAACTCTTCTTATAACTGGTTATTAGACTGAACAAAAATAAATAATAAATAAAGGAAAATATAGGTTGACATGACATCATTAGCTTCAGAGATTAAAAATGAAATCCTACATCCTGAGAAAAAAATCTCAGTGAATGAAAAAGTTCTTAAGCAAAACAGAATTCCATAAAGATATATTGAAAAAAAAATCTAATAAAGGTAAATTAAAAAAACCCTCCAGTAAACTGTTTTTAAACAGGAAGGATTCAAACAGTGAGTGAAATTTTATCCCTGACACTTTCTAAAGTAGCATAATATACATGAAATAAAGATGATATCAAAGATTTCCTCTAAGATTATTAGATTTGAATTTGCAGGAGTAGTTTATTTCACAGAAAGAAGGAAGGTAAGGGAAACAAGCAAAAATAATACCTTATATACCAGAAAACCCAATAAGTTATCAACAACATATCAGTGACATAGTTATAGTTGTTGTAATATAGTGATAGAATTGCAAAATAACAGTATTAGTTATAGATATGTTGTCTAGTAGACATTTATTTGATTTGGCAGTATGCTTGCTCTTTGAAAACAATCAAATTGAAAGTCAATACACATTTCACTTCCTTCGTAGAGATTAAGAGAAGTGTGTGTGCGATGCGTGTGCATTTCTGTGGTTCAGCTGTGATGGCTGAAATGAGACAAGATGGTATGAATTATTTTTATCCCAGTGAAGTCAGTATGTTTTGCCCTTGACTTCAGTAAGTCTTTGGCTTCTCCCTCATGTCTTACTATCCTTAGTAGAGCTGCAGCCTGTGTCACAGTTCTTGAGAGAGAAGGTAGTAACAGCATTGAAGTGCAAGAATATACTACTGCATCAACAATACGGTCTCTATGGGGTTCCAATTCCTTAACTAAAGACTACCTGCATTCTTTAAGAATCTGCTATAAAACCCATGTAGTTGAAGTGAAAGATTTACATTGACTTCAATAAGCTTTAAGATAGAATAATTTCAAACAGAAAAGGGGAGGGAGGAGAAGGGGAATAATATATAAAGCTTTGCATTCTTTCCTTTTAAAGCAAATTAATGTGGATTGAGGCCTCTTGACCTAATGTAAATAGGTCCACTCAAACCTGCTAGACCAGCTGAATAAGCAAGTAGAGTTTAGGACTTTAGCAATTTCTTGCAACATGCTCATTGTAATGTTCTTTTATTACATTTGTGCAATTGCTTCCTCATACTGTCATTATGAAAGCATCGCAATGACTTGCATGATGAGCTTGTTCCCTTTTCTTTCCAAGACGGTAGCAGCATTACACAGGAATCATGGCTAACACTAGCACAACACTTTTAAAATTTAAATAAAAAATATGTTACCCTAACATTTCTTTTGATGATCTCTCTGTCCATTAGCAGCCTTCCTTCTGACAGTTCAATTCCTGCAAGGGGAATGAGGACTTCTCCAATGACATCATCTCTGGAAAACCTGTCAAAGCTCAAGATCATAAAATGAAGTGTTAAGTCTTGAATTTGGCTATAGGGGATCCCATAGAATGTGAAGGTCTCATCAAAAGCTGGATCTAAGGTTTTTCTCAGCACTCTGGTTTTCACCTTGTGCTTTTTCTCAGGCAGGATTGTCATTTTGATGTAGGGATCAGAAGTCATTGACTGTTCGTCCATTGCTGGCAGCCCACGTGCTTCTTTGATGTTCACTACAAACGCCTTTTTCTCAAAGTTGTACTCTAAGGAGAAAAAGAGAGTTCCTAGCTTGTCTTGTTTATCTTCAGATGATAGGGAAGTGATGGATTTTAAACTGTCAGGGGATACTGAATCTTTCTTCCTTTCTACAAAGTGCTTAGGAGACAAATTTTCAAGATCTGGAGAGCTCTGGATTTTAGGGGTTGTTTTGGGGAAGTTGCCATTGAGATCTCTCTTCTCCAGGTCAAGATGGAGAGAATTCTTTGGCATCGTTGATTTGCTCTTTGCTTCACTTTTATCATCTGCTCCAAACTTCTTCTTACTGTTGAGGTTTTCTGGGTAAATGTCAACCCCCTTCAGAACATGGACAAACTTATATGGAGGGGTCTTATTGGATTTGGAAGATTTACGCTGGCAGCAGATCCAAGCAAAAAGGGAGACAGAGAAGACAAGGCCAAATGCACTAAAGATCCCAACCACTGTAGGAATTTCATCTGCAAATCAAATAAATAGCAACAAGCACATAAGCAGCAATGCCTTGGACTCTGTTTGATATTTAATAAAGTCATAGTTTAGTAAAACAGACTGACACGAGATGGTAATAGCAGCAGGAGCGAGACTGAAAGTGCTTTGCATTGTACATATTGCTCGCCACCTGCCGGCATGAATGTGTAGTCCCATACTAAGGCATGCTTGTTATGTTAGTATTTTTCCATACACAGAGTGTTTGGGAGGAGAATACTATTCCCATCCTAATAGTAATAACCATTAGTAATTGCTCGACTATCTCATCCCTCTATGTGTAGTTTCTGAGTTTATACGTCTGTGAGTAATACCAGCTCTCAGAAGGTTTTAGCTTTGAGTGTATGGATCTTTGTTGGTTAGATAAAACAGATTCTGAAATACGTGTTACTTATAGATACATCGTCTGCTTTTCACACTGTTTCCTAGAATGCTTTGTACACTCAATTAACTCATTTTTTATGGTCTGATCCCACAACTGCCGGGAGGTATGTCTTAAAAGAACTGAGTTTAATTGGAGGTTATAACTCTCAACAGTTTCAATGGGATTTTCAATACTTTGCGGGAGGAAGTCTATCAAGAAAATTTAGAATAGTTATATACCAAGTGTCTTTTCCAGATGGATGTGACATTGGGCAGTCACATGTGAGTCTGAGGCTGAAGAACTATTAAGTGTATCATTGATAACCACTAAGCTTTGCATTTAAGACACTATGAATCAAAGCTATGAGGAGTTTACAGGAAGGATCACTACTTTTTAGGAGTATATAAGAAAAACATTATTCTCTTTTACCTTAATATGAATCCTGTGCTTAAACTGAATAAAGAGAGAACTGAGCAAGTGTTACAACCTCAATTGTCATGTGGATACATTAGTTACATACAGGGTATCATTAGCCCTTCAAAGCATGCATCGAAGGGGCAAATGAGCACAACTAATTGGAAATCGAATTTTGCCCATAAGTAATATTACTAAGTGAGTTTAAACCTCCCACAATGTAACAATCAGAGCCTAATCTTTATTCCCTGCAACAGTGGAAGACCAGTAGAATATTAATGGAATGACATTGTTTATGCAAAAAGGCAATAGTGTAACAGTTCTGGTTCTCTTGCAAATGATTAGCAGATCTTTCTGGATCAGAAAAGCAAAACTATCCTCCTCAATGTGTTACTAAATCAGCTTCATCCAGGTAAAAGCTGGGCAGATAAATATACTGCCACCGTACCTTTGCTTTTTAGTTGGATGATTCAAAAAAATCCACAACAATACTATCAGAGCAAAGTAGGACATAATGTTCCAGAACAGAAAGGACTGGGCCTGGCTATTAATTTCTTCTGACAATATTCTTGTCACTTTCCCTTTACCTACAAGCTGTGTCAGTCTACATACTTAATTGTAAGAACCTAATGAAATGACTGAAAATTATATACATAACCAAAAAGTATTTTTTCTAAGTTAAGCACGTGGCTGTGAGTTTCAAGAATACCTTAGGCTGCAGAAATTTCAGTATACATGGTATAAAGGTAGAAAGCAAGAAGCAACTGAAAAATAATCAGAATACTTTAATAACTTTAAGAAGGATTTACACATTTACAATGCTTTTTCATGAGATGACAGACTTTTTCTAGTAATGGCTATTATGCTATATTTTAATCCTACAACTACTGAAAGCAGTGGTAGAAACAATTTGGTGTTTAAAATATTAATTCTCTTTCTTAAATAAATAATTAGATAAGCATGATGTCACAAGTGTGGTTAGAAACATCAAGTGGGTGGGGTAGGGAAGAAGATGAAATGGTTTTATATTTACAACTAATTATGTTGCAACCTGAATTTCTTGCTGTTATCATAACGTAAATCAATTGGTTAACATTCAAGGCAGTGTATTAATAGGAAACATCACCTATTGATTCTGGGAGAAGTATTATTTCAGTTACGTGACATAAATCTGGAGTCACTTCACTTAAGTCACTGGAATGATCCTTGAATTAAACCACTGCGAAAGCAAATATAATCTAGGCTAGAGTCAATATTTGTAAAGCAGAGTTCAGAAACATTTCTACTTACTGCTTTTCTGAGCAAAGCTATTTGTGTATCTATTTTATAAGTGCACGTATATGACTGTTTCTGAAACTTCTGGGATCACAGTTAATCACCCTACATCCAGTGCGTAGAAATGACAAATCTGAAAAGTTCATTGTTATCATTGCTATTCTCAATGAGCCCAGACTGATCAAGATGCAGCTGTTCAACTAAAACCACTGGTATCCTGTATTTTCATCTTCCTAGTAATGTCCTTTACAAGACTACCTTTTGCTTTAACTAACAAACAGTTGACAAGTTTTTCTGTACAACAAGAAAAAAAGGAATGACAATTATTCCAAGAATGGCCTGAACAAAGATTTTCTCTGTGGCACAGGATGCATTTACATCATTTAACTCTGAAGCCACGCTACTTTAACCAAGACAGAGAAAACAAACGCCAAACCTCTCTCACCCGAAAACGCACCGGCACAAACCTCTTCATCTCTCCCGGTGCTTTACTGGAGGGAAGGGGTAGGGAGGAAGGGGGAGAGAGAAGGGAAAGAAAGCAAATTCACACAACTTCTGCGATCCAAGAGAACTGGGGGGAAATCAGGTTCCTCCCAACACGCTGCGTGCCGGGAGGCGCTGGGGGGGGCTCAGCAGAGGCTGCCTGCCTGCACTTCTCCTGGGGAGGGGAGCAGCCCCCAGCCCCACGGGCGGGGAGTTGGGGCCGGGACGCGCTTACCGAACTGCTGGCGGCTGGCCGCGATCGGAGCCATGTTGGCGGCGAGCGCTGTCCGCGGTGCTGGAGCCGCTGTCCGCGGTGCCGGAGCCGCTGTCCGCGGTGCTGGAGACGCCGTCCGGGCGCGGGAGAGGCGTCCCCGGGTGCCAAGCGACTTGCCCGGGGTGCCCGAGGCGCTGCCCTGCTGTCCCCCGGCTCTCCGCTCTCACAGCGCCCGGGCAACCGTCTTTTCCAGCGTGGCGGTTTGGGTTTTTTTCTTTCTTTTTTTTTTAAAAAGAGAAAATAAACAAACAAACAAAAAAACAAAACCCGGAGACACGAGCAGTGGGGAAGGTGGAGGAGGAGGCTGCAAGGGGACTGGAGGAGAGGGGGGAGGGGACGCTTCGGTCCTCCCCTTTGCACACTGATTTGCAACCCCCTTCCTGTTTTGGCTCTTCTGAGTAGCTCCGCTCTGAGACTGAAGACGTGGTTGAAACCCAAATTGACGCAATCCTGACGCTACAGGGCTGAAATCAGCACCTTTCCCACCTCCCATCCCCCCTCCCCAACCACCACACCCTCCCTCCCTCCTTCTCTCTCTCTCTCTCCCTCCCTCCCCCCCCCCCTCCTCTTTCTGGGGACTGAACATGCACTCATCGATTATTTTAACTGCCCTGCTGCAAGGTATGAGATCCCATCCTCCATCGGACACAGACAGTGAAATGCTAATGTCTGTGATTTGGTGCGCCTTGTGTAATACACGGGTGTGTCTGTTTTGCTGGGGTAAGATTTGTTTATTGCTTATTTATCTATCAGCTGGACAGGCTACAACAACATGAAGGAGATGCCAACTCAGATGGTCCAGACACCTTGGCTCCAACTGCAAGGCACACATTTTTCCTGTGACTGATATGATACAACTTACTGGATTTGAGTCATGAAAACTCCTAATGTGCCTTCTCCCTGTCCCTCCTCCCTGCTTCTTCCCACCATCCGCCCCCACATAAGCACTCAGTCCCCACTTTGGAAATCCTCTTGACCTTCCTGCAGGTCTAGGAAAGAGCTGAATCTACCTAGATGCTTCTGGATTTTACCAGGTTTAGATGTCTGTCTCCCAGTCTGGACTGAGAACATGATGGGGAGGCAGGGAGAGGCTGGCAGGCAGGAGGAACGGGGGGAAACAAGACAAGAAAGCAGGACTGCCTGGAACTAAAACTGCTACAGGGTATAATAACCCAAGATAAATCCTGGTGCAACATAGCTGCAAAAGCCAGCACCTGGCATCTGACTCCTGGATTCAGAAGGAATCATAGCAGCCAAGTTTGGAGCCCAACTGCTAATTCTGCTGCATAAATGGGAAACAGGTGTTGTTGCTCTTCTAAATAACAAAACCCAGATGCAGGCATAGTCTGGCATGACCCTGCTCCACGATGGGCCACTTGGAAGCTAGGATGTCTTGGCCCACTTTAAAGTATGTTCTTGCTTCACAGTGAAGTCAGTGAAGCTCCTTGGATTTTAGAAAAAATAAAATAGGAAGGCCACAGAATCATGTCAAGCTAGTGTCAAAACACAGCTGAATGAAGTGCCTGGCTTAACCTGAGAGCTGAGTACCTATTGGTTAATATTGTTTAAGCTTATCTGCTTCTTTTACACCTTCAGCAACTTGGCCTTGGTACACACCTGCACAACTCTTCCAGGAACAGCCATATCTACTACCCCAATCTTCCTTACATCCCATCCCATCCCATTTAATAAAACACAGAGGATAGCTTGCCACCACTATTCCTCTTACAAACGCCTGGACTACAATGAACTCAGGTATTCGAAAACTGCAGAAACTGTTGTTTAGCTCGTGTTTATGCTTTGGGAGCACAGTTTGATTTGTGATGTTTGGGTTCATGTATTGGCACCAATCCAAGCAAATCTGGCTCAGCTTCTCTCTGCTTTCTGGCAGTCCTCCTTCCCCCAGCCCTGCCATCCACTTCCCTTTCACTGTCCAAAATCCAGCCCTGCTCAAAGTGTGCATCCATTGAAAGTAATTACATTTGATTTTAGATCACGTTCCAGGTATATGAGCTTCTAGACATGACTGAAATAAACAAGATCCTTAAACAAATTTAGAGTTAAGCATGTTTCACTGGGTTGTTAGTCTTGTAAGTTGTTCCCGTGTCTGGACTTTAAAAACAATGGACTGAGAACCAATGTATGGTATATCTTTAGTGTGTTTATCCTCTTTGGGCTGGGATATGGTAAGCATATATTATGTTGACACTTTAATTATTGACAACAATTTTTGAAGATTTTTTATTTTTATTTTTTTAATGAAATCCAAGACATCCTTTGTTGTTATATAAAAAAATCTATGGAGCACATGGAAATAAGACAATGATTGATTCAGGTTTTCTTCCCTTTAGTTTCTCAGACATTCCAAGGATATATAAAAAGCTTTTACACAGTTTATATGTCTTTATATAGTGCACCTTCTGCTTTCAGGGTTTTCTTTTTTCTTTTCTTTTTCTTTTCTGTGACAATGCTGATGAAAAGGGGAAGATACATGTCCTATTTTTTTCTTTTTTCTTTCCCCTCCTTTTCCAAAATTCCTGATAGTTCATGCTAGATTTTACACACTAGTTAAGACCGCAATGGTGCTGGGTGCTGTACAAACATATAGTAAAAAGCCCTTCCTTTCATCTCAGTTCTGTGCATATGCAGCTCTTTAAACCAATATAGAAAAGGTTTCACAATACCAGCTCTGTCTTTAGAAACCTGGAGCTGCCAAGACTGTGTATATACACAAGCATGTGTAAACATATATACAGATATGCAAATGAATTTTTTATCTCTTTATTGCACTGGTCAATGAAATAGCAAATAACCGGGTTTTTTACATCACTCGTGAACCTTCTGTATTTAATTGCATGATTCCACTTAATGGAACAGAGAGCACATCACAGAAAATACTCGAGGAGGAGGTGGAGCATTGAGTTGCTGACACATCTTGAGACAGACGCACTTTTTGCTCCCTGCGTTGTGCAAGCACCATCTAGTGTACGTCTTAAACCCATCAGGACCGGATGACTAGCATACCCCCGTGTAGGCAGTACAAACACAAAGATACATAACCAACTCACTGCTGCTTCATTACACTTCTGACAAGTGGCCAGAGGGAAAAATCATCATGTGAACCTTGTGTGTGTCTTAACCAATTAAGTGACTGTCTTTCAGTTCGGTCCCACGCAACAGTAATGACTCTCCGTTTTTGTGGCTATATGTTCTTCACATTTCCCTCTCTTATATGAAAACATCCTGGATACTTCAGCAAAACATCACACAGTTTGCAACACACTCTTCAGTAAAAACTTGAACTAGGAACTCACGGCCAAGGTAATATTCCCTTAATTTTCCCAGCACACAAGATATAATGGTCTCAAATACTTTCAGCTCAGAGACAGAACACTGAAAGGAGCTGGTTCAGATTTTGCCTGCACTGAGCTGAAATGGTTTGATCGTCTGCAAAACATCTCTGTATATGATCTGGCTGACTGTATCACAACAAGGCCTTCTGTGGTCTGAAAACCAGATTACCAGTGCACATGCATGCGCAGAGCATCCTCCTGCTACTCCGAGAAGAGGGAGGGTGGTTGCTAAGCGACAGAGTCTATACACTTCCTAAAGCAGATAATCCTCAAATAAGCATATGGGTCTTGAAAAGGTGGTCCCCCACCTGCAAGTGAACTGTCACCGTTCTTCAGATCCCAAAGCCTGGGTGTGAAGAAAACCTAATCCTTTCCCTTTAAAAAAGAAAAAACCCAAAGTTGTTCTAAACAAGATCTCCCCCGCCCCAAAAGTCAGCCAACATTTAAAAATAAAACTTTGTGATTTATATGTATGAGGTGAAGCTGGTGAAACAGCCCCTTTCCATCTCCGTGAAATATTTCCCTGGAGCTTAAAGACAGAGTTTCACATTTTCAGAAATAGCATCTAATTTTGAGTTCTGCAGTTGCCAGGTGCCAAACTACAGACACTAATTAATACTATTCAGCACCTATGAAAATCGTGCCCTCCAGCCATGCTTGCAAAATAAAACCTCATTGAGAACACAGGCATCCATCCCTGATTTTGGAAAGTGCAGAGCATTCAATGCTCCTGAAAGTCAAACCACTTCAAAGGGATCTAGAAAGGATTTAGGTAGTTACACGGCTTAATTTCCACTTCAGTTAGCTCTGCAATTAGACAGTAGAAAGGGGCTAGCATCCCTCCCAGTCTCATCTCTCAGCCTTTGACACCCCTTAAATGCCTAAAGGCATGTCTTTGGGTGCTACACACCCCCACAAGCCTGGACTTGTCACCTGAAGGCTCAGCCTGCTGCCTCTTTGGCCTTACAGACTTACTGCTCCTCCCTAGGTTGTGACTGAATTCAAGTTCACGCAATTTAATGTCCAGTGCTACGTGAAATACTTCAGCATGACCTCCAGTTTCTGCTGCAGAACGGTGTACATTTGCTGGGCTGTATTTACCAGTCCCATGTGGATCCATCAGACAACACAGAGTTCCTGAAATGGCACAAGAGATATGTATTTAAGAAATTGAATCATCCTCTAGTTCATCCACCACATCTAGGCATGTAACTTCAGGTCTACAAATCTAGAGATGAATTCTTCTCGCTCTGGGCCTCAGTTGAATTGCCTCTGAACATGTGTCTAGAGTCACTGAGAAGCCCTAAACTTCCATAAAGAACTAGTGGATACAAGACAGGATGAACAGGAGACCTGTACAAACCTGGAGCAGCAGCGAGGTGAGGTAGAGGTGCCTGCTAGAGCAGATGGTCTAGGTAAGCTGCCTCAAATGTCGTTATACAACATCATTTAAACAACTGAATAAATTCCCTAGCTCACCTACAGATGTGTAGAAGCCTAAATTAATGTTTTAAACATGAAATTGAGTCACGCCCCCTGCATCAGCTTTAGGCTGAGCAGAACCTTTCTCTTGACCCCACTGGCTGTATTGACCAGATGTTCATTTTCTATAGTGGGAATTTAGAACACCTATTGCACATACAGACATGGAGTTTGGTGTGCTAGTTTTAGGACTGACCTCCATTCTTAAGATTAGGCGAGGTGTCTAAAGTTCCTGTTGCAATTACTCATGTAAAAAAAATACTAAACCCAAGTATTTTTCTTCTCTATAGTGACAGTGTGTAGGTCAGTGTCTTGATGAGGCTGTAAGACTGGGTGAGGGATACAATTTCAGTAGTTTAGTGGTGATGTTTATATTAAGGAAGCATCTTTGATTGTTTGACTGATGACAAGGTTCTTCCAAGAACGAGAAATACCACTGTCGCTTCAGAATATGGGGCGGCTTGCACAATGTTTTGCTAAGTACACAATGACATGTATTTTGTTTTCCTTTTTGTCATTGTAAGACCTCTCTGCCATTCCACGTGGTGGATGAAGAGAGGGAAAAAAAAAAGACCTCACTGTTGCAACTAAATTTTTGCAGCAAAGGCTCCAGAGTGATTTCAGTCTGTATGTACAGGCATGCATAGTCTCTCCAAAGTGGCTGCAGACCAGCTCTCTGGGGGTTACAGGTACATTCATGTAATAAGGTATCACGAAGCAGACTTCGGTTTTGGAGGTAGCAGCTACTAATAATTCCTATGACATTTCTTACCTTTTTTCTTTACATTTAACATAATTTTTTCCAGGCAATATATCGCTTCAGGTGACAGTTTTATTTTGATAGCAGCTAGATTCTACCGGTTTTAATGTGCTAAGGTTCATGAATGGTAGTGTGGGTGAGCTGGTAAAATTACTGTGTCTGTATGTGTTTTACAGGCTGTGCAATCCAGGTGAGTCAGAACACCACTTACACTTTCAGCCAGGGCTATAGATATCTCAGGAGATAGAATACTCTTTCATCTTGGTAGCCTTTGCCTGTTGAGGAAAAGACAATTTTATTTCCCCTTCAAGAATAGGTTTTGATACCAACAAAATAGGAACCAGAATCAGACCATTATTTATGTCAGGAAACTCTTTTGCCTTTTACTTAGCATTAGCAGGTAAAGTATGACTCAAACAAAGAAAAAGGCACCATTAGAGAATTAGGCTGAGATTTTAGAGAAGTATTATGGTATTAGAAGTCTCAAATTAGTTTTAACTTCTTACTTAATGCATTCTCACTTCTTTAGAAATCTCAGCCTTAATTAAGAGACAGGCCTTTTTTGTTTTTTATTTAATTCATAAATATAAGGACTGAGGACTATGCCAAAGAGGGGATTTAGGTGCTTAAGCCACACCTAACTCCAGTTTTATGAGCTTTAATCTAAAATTCAAACCTTTAAATCCCTTCTGCACTTATGTTTAAGACTGGGAACTTCTTAAGAAACCTTAGAACAATGAGAAGGACTCCATGTAAGATTTTTTTTTTCTGGCCATACTCAAGAAAACTTGCTTGCCCTGGTATGTGAAAAAGTCAAATATCTAGTTCATTTCTTCACCTTGCTTACCTGTTTTTTATCCATTCTCCAGACATGCCTGATGGAGCAGGCACCAGACAAAATCATCTAGAAAGTCTTATTTCCTTCTAGGATGTCAGAGATTAGAACGTTCCACCAGAAAGTTCATAACCAGGTTCAAGTCTTTTTTGTGCTCTAATTTCTTGCAGGAATATCCTACGTATCATTCTTTGAAGGAAGAAATGGACCTATTGACATTTTTCCAATGCAACCGTATACTGAGACAAAAAATAAACATGCAACCTGAATGTAGCACTTAGAGTAATCTGCTAAGGATGGAGACCTACTTTCTCTTCTTCCTTCCAAGTAGTGCTTTAGTATAGTGTCTCTGGCAGCTGAATATTACATGTACAAGTGCTTCACTCCAGCGGGAGGTTCAATATTTAGAGGCTCAAACAGTGGAGAAATTCTCTGAAGCTCAGTCTAAAGACTCTGCACTACAGAAGGATTTACCAAGGGCAACTAATGTGTTATATTCTACATTCCTTCTTAAGACTGCTCTTTGGACTTCAAGGATTACATGGTCAATTAAGCAAAGGTATTACTGTCAACATTTGTAGAGTCTAACTGTAGAAATGTTGCAACATCTACTGTTATGCACGCACATGAACTGAGACACACAAGACTTAAGAAACTGGAGTCACAGTAAATAAGAGAGGAAGGGAAGGAGAGAGATTCTCAAGAGGATTTTTCTTAAGAAAAAATAAACCAAAGTGTAAAAATCCAGATCTAGAGGTAACTACTTGGTCCTAAATATTCTGCAGTTAATGGGTGTCTTCATCACATGTGAAATCTCTGACTGAAGTTCTTAAGGCTAACAGACCTCAATTAAAGCATGCAAATTAATATTACAATGTGTAGAGCTAAATGTGTACTCCTAAAATTCACTGAAAATCTCGTATCGTACTGTTACATATTGCACTCTGTTCTGAGTGATGTTTCCCCAGCACAGCATGTGCCCTTCGGGGAAGAGAAACACACCAAGTAAAAAATTGAAGTGTCAGTAAAATCTAAATTTTTTAAGGTGGGGTGGAGCTTCTGGAGCCACTAGAGAAGTAAATGGAAATTATAGATGAAAAACAAGTACTCCATCCAGATAAAAGCATTTATGAAAAGTGCTTTCAGTTAACTAAATATAGCATTAGGAATTCTGAGCCAAATTATTTCTACGTCAGTACTATGAAGAGTAAAGTAGATGCCTTTAAAGGATCAGTCTGGAGCTCTTTGTTTTTATTCCATATAAATCTGCCAAATGGTGAAGAGTTCCATTCTTTAGCGCTGTAAGAAAGTGGGTACTTTTTCCCCCTTATTTCTATGACTGTTTCTTCCCACTATACATCCTGTACATTAATGAATCCAAAAGATTCACATACTAACCAGCAATAGGTAGAAATGAAGATTTACTCTTCATTACATCTGTAAAATTTTCTGAAATGTGGTTTGGATAAAATCTGAAGCCTGAATTTGGACAAATTTTATTGCAACCTAATTCAAAAGCAGAGTACAAGGGGGGAGAGAGAATGAAAGAAGGGAGGAAAAGAGGATGTTCAGCTCTGTAGGACAGCAAAGATGAAAAAATTAATGTAGTGATGCAAGCAGTGGCTGACAAGCCAAAAGGGGAAAATACAAATACAATTCTGCTCCACTGAATTTCTGTTTAATATGGTATGCATCACTTCTCAGGAGCTGGTTTTGTTAGAGATTCTTCAGCACATGAAGAATGCTCGATACATTTTTCACTTCATGCAGATAAGTTTAAAGGAGCCAACTGCTGTAGTAGTTAAAAAAAAAAAAAAGATGAAAAGAAGAGTCCAGACCTTTTAAGTTGAAGTCAAGACACTATATGAATGGCTGAAAAGGACAAACAAAGTTTTTCTGTGTTCTCTCACAAAATTTTGAAGTTAATTATCTTAGATGCAGAGACATACTGTTAGAAAAGGGGAACAATATGTTTTAATTCATTCCATAAGAAATAGCAGAAAATACGTTTACACATTTTTGGGGGGTTTCCATTTTCATAAGCAGCAGACAGCAAATATCCTCCACTATTATGTTTTCAAATGATGCCCAGTACTTCAGTGTGCCTTCTGCATTACACCTCTGACGCTTACTGACCTCCTGAAGAGGGAGACTTGAGTTGTCCTAAATTTTGCAGTGTTAAAGGTACCAGTCCAAATAATGCTTCTGAATTTTCTCGTTAGATTGTAAGAATTCGAAATACCCATTAGTTTACCCAGGTTTCCTTA
This sequence comes from Sagittarius serpentarius, assembly GCA_034782735.1. Lineage (NCBI taxonomy): Eukaryota > Metazoa > Chordata > Aves > Accipitriformes > Sagittariidae > Sagittarius > Sagittarius serpentarius. The sequence continues at coordinate 77,745,049 of JAVKLA010000074.1, forward strand.
ATTATTTTCTACTGGATTCTTAGAATGAGATCCTATGTTCGTGGAAGCTAATGAGGAAAACTCTTCATACCCATCTTGGAATTTAAATAATAACTACACAAAAGACTCTTAGCAAACCTTGCATACTTCAACACTCAATATTCAGACGTGTTAGAGTCCAGGTTATCTGTGTAACTGAAGTTACTTGTCCTGTGAGTGTGTATACACCTTGCAATACTATATAAAACTACATCAGTCTACAGTACCTTTGGCTCATTTAATGAGCAGTGGTTCTTGGTTAATGCTCGTTGTTCCATGTTTAGCCCCAGGTCTGTCTCACCACAGGCTAATCAAACATTGTTCTGGAAATAAAATGACTAATTTTCTTGGAAATCTTGCTCAGGCACTCTTTATTACAGTATTCTGCTACTTCTCTAACATAACTATTTTCTCAATACTCCTCTAAGATAGACTTCCTTGGATTCTCAGGTGCAAAAGAGAGCCACAGAGGGACTTAGCAAAAGAACTTCCATGTTAAAATGCTCCTTTCTATGATACTCAAGATTTCATTGGGTTCATCACAGACGCAACAGTAAAACAAAATCAATCAATACCAAAAAGGGGCAAGGCTTCAGATTACCACCTATTTCTGAAACCAGAATCCAGATCTGACTTTAAATATCTGTATCATTTACTTTAAGCTGTGGTATACTTCCATGCCCTAAAAAGGTAAGCATGTTTTGTTTAACAACAGTTTCCACTATTATCTGATGGATGTTGTAAGGTGTCCCATAAACCTACTCTTAAAGAAAAGAGTAATATTTCAGTAGAATGACATATTTGAGAAAGCACAACAGACATTTTGATTACAGGAACAAAATGTGATGACACACAGAGTCACCAAAGCTGTCCTAAGAATATTACACATGTATTGAGGATTGCACATTAGTACAGATCTACCTTGGCCTTCCAGTCTCATCTTATTTGCTTGCCTCTTTTATGGAAAGCTTCATTTTCAAATTAAAGTAATGTAAGCATGCTCTCTGTCTAATTGGTTGTACGTTTATTTCTTCAGCTTGGCATGGTTTCCTTAAGGAAATCGAATAGAAACTGGATTGTCTCTCTGTTTCTGGAAAACAAGGTGGCACAAAACATGTATTTCTTGCTGCTAATAATGAATGCCTTTCCCTTAGCTTTCTCCTTTTTCCAATGGCAATCAAGAAAACTTAAATAAACGAAAAAAGACAACATGGATGTCATAAGTTTCTCAATACAAATGATTGCCTAATATACAATTTGCTTTCAAAGAGGGATGAGACAACAGCATGTACTGTACGAGCAGCTACAGGAAACTTGTAAAAAAAATATTCTTAAAATATTTCAGTGTAAGCATGTGCCCAGGAACTGTCACCCCTAATCAGCTGATCAATAGTAACAGGACAGAATGAACTCTATGTAGCTCCTGGGAGTGAAAAGTATGACAGGAGCATGAGGAAGACAGAGGACTGGGACTGTGTTTATGATTTGATCAGTTGTAGGCTGTGGCAAGAACTGGGAGGATATAATTATGAGTTTTAGACCAGCAGATAGCCACGACCTCCTGCTGCTACCATTGTGACTGACCCTGGCACTACTGCCAGCAGTTCCAGTCCCACCACCAAACTGTGCTGGGGAGCCCTTGATCTAGCGAATGTTTTTCTTCAAGGATGGATCATGTGTTTTGCTTTGATAAATCACTGGAAATTGAAAAGAAAGAAATATGATCAGAATCTCAAGATTCTTAATATCTTACTAAAGACCCCAGTTTCACTCAGCAAGTGGTAAAAAGTAAGCACCGTTTTTCGGAACTGTCTTCCCAAACTTTAGCTTCTAAATTTCACCCAAATGTCACTTCAGGAACCCAAATGTTTTCTTAAATGCCTGCCAGAAAGATTCAGGCCATGATTCTGGCCTAATTCAGTGTCCTGCACCAGTCCCATGGGACCTATGTTTTCAGAGTTCTTAGCATTATATTGTACTTTATGTGTTTTTAAAGCACAACCCTTAGTTACTGCAGCCCTAGTTGCCATAGCTCAGCTCCACTGTATTTCATATTTGAAGGCATACTTAGATGATTGAAGTGATGTGCCCACCATCATGTAAAAAAGCTGTGGCAGATTCAGTGAGGAAATTCTCCAGGGCAGCAATCAAATTTCCTAATGCTGAAAGTGTCCCACATTTTAGTGTGATTTCCTAAGGGGACAAACTTGATGTGATGGCATCACTTCTATCTCTGTGACCGAGTCTTTCTGTCAGCCCTCTTTCTCACAACAACTTCTGATCCCTTTGGCTAATATCAGCCAAACTGGGCAGAGGAGTACAAATCTTAAAGATATTAAAGTACTCACGACTGAGCTGTACAAAAATACAGCCTAAGGTTTACATGTGGCTGCTAAAAAGTGACACGTTCTGCCTGGCCAGTTCAGCTGCTGAGAGGCAGATGACCAGTCACCACATTCACAGCACTACCTGCGGTGCCTCTTGCCGAACAGGCAAGTCAAAAAGAACTAGGAGCATGGAAATTGTAGGGAAGGATGTGGGGAAGGAAGTAGATGGTCTTTGGCAGGTAGGAAACATGGGGCAGAAACGAGGAAGGTCTTGTGGGGGAGGAAATGAAAGTTCAGCCTTGCCTTGTTAAGGAGAAGTCTCTGGTAGCCCGTCATACCTGTTAACTCATAAGAATGTAGTGGCCAGCCAGAGGTAATGGGACAGGTGGAAGATCTCATTGAGGAAAAAAACTGGATGGTAAACTCATCTCCTTTCAGAAATTACAAAATTCACTTGTCTCCTACCGCTGCTCCTAAACACAGGGGGAGTTTTGTGCCTTGCAACACACCAGGGAATTTATACCTCAAACAGGATTTGTCTCCGAGTGGTTTTTTGACCACTAAAAGTACGTCCAATATGCTTGAAATCTGTTCATTGAGGCCTTCGTGGTATATCTTCCTTCTGTGATTTCTTTTTTTTTTTTTGGAGGTCTACAAAGGCATGAGCTCACTTTCCAACCTTCAGTTAATTCTGTTTACAAGGCCATCAATCACCAATCCACTGCAAACAAGACTTCATTAAGTTCTCAGATTATATTTTTTTCTCTTTCCAGTCTCCAACTTTGTTTACTATTCACGTTTCCATGTTTGAATGGAGTCCTATAAACAGCAGTCTGCACTAGTCCATGAGCCTGATCCCTAGGATACATCAGTTTTCTGAAACAGATAGGGAGCCCATGGTACATAATCCCATCATTAAGCAATTCCCAGGGAGGGACTGAATTAAGGTGACTCAGGCAGTTTGCTAAGGCCGTACCCCTGCCAAATGCACAGTCTGTATTAGGACACACAGCTGTGAAAAGAAAATGCTTGCATTTTTATGGTTTTAACTATGAGGTTTCTGGGCACAGAACAGAGTATCTGCTTCTCTAGCTTGCCTAATAAAGCGGGTATTTGAGCTGTTTTGACCAGAGTGTTTCAACAATATTTTAGTATGGTCTGGCTATGAGAACAGTCCATGTAAAAAGCACTATATGTACACAAAGTTTTCCAGTCCACAGAATTATGGGCTTGTAAAGCTGTAAGCAGCTGTAAACAAGGTCTTAAAATGCATAATGTCAGTTGAACTTTATAGCAAGTAACTAAGCTGTTCTGACCAATAATATCGGCTTGTCAGAAAATCTAGCCTTTTTTTTTGTATGGCAAAACTATTGCAAAGTAATAGAGGTCTACACTGGGTTTGTCATTAGGAGACATCCCAGTATTTAATATATCTTAGTTTTAAGACAATGTATAGCATTTTGAGTTTGCATCTTTAAAGCTATTCAGAAAGGTTCTTGTGTCTCTATTAGGATTTTAGCCATATTTAGTCATATTTTTCCTTTTCCTCCTCTTGAAGTATCTAACAGAAGAAAAGTATCTAACTACAATACAAAACCACACAACAGCTAGTTGAATATTTCTACTTTTATTAACTGTGTCATGACAGGTGCCACACTTTAGGCACACTGTGGTTCCAAATATTTCATGAACATTAACGTTTATGGGGCTCTACGAGCAAGAGAGAAACCAGAAGTGACATGTGCCAATGAGTCAGCTTGCTTAAACATAGCTGTCACTTGCAACATCCTAGAAATGTGAGACATTCAGTTGGGCTTGTCAGTATGACACAGGACCTAGGAGAGACCTATACCCTTTTGGAGTGCAGCTGGAGGCATGTACATAAAATCCCAGTGTATCTAAAATGACAAATGACATTAGACAATTATGTTTAAGTACCCATATCATGTCAAGCAATAAAGTTAAATTATCTCATATCCTGAGCAACAACAGCTCCTTTCAGAAATGTAGTTAACTGTAGAAACAACTGCTGATTTGCATTGATGGTCTTAAGATCTGAACTAATTTTTCAGAGGATGGGATTTTCCCTTCTGATAACAAAACCTATGGAAAAGAGCCCAGAAGCCCAACTGTATCCTGGGCTGCATCAAGAGCAGCGTGGCCAGCAGGCCAAGGGAAGTGGTTCTCCCCCTCTGCTCCGCTCTGGTGAGACCCCACCTGCAGTGCTGTGTCCAGCTCTGGAGCCCCCAATTCAGGAAAGACATGGACCTGCTGGAGCGGGTCCAAAGGAGGGCTACAAAGATGATCAGAGGGCTGGAGCACCTCTC
>JAVKLA010000074.1:77754506-77766289 GCA_034782735.1 Sagittarius serpentarius
TCCCCACGGGCCGCAGGGGAATCTCTGCTCCGGCGCCTGGAGCACCTCCTGCCCCTCCTTCTGCACTGACCTGGGGGGCTGCGGAGATGTTGCTCTCACATGTTCTCACTCCTCTCTGGCTGCGGCTTCTGCGCCCCAGTACTTTTTTCCTTCTCAAATCTGTTCTCCCAGAGGCGCTACCACCGTCGCTGATGGGCTCGGCCTTGGCCAGCGGTGGGACTGTCTTAAAGCCGGCTGGCATTCGCTGTATCGAACACAGGGGAAGCTTCTAGCAACTTTTAAAGAAGCCACCCCTGTAGCCCCCACGCCGCTACCAAAACCTTGCCACGTAAACCCCTTACAATCACACAATCTAAAGGGCCTATCTATGTGATGGCATCCACATCAACAGAGGGGTTCTTCTCCCTATAGGAGGGAGATGTTTCTCAGTGTCAATCTGCATTGAGTAGCCACCACAAAACTGAGGTCTCCTCAGCCTCTGTATAGGGTATAAACGAGGACAAGGTTTGTCTCATATTTTAACAGCTCACAGGAGGAGGAGAGAAAGGAAAAGACCATACTTCAGTCAAGGTAAAGAGACGCAGCTCTGCTGATTTTGGTGGTAAAGCAGTGCAGTGACAGATGAGGATGTTGTCCAGGAAAATAGATAAGTGGGTATCTTCGAGCTGTTAAAGATGCATAGGCTTTGGAAAGAAGTTAAAGAAATGATGGCAGAGAGAAAGTTTGAGAAAACCTGCTTTTCTTCAATATTTAGTAACAAAAAACTGCATACCCTAAACTCATAACTACAAAACAATGCTACTTTTCTAAAATATAAGACATCTTTCTAAGTGAGCAATCCTGTGCTTCACACTGCTCTCTGTTGTGTGTGTGTGTGAGGGCTGGAGGGAGCAAAGAAGGGTTATTTCACATAAATAGCTTAGGGATGGACGCAGGGACACAAGTGCTGATATTTCTGAGTTGAGAGGAGAGAAAGAAAAAAGTTATGCCTTACCATACATGAAAGATGGAGAAATGCACACTGGGAAATGTAGTTTGTGAGACTCTTTTTTGTATTAAAGGCATAGGACAATTGAGTTTCCCATATTCTGCACTTTTTACCGCTTATGCCAGTTTTAAAGAAATGTATCAAAGAATGTCTAACACATTAAAGAAAAGCCCAGCCTTCTTAATCAACAAGTTAGTAGAACTTTAGGTTCCTTTCTGCAAGATATCATTAGTGAATGATTTCATATTGTGCTATTTCCCTCAGTGGTATGAATAAGCTATTGATCCCTTATGTAACATTCCCTGAATAAAACTTACTCTTTTTTTAAGCAGTGAATTAAAATTTGAATCTGTACTCATGCTGCTTCCACATACGAAGGTTTTGATTAAATAATTTTTTTCTGGAGTAGGTAGGTTATTTTCTGAATGCTGCTAAATGTCTTGATTTGGAAAATGCACTTTCCAGTAGTAGACCATGATAAAAATGATATATATAATTACTACGACACACTTTACTGGAAGCGTTATTTTATTTAATAATCCTTCTGAGTCAGATAATTTTCACTGTGGCCAGTTTACTCTGCTCTAGATAACTAAAACCAGCTCCTTCTGCTACTAGGATGTAAGCAAATAGTGTATCTTAGGTTAAAAAAATTCCCATGAAACTGGCATCCATGTATCTAGGGTTAGCTTTTTACCTTGAGCTGTGGCACAGCAGATGTAAATTAGGTGTACTTAAGGGGGTTTTTTTCTCTGCTGTTGATTTTTCTTATATAGTCAATTTGTTTGCCAAAAACTTTTCCCTTTGCTTTTTGAGTTCATGAAGATGATACTTTCCGTACCTGCATGTTCAACAGTTGTATTTCTTGGGGTCTTCACCCCCACTTGAAAGTCAGCCTTGGCCCAAGCTCTTGCTCTGAATTACTTAGAGAGTCTAAAGATCTGTGATGTACCTTTGGAGTTTTGGAACTCCCTTTGAAGTTCTAGATACTCTCCCGATCCAGCTGTACTTCATTCTCACATTGTTGAAAGTCCCTCAAATTGAAAGGGAAGTGGTGCTGGGAAGCTTCCCTGACTTTCTGTGATCCATGCGTAATCTATTAACTCTCTTCCATAACTGGTCTTGCCCATTCCGCTTTCTCCCACTTGACACCTTTAGATTCTTCTGCCCCTTCACATCCATTTCTACTTAGTGTCATTCCTGTAAACCACAAATACGTTAGTGTAGCCTTAATTGCCTCTCTTCCACTTCGTCAAATCAATCTTTTGTACACAATTTTTTGTTTTCTTTCCTTAATTCTACGTTTGTCTCCAGCTGTATTTTCCAGAAATAAAATGCAGGATGGATTTTAGCAAGGCACCAACAGCTGTTTTCTGATAATGCTTTTTCTTTTTCCTCAAAGACGTGTAAAATACATAGAGTTGCAACTTGTGCTGCCTGCGTGCAGTAAAGGCCAAACCGCATGTCTTATTAAACTACCTGGAATACAACAGGACTGACTGGTTAGACTTTCTTCTTCTTCCCACCCAAAGTAATAATAAGCCTTTGGTCAAAAGAGTTTTTAAAACGTGTTTCCAAACTGTCTCTCTGAAGGACTATACAAACTGGGGTGCATTGGGAAGGAGGCAGACAGAGCCACTGGGCTGTTAAAAAGGGTAAACCCATCAGAATTTATTAACTATTTTCTATACACACAGACACACCTATTAAAATCCTTGATTATGTATATTTACATACATGCACATATTTGTGTGTATAAATATATTGAAAATAAATATGTATGTACTGTTCAGTATATGTCTTTCACTTTTGGGAGGACTTTGCTTCAGGAGCCCTTATCCTAAATTCTTAACTGTGCTTGCATCACTACCAAAGGAAAAAAGTTTTAAGACAATCCCGTCAGTCATCCAGACTGCAAAATACCTCCAAAGGTTCCCAGAAGACAGAAATTCTTCAGCCTAACTATAGGAAGTCTAGTTCACCACTGTACTACTATGTAAAATTAATCACAAAACACTGCTTTTGCCGTAGTGACATTGCCAGTGTTGAAAAAGGGACTTTTAAAAGGAAGGATGAAAGCAAAGGGCTCTCCACATCCATCTGTAGTTTAGGAGGTTCACAGAAGTGTGAAGTGGCCAATTCGTCTCCATGAAATGTTCCCAGCTGAATGAGAAAATGGCATGGAGATTAATTTAGTCTGAAGCAGTAGCTTTTAAATGTTTGAACTGCTCCAGTCACCTGAGCTGGTTCGATTATTGCTGCCTCAGAAGCATCAACACTTCTGTCCCTATGATGAGTACCTTGCATATGCCCTCTTCACTGCCCCGGTCTGAATGCGGGATCCTTGATGGGTGAAGTTTTGGTCCAGAGGAGTGGGTTTTCTCTTCTTCCTGAGAGACAGTATATGGAGAAAACAGGAGGGCTCAGACCTCTTTCAGAGGTGAAAGATGCCCCAAAGCCAGTTAGAATTTGATAAGGGGAAGGCAGGGGAAAACTAGGGAAATTAGATTCTTTCAAAGGAGGAATTCCCAAACTCTTGTTTCTTGCAAGAGTTGAAACCAACAAGGATCCTGTACACAGCGACAGCTGCATATTAATGCCCCTGAAAATGCTCAATTTGGAGCTCCCTATCACACTTCCCCTCTTTTTCCTTTCCCTGTCCCCACTCCTTCCTGCAACGTGAGACTGCGAATCCTTTTGTTTCTCCCAAATCCTTTCTTCTCCTACACTCCCGCTCACCCAGCACACTTCCATAGAAATATGCTGAGTTTCTGCAGAACTACCTGCAATACTCCTAATATATCTCACCATAGACACATGCACTACCCAGAAGCAGTCACTCAAATAAGTCACTCTCCTAGCATTTATGCTAGAAGTTGACATTGAAATTATCACCCATGAGCATACAGCAATAATAAATGTCCAAACCAGATCCCCTTATGTCAGAAATGTCAACTGAAACTGAGTGACTCTTAGCCAGAAATTCTGCTTTTGGGAACTTCATTCTGTTCAGTATATTGAATATCTGAGGCAAACCTACCAAAATAACAGCTTTTCTTTTAAATAACATTTCCAAGGTTCCCTCCAGAATGGAATGCTTGTTTCTGCACCCTGACTTGGTTAAAAGTTGAGTATGTAAAAACAATCAGAGCATTGTTTCAAGCTCCAAGGTAATTAGAAAAAAACTTGTAATTTGCTAGAATAAGAAGAAATGCCATATTCATAGAGGAGAGAGCTATCTTAGGAAATTCTTGCTCAAGTAACTGCAAATCTGAACCACAAGTCATCTTTTACCACCGTAAAGGAACACCAAATTTCGGAAGTGTATGAGCAGTCTTTTCTATTGCAAAGATCAGAGAATAGACAACCTTTAAAAACAGCTTTTCAGCTTTAGCCCCAGCAGGGTTAGTTTACCTCAATATCGTCTCTTGTTTGGAGATATCCAAGACTGGGAACAAAGGCAGAGAAGTTAACAAGGGAGGGCAAGCACATCCACTTTGGGACACTGAATTTCAAAAGAAATGTTGAACAGCTGAAGAGAGTCAAGAGGAAAACAAGTACAATTTCAGAAAACATTTGCCAGGAGAAAAGACTGAACTGCTTGCAGTTGTTTTGCTGGAAAAGTAACAGCAGAAAGAGCTGGTAACAGTCTTCAACTACATAGAGAGTGCTGCAAAAATGAAAGAAATTACTTATTCATGGTGTCAGAGATCATAATAAGGTATTATTTTTGAAACCTTGTGTCCTGGCTTTGGCTGGGATAGAGTTAATTTTCTTCCTAGTAGCTGGTATAGTGCTATGGTTTGGGTGTAGGATGACAACAATGTTGGTAACACCCTGATGTTTTAGTTGTTGCTGAGCAGTGCTTACACTAAGTCAAGGAATTTTCAGCTTCTCATGCTGCCTTGGCAGAGGGAAGGCTGGGGGTGAACATGAAGTCAGGAGGGGACATAGCTGGGACAGCTGACCCCAACTGACCCAAGGGATATTCCATACAATGTGATGTCATACTCAGCATATAAACTAGGGGAAAACTAATCCAGGGGTCGTTGCTCAGGAACAGGCTGGGCATTGGTCGGTTGGTGGTAAGCAATTGTTTTTTATTTGCATAATTTGTTTTTCTTGGGTTTTATTTCTCTCTCTTTTTGTTATTTTCCTTTTAATTGCAGTTTTAATTAATTAATTAATTTAATTATTCCAATTATTTATTACTTTTATTTTATTTAAATTATTAAACCGTTCTTATCTCAACCCATGAGTTTTCTTACTTTACCCTTCCAATTCTCTCCCCCACCCCGCTGGCAGGGGGGATGTGAACAAGCGGCTGTGTGGTACCTAGTTGCTGGCTGGGGTTAAACCGTGACACCTTGGCAAAGATTACGTAGGAGTCAGTGATACCTTCCTCACTAGAGACCTCTGAAAATAAATTACACAAAAAACAATGAGGAAAAACACATATACCGATAATCTTGCTTGTGTAGAAAAATGATGAACTAGGTAATAAATTAAGATCTGTTCCTTCTCTCCTTTAAGAACATAAGGCAAAGATGGAAAAGCAAACTACAGTCAAGTGAAAGGCTGCATAAAAGCAGAAAGGAAAAGGTTGCTCAAAATATGTGCAGTTTGTCCACTTCCAAATTTAAAACCGCAAAGTAGGAACAGGAATAGAGTCATGACTCTGAAATGTGGTGAGAGAGGAAAATTTGGGAACTGCTGTTGCATGCACTGCTGTTTGTGTCTTGAAAGAAAAAGCATGTACTACATCCAGTCACTGGAAATGCAAAGGAATGATAGCCGCAGCATAATCTTGGTAGATCCAGAGGTTCTCCACGCGCACCTCCTGCAGAAGAAAGCTGCCAGTCACTCAACAATTTTCACGTGCTCCATGGGGCCAACATCCCTTTCCACTCCACTTGAACTGTGTTGCCAGCCACAGTACGCTACCAGCAACACTGTCAAGCAGCAATACTGGAATGGCAAAATGCAAAAAACATTGTGCTGTTCCCGAGATCCTATTTTTTTCCTCTTGTGCTTTAAATGGCATTCCTGTACATCAGTGCAAGATAAACTACTGCTGAGTTTTTAATTTGATACTGACAGTCAGTACCTGAATATCCTCAGCAAGAGAGAGGAGAAAGAAGTAATTGTGGATGCTTTTCAGCATTCAAACAGAATATGAGAACATACTTCATGAAGATTAACCTCTAGAGAGAAAGCTGAATGTAGGAGTAGACTTAACTTGAAAACAAAGTTAATGGGGAACAGCTACTATAGACAATACATTGTAGTGATGTTGGTCACCTTGTGATTAGATGGAGGATTCAGTCACCTTCTCTGTACTTGGGCCAACCATAAGTTTGACAATGGCTTTGAAATACAGAGCTAAAGTAGTCCCAGTGTATTCACTGAAGGAGAACTTACCAAATACAAGGGGGAAAAGAGCAACTGCAATCAGCAGAGAAAGCTCACAGGTAAATTCAAGGGAATAAAGCAGTAACTAAACTGAGAATTGGCATTAACCCAAAATGGGACTCTGAGAAGACAAACATCTTGTATCCAAAATCAAAAACTAACCTGGAGTAGATGGATCTGTCTCACAGTACAGTAGAAGTTTTATCCTGGATTTGAGAACCTTTCCTCTTATAATTATGGCATACTTTCCTGTGAAAACTTTTACATCCCTTTTAAAAAAGTTTTGTTTGAAAACATCTAGTTGGGAGTTCTGACTGCAAGCCTCACACCTACAGAGACCAGGCTCAAAACTTTATTATACAAACCTTAAGCCATCCGTTTGACTAATGTGGAAGTATGGGAAGAACTCTGAGCAGCAGTAAAGGGCTAGAGGACAACATAAGGATGGAACATCAGGGAAAAAATTTCTGACCAAGAAGCACGAGGTTGAGAGAGCTGGTTCCAAAAGCAGCATTTTTGGTAGTCATGGGTGTGTTTACACATGAGTGTTAGTACCCTTTGGTCCAGAAAGGTACTAGAGTCTGAAAAAAGGCACTGAAGTTAAGGGATCACTTCACCTAACTTGGCCATCTGAAGTTAGGTGCTTAGTCTAAGCCATCTGTTTAGTCCCTAGAGAAACAGTTTTAGAAGGTATATCATGCTGTTGGTCGGAGACCCTAGAAAGGAACACTTTGCCCTCTGCAAGAGAATCCTTTTCTCTGTCTACTGTGCTGGGAATTCCGATAATGACTAATCTACGTTAAACGCCTCCCTTTTGGACAGCTAAAATTAAGTGAGAGGAATCATACATAAGCAACTTGATCATTATCAGGTAATAATTCTGTGCATAACCAGGGATCAACATTTAGATCCCCAAAGTTCCTAGCTCAGGTCCTCACTGTTTCCTTTGGCAGGCTAGATGGTCACCCAGTTTTAACCCAGAAATTTGTTTCAAAAAATAGAAAATTAAAAAAAAAGTCTGTTAGAGTCTAAATTAAATTACTTAGCTGCTTAAATAACTACCAGAATTGAAAAGTCTAACAGCGATAGCAAAGAGATAGCAGAAGAGGTGACTGAAAGGTCTAATATGAAGATGCCGGTTACAAAGTCTCTCCTCTGTCACAAAAAAGGTCTTTTACCATAAGAGGAAAGACAGAAGGGTTTTCATTGGAGGAGAATGATTCAAAACTATAGAATGGTTCTCCAAGGAGCAGTGTTAGTAGTTAGTCAGGATCTAGTTTCATGATACTCTTGTTTAAGTGACAGTCACCACTTAAAAAGGATTATTTCATATCTCAAACTCCTACAAGAAAAAATGATTCTTTTTTCCCTGATAACTTCAAAGATCCAGTTAATATGAACTACCCAGTAATCATTGCAGTTGGTACATCTGCGCACAATAGTGAATAGCTAAGGGACTGATGGCTGAGGGGCACTGGAAAAGTGACTGCCAAAACAAGTATCCATAGAGTTATACCTTTGGGTACTCTGGGATTTCAACCAAACATGAGTTTAATAAGCTCATTTTTATATTTGGACACGTAAAATGTAGCTGAAGTATTAACTCTCTTGTAGATGTATTTTTATAACTTAAGTAGGTAATAAATACACATGGATTTTGGATCTCATTTTGTATATGTATTGAACAATAAAATTTTATGTATCTAATTTTCAGAAGAGACTTGTTACTTTGGATGATGGCACAGACACTCAGTGTCAAAAGAAATTTTCCTCTACGCAGTTTTCTGAGTGCCACACACAAGATATCTGGGGTTCGAAAGCTCTGAGTCCTATACCATAGATACAAATAAAAATAAAGTTATTGAAGTCATCGTTATTGAAGTCATCTTCTCTGAAAGGGAGGAAACAAAACTCCACAGAGCTCCTAAATTATAAAAGACCCCCTCCTTGCATGCACACCCTGGTGCAAGCACACCTTTAATATGTGTACCTCTTCTAACATATGGACATTTAGAAAAATCTTAGTCTAAAACAGTAGATGCTAAATCAGCCAGCTTTGCAAGCAGGCTATGCAGGGAAGGTCGGAATAAATCGTTTACAAGTGACACAGACTATCACCTTTTGCAACACTGGCATTACCATTTAAATGGTCCTTGACAAGGATCTTACTTTGCTCTATTTTACATTCATGCTTAGCAAACAAATGCTGAACATTCATTAAGCAAACCTGTTATAACAAATGAAAAAGAGACTTCAGGAATGTTATCACACTCTATGTTCTGGGTGTGATAAATAATTAAAAACCTGTTGGCACACTGGTGTGTGTTTTTATGTTTTATGTATGTGTAAGACTCCATATCTGCGGCAGGCAGGGAAACTATCTTTTCCTACAAGAGCCTATCACTCTTGGATTTTGAAACCAAACGGAGCTCCACTGGTTTCATTAGAACAATGTTGATTTTACACCACTGGAATAAATGTTCCCAACTAATTCCAAAAGAAAGGAAGTGATGACTGACTTTTAATTGAACTGAAAATTTTTACATATGATTGAGAAATAGTAACCTATTTAATTTTTGTTTTAAATTTATGTGTTCTTTCACAAATGCACTAGAAGGTGAAAAATAAGTGCAGTAAGCTTCAAACCAGAAAACTTTATCACATTTTGCATTAGGTAAGGTTCAAATGACATTTGCGTTACTCTATATTGTTCAAATAGCGTGAAAAGGAAATAAAACATCCAGAAAAACCTTTTGCCCTCAAATACCAGTTTTCCCACAGTCCTTACTTAGAAAAGGAATGCAAGTGCACAAACCCAAACATACACAATAGGAAAACTATTAGAACTAGCCTAAAAATCTTTGAGAATTTTCTTATTTAAAGTATGAGTTACACTAGTAATCATACAGTATTCTAAGTCGAAAAAGATTATTCAGTGAAGAGCTATTCTTATTTTTTCCTCTGATTCAGACAATTAGCTGAAAATGTCTTGAATTCACAAATTGTTTCAGTTAATCTGAATGAAGAGGTTGATAAGATGTTTCAACTCATAAACAAGACACAGCTTTACTTAGAAATTAAATCTCACTTAAAGCCTATAGGAGCTTCAGCTCCTAAATGATTTGTGTTCTTCTGAACCTTGTATCCTGTCAAGCTGATAATGTATTCTCATTTTGACTATGTACAGAAGATAAGATTTCCTTCTATTATTAACCACTTACTCTCAGGGACTGTGTGGTGTATAGGACTTTGCACTTGCTTTCTCTGGCTTTCAGTTAAAGAAGAAATGCCACTTGGCAAATTATACGCAGTATAATTATTAGAAGCCTGAGGGCAAGTTGTTCGCAGTGGAACAAACCAGGGAACAGTTGGTTTGGTTGGATTTGTTGTTCACTTGGCTGCTTTATTCTATCCTCTTACTCAGTAGAGGGTTGTATAGCCTTTTCTGTGTCTGTACAGACTGTTACTTTTTGCTTTTAAATCGTTTAATGACAGAGTCAAAATTGTCTTTTCTGTCTAAAAGTCATATGAAGGTAAGTTCTCTTAAAAAGCATCATACATAAAATGCATATGTATTATTCAAGAGTGTACGTAGTGTACAGCTATATGTATCTTGAAAGAAAGTACTTCTTTGCTTGCTTTTCTACTTGAATAGTCAGGATATTTGAGTTTCAGGGAGTCTTAAAGCTTACCTGAAGGAGCTTAAATTTAAACTGAACTGAACTAAATTTACACCTCTGTATCAGGGAAAGGCATCCATTCTTCTTTCAAGTACTATGCCTTAACTCTACTGTGGTGGATGAACCTTGGCAAGCACCCAGAAGCCCACCCAGCTGCTCACTCCCTCCCTCTCCTCAGTGGTATGTGGGGAAAAATAGAATAAAAAAGCTCGTGGGTTGAGATAAAAGCAGGGAGACTACTTACCACTTACTGTCACAGCCCAAACAGACTCTACTTGGGGAAAAATAATTTAATTTATTGCCAGCTGAAATAGATTTGGGTAGGGAGAAACCTCAACTTCTTCTCACAGAGACCACCCTTGCAGCCCCCCACTTCCCAGACCTGAACATGGACACTTGATACAGCCACTTAAACACAAACAGGCAAAAAAAACCTGAGAGGGCACAGACTTATATTATTCAAAGTCACCAGAAGGCACCATTACAGTTAATCTGACCGTCTGTTGAACTGTATGAATAGGCAGTTAGATCTGGAATAAATGCCTGTTTGTTGTGTAATTCTTTTTTACAGGCAATGAATATAGCTAGAAAAGTCCGTTTTGTCCAAATCTCTCTCTGACAGAATCATTTATTAGATGCAAAGCTGCTGCTTGCAGGTTATTATGCATGCAAAACAAATAAAATAATTGCATATTGTCAAATCATGGCAACATGAAAAGATCTGGAAATGTAAAAGCAGGCTAAGCAAAATGGATAAGTGACCAAAACTATGGGATTTGCTGGAGTTCAGGGGCTTAGGAAAAATGGAAAATATGAACTCTACAACCCTGAAGGTGTTCAAGCAGCTTTTCAAATTACCTTTCAAGGATGCTCAAATTAAAAAGGGAGAAAGAAAAACACCCTCTGTGTCAGATAAAGGGTATTTAAATGTATAACCCTAAGGATGACAATCGCTGTTAAGACTGGGAGGAAGAGGGATGAGGGGCTCACCCAGATCTGGTTAACATTACCTGAAAATGCTAAACATTTTTAAACACTGTGAAGCCCCGCAGATACCAAGTAAGGGCAGTGCCCCTGACTGAGACTTGAGTGACAGATGAGATACTTGCCAATTTTTCCAGCAAAATCTCTTTAATGCCTGGTTTTCTAAATTAATGTTTCTGTACCCATGGATCTACCGGTGAAAATCCCCATGTTTATGCTTTAGTGATGTAAACAAAAAATTGCTACCACACCAGCCTGGTTTTAGCCTCTGCCAGTTAATGCTTTTCCAGCCAGCGCTCAAGCACAGTTTGCAAAATAGAAAGGGACAGGGACTTTTCCCAGTAGCTATCATGGATAAGGCTTTTCTTTTTGGGGATAGGGCATTTGGAAATGAGAGTTTAGCCATATGAATGCAATCTGTGCACCTTCATAAAGTCCTTGGCTCATTTTATTTCCCAGTATTGACACGGTTAATGGGCAAGGATACCAGAACAAGTGCCAACGCTAGCAGAATGGGTTGTGGGGAAGAATCTTACTCATTTCTCACCTCAGCTTTGTGCTTAAACACATAACTGACACAACTGAGGAACCTTATATGTTTATATATCAGATACTGTAATTCCTTTAAGAGTTAAAGAATTCACCATTTACAGTAGTCTGAAGTGAGCAATTTGGGGCGGGGGGGGGGGGGGGGGGAAGGTTGCCGGGGGGGTTTTAAA
>JAVKLA010000074.1:77766299-77808499 GCA_034782735.1 Sagittarius serpentarius
CCCCCCCCCCCAAGCTTACCGTGCTGATTGTAACTACTCTATAGCATTAGAATACTGTGTGAAATTTCGTTAGTGATCTTCCGATTTTTTTTAAAATGATAGGTAATTGTTCTGGTTTTGACCTGTGCCAAAATAATTCCTGCCCTCGGAACCTGCTGTTGTCACACAAATAGTGATCTTAGGCAGACAAAGATAATTCTAACCTTTAGCTATAGTGGAGACTAAGAACTTCTTTCTACTAAATACACCAAAATCAAAATGCTTGTTTGAGTTGTTATAGAAAGGGGAACAGAGTGTAGGTAATACTCCAGATCCCAAAATTTTAACCTCCCTCAGAAAAAGCATCTAAAAAAAATGACAAACTACTTCTTTTTGCCCAGATCTGATTCACGCTTCAGATTGTTATACTGTTCATTGTTACTGCTGACCGTTACTATTACGTCTTATGTGTGTCTTTCCTATCCTTTGGGGGAAGTAAAAATAAGGAGTTCGATTGTATACAAGGAGTGTGTAGATAGAGACTTTGTCTGAGGATGTGAGTTTCTATTCCAGACAGAGAGGAGAAGGTTTAGGTAGTAGCGCTCAGCCTTCAATGCTTAGCTGAAGCCAGGTCACGTTTGGCCCTTGAAAGACTGTATCATTTTTTTGTGGCATACTACAATTTGCCTCTCTCAGAGGACTACTATTGGGGGGAACTGTAATCTGAGCACACCAGCAAATCAACGCAATTGGAGTATTAAAACACAGAAATAAATACAAATAAGAATGCTTGAGAGAAGGATGGGAGACGGAACAGTAGAAAATGAGAGGGTGGACTGTGAAGAGACAATCGCCGTGTTAGAGAGGAAGGAGCATCATAGTGGTGGTGGCGGCGGGGAAGAGGTACAAGGAAGTGAGAAGCAAGGCTGGACCCTTGGAACGGCATTTGGGTATGGATGACAGATTCAGTGAAAACAATTTGGCAGGGCTTTCTGGACCACATTCTTTTGTCTGCTCAGTGTGCTTGGATCTAGAGTGAGTAGTACTGCTCTTTAGAGTATTTGACTTACTGCAGCTACTACCCTAGTGAGCCAAGATCCTTTTAAAATAAGAAGGCTAAACTTTTCTCCCTGTGCTCATATGAACCAGCAGCTTAACTCAGATCTTCAAAAATAAGAGCTTCTAAAAATTATCTTTCTAGGTGAGATAAGAAAACCAAAGAAATAAAGGTTCCCATGTTTATATCTGATTCCTACCTTAGGATATCTCATGAGAAGTCTTGTCTCAAACACTTGGCTCCCCTGCACTCCAGGGGAGCCACTCCATGCATCAGATGCAGATGCTGAGCGTTATCTGTCATCCACAAAGACGGGCTGCATCTAGAACAGAGTCACAGAGTAAAAGAAAGACCAGAGCTGCTACTCCTTAAACTGGAAGTGCCTGAGATAGAATATTTTATGGTGGATTGTGATATCCTCCTCTAGCTAATGCCTTTCCCCATGCCAGGACAGCTTCCTTCTCTCAGCCATCCTTCCTCTTACATAAACTACCGTGACTTAGGGTGATGGAAAGCAGGTTCATGAGAAGTCCAAGAGGTGAAAATGGAGACAGTAACAACATGAAGGAGACAACATGCAGCAAGGAGGAGGATATGATCAGAATGCCCTGGGTAAAACAAAGTCCTACAGCCCAACTGGGCAAGCGTGAAAGAAGTACAGGGTTGTTGCAGATGGTCCATGCAGACAACCAAACTTCATAACAGAGAACCCACTCAACCAGCTAAAGAAAGTGGTATATGAGTGCAAAAAACCAGCTGTCAAACACAGTGGAAAACACAACACTGTTAGTGGATTCTGACATGCAGGGGATTAACGACATGAAAATGGAAGGGTGGTGAGGCAGGAAGCTCTCTTTGCAGCAAACAGTGAAGGAGAGGGGAGAAAGACTCTTACGCATATTTTCTTTCATATGCCGAAACAGTGACCTTGCTTAGCCTCATGCATGGTCTGTGAATAGCTACACATTCTAGTCATTTGAAAATACAATCGTAATCCCCTGTCTACTATAACAAAAGGTGCTTAATGTGCGCATTACTGGGGTAAACCAAGGTATGAATTTGTGATGCAGTTGTTGTTATAGTAACTGCATGTTTATGCAGTGTTTCCATTTAACAAACATAAGATAAATTATCCTTCTTTCAAGAGTAGGAAGAGACAATTACAAGAGCTTTTAGAGATGAACTGTGCATTTATAGTTTCTGAGTTTAGATGTCATCTAATGTGTTGAAGTTTTACATCTGTATTTCCTCATCATAATTTGAGCAAGTTCCCTGTCCAGAATTATCCAGAAATGGGAGAAACACAACGCAAGTCACATGGTATGCCCTTCCTAAGTCTGATAGCATCAGGATGTCTATTGTTACTTCCTGATTACTCCTACAAATAGTTTCTCTCCCCATGAAGAACCTCAAGTTGTTCACAAAAATGTCACTTCCCAGTTAAGCATTTGCAAGACTTGGCAAAAATACTCAGAATATTCCACTGGACAACTAAAACTTTGTGATTATTATGTTATTTACCATTGAATGAACATACACAGAAACATACACATGAAGATTCCATAGGAAATTGATGGCAAGAAAAGGCATAGAAAGAAAAGTATTAATTAAAGTGATGTTTAGAAAACAAAGAGTTCACTATCAAGAAAATAATAACCCTCATTACAGAACCATCCTGATTCAGTGATGGTGGGAAATAGAACTCAAAACCATGAAATAAAAAGAACAAATACAAAGAAATAACAAAATAAATATTAGTTTGTTAAACACCATCACTGCAGAGAATGAGATGCCTGTATCACATGAGGCTGATTACCACCTTTGTAATCTATCTGAAATAAAAACATTTAAACTCTGCATACTAAATTAAATTGCATCCAGGAATATTTGAGTAGGTGACTGAAACAAATAATAAAGAAATAAATAGCCACTTTTAAGAAAACTTTAAATTCTGGGAAAACCTGGAGTTCTGAAAGATCGCTACTGTGGTACTGATATTCATAAAGCATAAGCTGAATAGTCCTAGTAATTATAGGACAGTTACCCAGATATCAAGCTCAGACAATATAATGGAAAAGTCAATATGATTTTCCATTAATAGAGAATCAGAAAGAAAGGACTGTAATTCATGCCAGCCAATGTGGTTCTATGGAAAATAGGTTTTGTCAAATAGTTTAGATTTCATTATTTGATAAGATTACAAATTTTATTGATAAAGGCAGTTGTGTATATGTAATACATGTAGACTTTGGTGTGGCATTTGACTTGTATCAGATGAGGAGGTGATTTTTAAAAAAATTACAAATATCTATAGGTCATATGTCAAATGGGTTGTGAATTTGCTAATTAAAAACTTCTAAGTGTTTGTTAATGGAAAATCATCACAGTATGTGCCACCATTCAATATACTTATTTCACATTCATTGCTTGAAAATGGAAGTGCTGCAGAAAAAACTGGTAAAGGTGGAATGGCACATAAGGAGAGGAAACCTTACCGCTCTCTACAACTACCTGAAAGGAGGTAGCGAGGTGGGGGTCGGCCTCTTCTCCCAAGTAACAAGTGACAGGATGAGAGAAAATGGCCTCATGTTGCTCCAGGGCAGGTTTAGATTGGATATTAGGAAAAACTTCTTTACCAAGGAGGTTGTGAAGCATTGGGACAGGGTGCCCAGGGCAGTGGTGGAGTCACGATCCCTGGAGGTATTTAAAAGACGCGTAGGGGTGGCGCTTAGGGACATGGTTTGGTGGTGGCCTTGGCAGTGTTGGGTTTGCTGTTGGACTTGAAGATCTTAAAGGTCTTTTCCAACCTAAATGATTCTGTGGTTCTATGATAATGGCCAGGCTAGCTAGCAGAGTGATCAGGGTTGGTTAATTAGTGAGGTGCATTTGAGCTAGATACCACTAGGAACAGTCAAAACCAAAATTCTCTCTCACACTTCACCTGCCAGCTTGCAGCAAAGATCGCTAACAATAACGAAGTGGAGTAATAAGTGGATAACTGGTAATTATATGACCACACGTGGCAGTATCGAAACAGGTAATGGAATACTGCATGGAGTTCTTGTGCTTACACCTTACAGAGGAAGTTATAAACTGGTGATGAAATAAAAAAGGAACAAACCACTTTGAGATCTACCAATTGTGCTTTACAATGGAAATTGTAAGAGTTTAGATGGACTACTTTATCAAAATAAGATTGATAAAGGTGACATCTACAATTTGTAAGCCTGTCAAGAGAGCATGGTGCGTAACAGGAGACTCTTTTGCTTAGTCACAGCCATAGCAAGAAAGAGTGACTAGAAGACAAAAGTGGGGAATTTCACTTTAAAAATTGTGACTAATTTCCATCTTGAAGGGTAATGATGATCAATGGTCATCAGTGATCAATGATGAAGAATAATGTGATTGACACAGAATGAATAGGTCAGAGATATACAGAAAGTCAGATGAAATGATCCATAGTTAAACACTGAGGGATTTGGCTTGGTTTGAACTACAATTTGTCATAGCATTTCATTATTTGAACATCACAGAAATAGCATGCTATAAGAAGCTCAACAGGCATCTTAAAACCAGCATGCCTCTTGCAACTGCATTTTGTTTGTAATACTGACACTTTTCTGAATCACAGCAAGAAATTTTACTTCCTGTTGTACTTTGCATATGGCTGTTTGTCTCTAGCTAAATCACATCCATTAATCCCCTTGCAAGATTTATCAAATACGACATAAAAGGAAAAATGTGGAATCAAAGGTTAATTTAATGTTACAGAGATTTTTAATGGTGATTTAATATTAATGATGGCAGTTTATGAACCATGTTTAATTAAATGAATGTGGGAGATAAAAATCACCCTTGTATTTAGCTTCACTTAAGATTATAGACTCTAAAGCTCAGAAGAGGTTATGAATAAACTTCCTTTTGGTGTCTAGTACGGGCTGTATTTAACTAACATTGAAGGTAAATTCTATAGAGTCTATCAGCAGATTGAACTTGATCTTCAGACAGTGTAAAAGTGGTGTGGCTTCACTGAAATATTTTTTATTGAAGGAACTACAGCGAACGATGTCAGCTTCAGATCTGGTCCATTCGTTTCTGTATGGGGTCTGGCGTACAGGTAACCTTTATTGACCTGTGCCACGCATTGCACACAAAGATGATGCTCAGGCAACTGGTACAACACGGTGCCTTATTTCCTTGAGAGGAAATGCTAAAAACATGTTTGCAAGATTGCAACTCCTGCTGCTCCAGTAACGTTGGAGTGGTTGCTTGCAAAGAGTTGCGTTTAGAAGCTGGTCTCACAGGGGTGGCAATTTAAATACTGCATTTCAGCACTGTACGACATCGCTTTGTAAAATTGCACCATTCCAAGATCACAATACAGAAAACGACTGCAATAAAAATGGTATACAACATATACACTGATACAGTAATTAACCAAAATAAAAAAGATTGAACTGAAAAGAAAGATTAAGGCTATGCTTTCTTCATCTTTTGCCTACCTGGTTAACCAGGAAGGAATCGTCATTATGAGATGCATTCTGTGAATATGCATCACCATCTTGTATTTCCTCGTTTCTAATTTTACGTCACTGCTACTATACACAGTTTCTTAACTCAACTCTGCACAAATTTTGGTGGCACTAAACTATACATATACATAAGAAGGGTATTCATCTGTTACAACAGTCCTATACGGCTGTTTGTCTGCTCCCAACAAATCTGTTTCAACTATAGGTCCACTAGAAGGAATACAAACATTCATCATCTATAGAAATACATCTGCTTAATGATATCAGATACCTGGGCTGCTCTGTTCCCCAGACTCCTATTTGTTCCTGAGCTCCAGACAGTCGCTATCCTCTTGTATCTCTATTTGCAGCTGGGTACATATGTCTTTCCATATGGCTATTTAAAGGCTTTTCTCTGTCATCTTCCCTCCAGATCTCATTTTAAGCATGATAGAGAATTTAAATAGAATACGAAGTATCCAGATTACTTCAAAATGAATCACTGGAAACAGACATCGTAGTGAAAATTAGAACATAATTTATACCGTGAGATTATTGCTGGTTTACTTCAAAATAAGTAACTTAGAACTTTTATTCCACAGAGCTTGTCCAAATTTTTAATTCCTTATTTTAAATTTTTCATTATATATATAAAAATAAGTAAAATTATCCATTATATATAGGTATATATACGTATAAAGAGTAACATTTGTAGGATTCTACAATCTAGTGTTCCCAGGTAGTGTATTGAAAAATTGTTACAACTTAAAGGTCTCACAGTTCTACTGACGTCATCATCATATACGTTCTGTTTCAGAAGGTTGGATAAAGAGGAGTTGTTGCTCTGGCAAGTAACCATTCTTAATTTAGTAAGAACGTATTTAATTTGCTGGCAGGCCTTAGACAATTCCTTTGAAAGCTCTGCTTCTGCGTGCTTTGTGACAAAATTGACATGACTGATACTTCCCTGCACAACAGAGGTGTTATGATCTTACATTTATGCTTTGAGGCCCTAATATGAAAAGAATCAGGTATAATTTAAGCATCTAAGGGGAAAAAACACCAACAAAGAAACAAAAGGAACACTGCAGTACACAGATTAAAGCACAGAAATGATATGTGATCTAATCGCAATAGGGTCTTTACATATTGGTTTATTTATTTAAATTCAGTTACTGAATATTGATTTTTTTTTTTAAAGCAACTGAGATTTCTCTCTCCAGCTCTACTGCCTGCTATGTTATCTCTATAGAGGGATTAATAAAGAAGAAGTTTTTGTTGGTGTCATATTTACTGGTGTAAACATGTAATCTGGGAGACGATGTAATACCTTCTGGAAATAAAGCTTGTATATATGCTAAAGAATGCAGGTAATTTGCAGTCTCTCATAACTGATTTCCAGCCTGCTTACATTGCAGTACACGTGGCACCCTGGGAAGTTTCTCCTCCAACAAGGCATACCCAAGACCTCCATCTACAAGAGAACATCCATCTGTCCTGTCAGACTGAGGATGTCACTGCTCGACAGTGCCGAAAGGAGAACTATAGTCAGCACTCAAGGAGAGTAACCACCCTGTAATCGCACAGACCTTTATAGCAGTCTTGCTAACTTTGGTGGGGGTCTTTCCAGTGAATGGTCTGCATGTTGTCCAGCTGAGGGGTGAATGCTTGTTGGCTCAACACCAGAGATAATAATGCTTTCTGGCACTCATAGACCTGAGGAGTCTATGCACTCTGCTGGCTCCAGGGCTGGGTTTAGAGGTATTTCACACTTGAGGAGACCATACAACAGACTGTTCTATTTTCCCCTTCAACAGTAATTGTTCTCTCTTTCATTTTTGAATATATATACATAGTGAAAAGTGATCAGCTCTTCAAATCTGGTTTGGTTTTGATAGAAGAACAGAGAAATGAGAGGAAAAATTTGAAGTCATGGATCAAAATTTCACCACGATGTATGAGAAAAAGGAGCTCCTTAAAACTCAACTCTAGCTCCCAACTCAGTCACTAGCTTAGCTGTCATTAGCCTACATGGATGTTTCCAGAAATACTTTTTCTTATGAAGGAAGAAAAGAATCAGCAGAGAGATTCTTAGGACTGATATTAAAAAAGGAGGTTTCTAACTTCGACATCTATGGTCATTTGTTGACACAGCTCTGTTTCTTATAACCAGATTCATCCTTGCATGGATAATCTTGTTGTCCCATAAGCAGGGTTCTTTTACGCAGTGTGCAAGCCAGTAACACACAGAGTCAAGGTATTTTCAAAGCAGTTTTGTTGATGCGCATGAATGTGTGCCTGTCTCAAGACAGCACACCCTTGTCTCAAAGATCCTCGTAATTATACACTTAACTAATACATATTCATTGTTATTTCCCTTAATGACTGTTCTTTCTTTTTCGCTCCTCATGTAAATTAGTGCACAGACTCTGTATTCTTCCTTCATTGTCTTCTTTTGAGCGGGTAGTACCATTTGAGTAGGTGGCCAATGAGTAGGTGGTCACAATCTCACCCAGAGGAATTACCTTTTATTTACTTCTTCCCTAATCTTTGCAATTCCAAGTGGTCCTTCAAGGTTTATTGACCAGACCATAATCCCTTGCCTTTTCTGACATAAACATGAAGCCTCATTGTCTAGTAGTCAGTTTCTAAACTTTAAATCATGTCTAGTTATTGTTTCTCTATTTTAAATATTAACTAGTGGGGGCTGTACACAGGACTTTAGCAGCAACTTGGTTATTTCAATCATATTACACATATTAATTGATATCAGCCTCATTGGGACAAACTGAAACAGCAGTCTAAATAGATGGGAAAGGTGGTATAACTCGTACCATCTTTTGGGTTGTCACCCTAATGTTAACCAACTAAATTCTGTAAATTCTGACTCAGACACTCACGAATACCATGGGATATTGAAAATAAACTTTGTTATGAGTCACATTGCTGTTACCTTTTCCAGTGTTGGTTGTATTCTGCGTAAGAGTTTGTAAAGACTTAAAGCCCTTAAATATCACTTCCAAGTTTAGCCTAGTGTGTTATTTGTATTCTTAGACAAAGATGCTAATTTAAGATGGTGAGTGAAGAATTAACTGAAAATAGGTTATGAGATTTCTGAAGATGTACTTTCTCTTTTCTGTTCTTACTTTACATTTTTCTGTCATGGGTACTTTATAAATACTGCCTTTATATAGCTAAATGTCTGCTCTTTTTTATTATCTATCTCTGAAATTATGTTTGCACCTTTTCTGAGGCGTGACAATAATTGAAGACGATCATTCAAGGGAGGGAG
The DNA here is from genome assembly GCA_034782735.1 of Sagittarius serpentarius. Lineage (NCBI taxonomy): Eukaryota > Metazoa > Chordata > Aves > Accipitriformes > Sagittariidae > Sagittarius > Sagittarius serpentarius. Next base: position 77,775,139 of record JAVKLA010000074.1, read on the forward strand.
TCACTATTATTACATTGATTTAGACAGTAGCCTTGGTGGATTGAAACAAACACAAATCAGTAGGGTGTGGATGAAAAAATCCAGGCAAAGTTCAGCAAACATATGCAATTTCCCACATTTTTTAGCTTTGGCCATTTTTAAAGAGAGACTAGAAACTGAGTGCACAGGACTGTTCTTCTCATAGGTGCAAAATCCAAAGTAATTCAATCTGCTGTGGCCACTGTAAGGCAGTGGTGGGGAGCTTGCCCCAGCGTTGAAGTGCTCCCTCCAGAGACAAGAGTAAGAAGCAGAGACACATCCCTCTGGGAAGAGAGTGTCGCTTTTGCCTCTTCCTTCACTCCAGCTCTTGTCTGGATTAAACTAAAAGCTTTTCCTTTCCAGTACTGTCAGTTTGACACCTTTCATGAGTGTTAAGTTCACTTCTCTGTAATAAAAATATCATAGTAGTTACAAAATATAGTAAAATAGAAACGTTTTCTGAAGTTGCTCTATACTTTAAAATCAGCTGGAGGGCTTCAGGCACTATATTTCTACTTTATATATTGTGTTTATTAGTTAGCTAATAAATGTGGTCAGTTTGTAATACACTTTTTGACAGAAGGGGGTGTTTTTTGGAAGTTATTTACTTGCTACCGGGCGTGTTGCTCTCCTGTGAAAAGAAGTTTCTTTACACTCTGTTGGAAATGAGGGGGAGCGGGGGAGTACTAGAAGATTATTAATAATCCCTGATTCTCTGAAAAGCCCTGGGTTCTTTGCTCAGATGACTTTGGCAGATTGCAAATCTTAAGAGGTAGGCATAAATCAGATTGTTAAAAGAACTCATATCACGACAGCAGAAATATTGCAGCCTACAACTCATACTTCCACAAATCCATAAAAAGAGCTCCTTTATATAGGAAATTTGCACCAATGTAATCTAGGGTCTGATTATAAACCAATATGGCTATATTGATCCAAGCCCTTCCATTCATTTTGGCAGAACCAGCTTTTTATTTGTTTCTCTGTTCCAATTAGAAACAGATTAACAAAATAAATCATTTCTAAATCAAATGACAGGGCTAAACAGAGGCTGATGCCAATTTAACTGTATTAATGTAAAAACTAACTTAAGGAATTTGATTTTTTGCATGTATTTTTTTTATTCCCCAGCTCTACTGAGGTTACGCCATTCTCCTCTCCTCCTTTGTTATTTAGGTGAACTTGTTAAAAAAAAAACCCAAACCAGAAATGTCATCACTTTAATGTTTCCATGTACATTAGTGGCAAACTGATTAAGATTAAATAAAAAAATAGTAGAATATTTTATATAAAATGATATTTTTATTTCAATAACTACTTCATTCAAACATTTTTATTTAGTTCGCAAATAGAAAAGCATTTCTATTCATATTTCCTAATGAATAAATTATAGTTGCTCTATTCAACTCTTACCTTTGCCCAAAAGGTATTTGGCAGTTCAGTTTTGAGTGTGTATTGCAAAGAGATGACTTGGTTAAGAACCAAACTTGCATTCCTCGATATTTATTTTGGTGTTTAACCATACATGCAGGCTCTCGAAACAGAAAGAAATGCTTCTGCCAGATCAAACCTGGTGCCCATCAAAATAGCTAACTTCTCTGAACGCGACCCGCGTGAGCTGGTTGCAATTCTAAATGTACTTCCTCTACTGCAGCACTTTTTGCTTGATAATATTTTGAACTCTCGGGTTCATTTCTAGTGGAAATAAGAGGCAAGAAACTTCACAGAGAGATGATAAATGACCTTAAAAATACTGACATAGCAGTTTTGAACTACATTTAAATATCATCTTCTTTGAAAAGCTCTTGTTTTTGCTTAATGAAATGGACTCAACACTCCAGTCCAGTGTGCATTACTAACTTTTGTTGTATTTTATATCATGATTCCTTTGTCACTAAAGAAGTCCTAATGGCATGAACAGACCTTGTAGATATTAACTTTCCTTATACGTTTTGGAATTTAACATGGTATTTTGCCTATTGATGTATCATTAGTTTACACAATGACTGTATGTAACTTCCAACCATTTTTTTCACCTCATTCCTTATGTAGCCTAGTATTTTATGTATTTTTTTTCTTTAAAAATAAGAAAAATAAGTTCATGTTGAAACAGATGTTTTAATGAACTATGCATTGTGAGAACGAGACTTTTTCTGGGTGATATCTTTTTTTTCATTCCTCTTCCTCAGTGGTTAGCTGATGCAGAAACCAGTAAGCAAATTGTTCTTTCCATCCCATATTATCTTGTCTAATTTTGTGTGTCTACATCAGTGACTATATCAGCATTATTATCATTGCCTTTGCATTTTGTCCTTATTAACTTCATAGGAACGTAATTTTGTGGGGAAGAGAATTGAAAGACTCCTTTCTCTTAAACGTTTAGTCATTAGTGTATTTCAGTGACTTAACCACTAACAGGGAGAATCAGTTTGCCCATAAAGGGACTTATTATTTCAACATATAGAGATGTCTGAATTTCTTAAGATTAAACTTTCTGACAACAACATAGGAGTCTTTGGTACATACATAAGAAAATGAACATCATATTAGTATTTTGTGACTTGATAATTACTGGCAGTTAAGGTGTACTTTTGGGTAATCTTGTATCCATAGACAAAAAGGGTGACAACAAGCCAGCGATGCACATTGTTCAATTATTAATTTTATCACTTAGGGTATACTGAGGAGTTTCACTGGATCATGCCTTGCTATTTGTAGTGTGTCTGTCTAAGCAGACATGAGAAGTGTCTTAAGCAGCTGCTGCATGTGCATCTGAAGAGTAGCAACAGTTAATGACTCCAGAGTTTTGTAGCTGGTACTAAAGTAGTTTTAACGCCTGATTTGCTTTAAATATCAGTAGATTGACAGAAGGATCTCATACACAGCACATTTGGATTGTGACAATTTGGTCCGGCAACAACTTTTCTTTTCATTCAATGTGTTTTAGTGTATGCGAATTCCCAACTGCCTGCATGTTCAACAAAGATGATTCAGCACATATCTTTGACTATATCTATGCTAGTAAATAACATTAATAAGCATCTTTTCTCTGTCCTGAAACCAAGGTGCATGCCTGTCTTCTACCCATCTATCTAGCTAAGCTCTCTTACCTGCTTCCTTCAACACAGAGTGATCTGGTCCAGACTGTCTTGTGTGACTCCAGTAATAAAAGAACTAACGACTATACACAGAGGAATCTGGCCTAGATATCTTTCTATGATAATGTTCCAACTGTAAGCAGGCAGGATTTGAGATCAAAGTCAGCAGTATTGTCCTGGTTGCCTGTAAGGATCAAATATCAGTGAGACCAAAAAGATATACATTCCAGAGTCACACCAACATGTACAGGAACCTACAGATACATGAAAGCCAATTATAGAGACTACAGAGCCAAGCACTACTGTTTTGGGGCAGATGGTAAAATAAGATCAAATGGCAACAAAGTGTGGCTTAGTATGTTCAGACTGGACATGAGGAAAAGCATCCTCACTGGCAGTGGGTAGTGCGGCACTGAAACACATTTCCCAGAGTACTTGTTAAATTTCCATCCTTGGAGGTTTTTGAGATTCAGCTAGACAAAGTCACAAATGACCTTGTCTAGTGTTGATGATAACCCTGCTTCAAGTGGGAGATTGGGATCCCTCAGATCCCATCAGTTCAACTTTTCTGTGGTTTGGTGACAATGTTAGGAATGACCTTAGACAGCTCAAAAGTGAAAATGAATCTCTAGAAGATGGAATAATATAGTCAGGAGTTTAACTGATGTCATTGCTAAAATCCTGGTCTTGGATCAAGGTTCAGACTTGACCTTTGTTGGCATGTTACTACGTGTTCTGTTTTGCTAGAAGGGCTGTGAATGTTTGCCTTATCCTTCACTGCTGCATTTTGTGGTTGGATAGCTCACTGTCGTGGTTTAACCCCACTGCTGAAGGTTTATTGCTCGTGACTGAAGGGGAGCGAGAACATAGATGTTCTCATGCTGAGCACCATTTGATTAGAAAGGGAGGACAATCCATAGATTTTCGGTAGGCAAATGGTATGTACATTGAAAAACTTAGTGGTAATAGGAGATTTGAAACACTTAGACCTACTGGGAAAGATTACAACTGGACATGAGGTAGGATAGGAGAGACAAATAATATTTTTTTTAAAAAGACAGACTTTAATAAACTTTGTAGATAGGATTATGGAGAGGCTGAGAAAATGGGCAAAAGGTATTAAAGCAAAGTGATAATTCTGTAAAGAATAATAAAGATGTACATAGAAATTATTGTGGAATTGAGGGTTAATTTAGAAAAATTAAGATACATTTGGCTCATTGGTAATCTTAAACATAAGAATAAACAAAATATGTAGGAAAAGGAAACTAGGTCAAGACCAATATGGAAGTATTTCATGACCATGTAAAGATAAACAAAGCACAAACAAGCAAAGATCATGAAAGCAAAAGAAATTTGTTTATTATTACTGAGCTTAAAAGAGTATATGAAGGAGAAGTCTTCTGTCAGAGAGGGAAAGAAATTACTGACAGATATAGACAGCTATGATGCATAATGCCATTTTTGAAAAAAGTTTCACTGGAAAAGGCTTCACTGAAAAAATCTTTCAGTCATTTGATTAAATGATAGGAAGCTGTTACATTTCATAAGAGCGTCAATGGAATGATATCTAAGGGACAGAAAAAGTTAGATTACTCAATCAAATCAAATGTATCTAAGCCAGTATGTAAGAAATCTTTCTGTCATTAGGTTTGAGAATGTCTGCAAATATAAATGCATACATCTTTATTTATTTAAGAAAATATTTTTTCTTTTATGTGTAAGAAAAAAATGGGTAAACTGGGCATTGTGGGTCAGTCACTGTAATTTCAATTCTGAGAAAAATGATGGAGCACATAACCAGTGACATATAAAAATGTAAAGGAATAAGAAGATGATCAGCATCCATCACAGATTTGTCAAAAACAAGCGAGTCAAAGCAATGTACTTTACTTCAGGGAATTTCTTCGAGACTCCCTCTGGGTCCAGAAAGCCTAAATACTTGATGGATCTGTGAGAGTTTGCATAATAAAAGTAATGACCACACTGAGCTAAGACGTTAGTGTGTCAGAAGGGAATATCAGAATTCAGCTATCAAACTGAGGCAAAAAAACAGCATTCTGTTCAATAAAGATTGGTGGGAAGAAGACACCACATGCAGTAGACAGATGGATCATGATTGACTAAGACTGCCGTTCTGTAGAAAATGCTCTGGCGTATCCCTAGTGGAAAGAAGTAGTAACAGGCTTAAATTACAGCAAGGATAAGTCTGCTTCAGTATTAAGTGTAACTTTTTAAATTAGAGAGATTATGAAGTATTGAAATAGATTGCACAAGATGGCTATGGTTCTTCCAGCATCAGAGGTCTTTAAGAAAAATTAGACAAACATCCATCAGAAATTCCATAGAAAGAGCTGATCTTGTCTTAGGGAAGGGGAACGCATTGAAGAGACCTATGATGCCAACCAGTTCTGCGACTCAAGCATCAAGGCTTGCATGTGTATCTGATTGTGTTGACTCCTACTCCTGATGGACAGAGAGATGTGCTGAAATATTGCCATTACGGTTACTCTAATCTGGCCAAAGACATAAGCTCTTATAAGAGTTCATTCTTTCAAGATCAAGAACTGGAAAATGCGGATTTAGAACCAGATTCTAGAGAAAAATTATTTTTTTCTCTTTCTGTCATACGGCATTCACATCAAACTTTTGCATTCTTAAAAAATTATATATACTAGCCACAGTTAAACAGTCTACTATAAACTGTTTACACAATTGGACATAGACAAATAATGTGGGGCTGATAACATGGTAATAGTGCTTTGGCCTATATGAAATAGGTGTGGATTAGCGCTCTTTTTCATAAACTTGGATGCCAAGTCCATTTTTCTGTCAGTAGAGCACATGAATGAACTGTAACTGCTATTCCGCTCAATATGAGAGAAGATTCCATAACAATATGCAACATAATGTTGAATTACCATTTGAGCTTACATGCCTTTAACGGGTGTGTTGATGTGATGATGATGATAATAATAATAATAATAACAGTAATAATGAGAATAACACTTTGCAATTCCGTAATTGCATTCTGATAATACCAACATGATTTACAAACACTAATTATGTGAGGCTTTCAAAGCTCTTGTAACAAACATAATAGGCCCAGATACAGCAATTACAATCATACTTCTCTTTCAGCGAGAATTTCCTTAAGACTTGTACATAATCTATAACAAAGAAAATACAAGAATATGAGCATTTTGCCAAAAACTGGTGTGCTGAAGATATAGATATTATTTTTATTCTTATTAAGCTATTTCTTTTTCTTGCCCGTCTTTGTGTCACTACACAATGAACAGTTTAAATTTTTCTTTCCTCATTTGCAAAAGAAAAGTTAGTTTGTAAATTACAAACTTTGCAGCTCATTCATAATCAATGTAAGTAGCTTATTAAATATTAATTTTTTGAAAAAACTCAGTATCTTTACCTTCCTCTTGACTCTGTTTGTTCGTTTATGTAACCTGTATGCTATTTTTCTCTCCTTGACAGCTTGATTTCTATAGCATATTAATATGTTTAAAGTAGTCATTATGCAAATAGGAAAGCTGAAATTTACTTCATATAGGTATTTTATTTCAAAGCATGTTATATTTTTCACACAATTGCTCAAACATTAAAAAATGAATAAAAAATAATTCTCAAAAGTGTAGTTGAATATGCATAGGTACTATGATCTAACTTTCTGTTTCAAATCTGAAACATCGACCTACAAGCTCCTCCCGGGCCACACTGCCTCATGACATTCCATCATCCATTTAATTTCCTTCAGTACAATGTTATTTTTCTACAGAAACATTTTCTCCCTCCCTGCTGCCCTTTATCTCTACTTTGCCTCTTTGGAGTTAGACCTTTAGATTTGGCAGAGATAAGAGACATTGCTTGAAAGTGAACATTTTACAGCTCAATGCTGCTTTTGTATATTTTTAATATTATTTTTAACGCTCAAGGAAACTGTATACTATGTAAGCCAGGGTGTCTGAATTAACATCAGAGCAGAGCTCTGTGATGTCTGGGACCAATGAGTAAACTTTGTGGTAAGAAAACATACGTCATGGCCATTCAGCTTCTGCCTTTCGTGGGAAAACAGAATCTGCTTGGCACAGTCATGGACCAAAGTCTGCGTTCCTCTAGTACTATCAACGATAACTGAATCTTGCCGGACATTAAGTTCAGTTGATATAGTCCATCCTACTTTATCCTTTTCTATACCTTTACACCACTGCAGTCTAAATATCTGCAGAATTTGATTCAATGAATTAAAACAAAGAATTTCTTTAAATTATATTTCCTTTATAAAAAAAAAAAAAATTAATTGACTTTGTTTTTAGCAAGGAAAAGTTAGCAGGTGTATTTTACTTTACTTCTACTTCATTTAACTTTTTTGTATTAGATAATTATAAAAAAATCTTCCTGTAACTATAAAATTCCTCAATATTTCTAGAACATACGTATAGCTTTAAGTAAACATATAGATACACACACATACACAGAAAACACAGTCCTTTGCTGATTAAAAATTATCTGTGTTTTATTTCTGATCTGTTCAAATCAATCCCACGGGTAAACTGCAACACAAAATGTATTTAGCTTTATAAAAACTTCTAGTCCCAACAGCTGTGTTAGGTAATTTCTTACTTGTTTCATGTATGTCTTTATATAGTCTGTATTAGAGCAGAAATAATGCTAATATATATTGATTTGAAACAAAGTAGAACTGAGAGATATCCCACATAACATTTTGTAAACCAAGAAGTTTAAACTCAGTGTAAGAAACAAACACCAGTGAAACAAAAAAAACAAGAATGTCTTCCTGTATTGTGATAAAACCTATATACTTTGCTAGTAGACAATGTATTTGACTACCTTAATAGGGCTTTGAAAAGAAACAGTTCACTACATTTAGTCAATACTTGAATCCTGGTTCACCAGAATTCACCAAACTCTTCCAGTATTAAAACGGACAATGTATAGACATCTAAAATCAGGTATCAAATAGTAATTATCAGTGTAATCTGAAGTGACTGGATGTCTTGGGCTCACTGTATATCTGCCATGAATAGATATAAAAGCATGTGGTACTTCAAGTGATTCTGATTTTTACAAGAATACCAGGTCCCATTATGTGTTGCTCGCTGAGTCCATTTAAAAAAAAGCAGATTGGAGCAGACTGAAAACTGTTTGAACTGGTTGAGAATGGAAGGATAGGCTCTGGGTTGAGGATTATTGAATTTTTATTGCCAGTTATGGAAAAGTCTTGCTACAGAAACAAACATTATAGCAAAGGAAACAGAGGCATAACCTGATGGCTGTATAACAGGGTGTGAGGAAAACTGCAAATGACAGGATGTTTACTTGAAGATGATGAAAATAAAATGCACCCAGGGAGAAATCATCGAGAATTTGACAACATGCTTGTGAGTTACCCAGTGGTTTGCTTTCAAAATAATTTAGCAAAGCACCAGCTAAAAGGATTTCCGTAGAAAAAAATGCATTCTAAAATTACAAAAATAATAGACTGCCTCTGTAAAGAGACATCAGTGCCCATGGGAAGTGGGGGTGCTGTGACTAGAAAATATGAAAGGGAGAACCTGCAGTGGGTCAAGTATTTATCATACATAGGATATTAGGAAAAAAAATCTTTCTTTTCCAGAAAATGGAACTTCCTGATTGTGGCAGCTGAAGAAGAGGCTAAATCACAACGTTTTTGTGTCCGTCTCCCAATTTACTCTTGTTAAGCCTCTGCCACAGATGGACCAGTACAGCAGGACAACATCCTTACTGCTACTGCCCTTTGCTCCACCCAAGGAGAACTGTGGTTTTGGAGGTAACAGCAGAAATGAGTCCAGACCTCTATCTGTGCCTGAAGAGCAGGGCTACTTCATAGCTTGCTAGAAAGAGAGCACATAAAGCTGGTTTTGTTCTCTAAGTAAGTGTGCGTCGCACTGGACCGCTGCTGCTGCAGATATGAGTGCTTACCAACAGCTGCAGTCAAAAAGTGAGCACTGGAGGACATGCAACCATTTCTGGACAAGTTAGGTGGCTGAGTGGATCTCAGAAAAAAAGAAAAAGTAGCAGAAGAGTGAGTGCATAGAATGAAAACAGCAACGAAAGGCTTCTGTAGGCCGCTTTTGTCGAGAGTCTTCTCGCCTACACACCTGCCTCCTTGGGTTTTGTGTCTTACCACTTGGAACTGAAAAACCAAAAACATAGGGAAAGGATTAGCTCAATCATTAGTGATTGTACTAGCTGTGCTACTAGAGGACATTCATGTTGGCTTTACAAAATGTGTCCAGTATCAAACATCCTTGAAATACATCTTATTAAGGGTATTACAACCACTACTACAAGAGCTGGCACTTCTGCTACTCTTACTGGTTTTTAAGAATACACAAGTTTATTTTATTTCTTAACATGTTGACACATAACTATCTACAATTCACTTCTGCTGTAACAAGTCACATGTTTGCAAATAACCATGGTGCCATATAAACCTGTAAGCTCTTCAGACTGACGAGTGTTCCCTTTTTATATTTGCAGTGTGCTTAGCAGCCTGTAACAGGATGCCTTCTGAGTGTTCTCACCGTGCAGAATTAATAATAAAGAATAACAGTTGGTACTCATCTTTTGGTTCTGAAACCAGTCTCCTCTAAAGCTGATGAACAGATTACCTTTGACTTACAGAGACAGAGTGGGGATCTTGATGCAAGGAGCATAACTGAGTAATTGTGAATAGAAGTGCTTTACAATGGACAAATAACGTGAGCCTGGTCATAAAACACGGCCCTCCTTGCCAGACCTCTCTGGCAAATTCTCCATTTGTTTCTGTCTGATATTTTCTCACTGTCCTGAGTTCATTTTAACTTTTTCTAAAAGACTACTCCTCTGGAGCAGTCGACTTTGTCCCCTTTCAGTTATTGAGATCCAGTGAAAGTCTTACTCAGCAAAAAACAGAATATGAAATAAGTCTGTAAGGGTAAGGGCAGAGTAATGCATCTTCTCACAAACTGTTTATATCCTTTCAGTTTTGTTGGGCGAAAGCAATACTTTCTTGTTTTATCTAGAATTCCACCTCAGAAGGTCTGAAACCCTACAGCTCTGCAGTATTTTATTCCATTTTCTATCTCCTAACAGAGCCTGGTTATTTAAGTGTACCTATATTTAAGCAGAAGAAAATCCCTTCTGCTCTCCAAGATGCAGTCAATTAAAGTTTTTGTTACTTCCTTTTAAGTGTTGTGCTGTCCCTTCTTTATTTGCCAGAGAAAGAGTGAAGAAGAAATTCAGGTTTCCTGCAGCATAATCCACAACACTGCTGGTAGGACATCGAGCTAAATCCTGCAGCCTGTGAGCGTGCAATTATCACGCCCTCAGAAAAAGCACTTCATTTTTTCGAGGGACACAGAAAGTTAGGATGATGTATAATATCTGTCTCATGGACTGGTTTAAATTCTCTGCTGCATTGCAGAGCCAAAAATCTTCTTTTTAAAAAAAACCAAACAAAACCAAGGCAATCTTTCCAAACAGCACTAGTGTCCTATACTTAAATCTATCACAACATTTATTTCAGAGACCTCAAATTTGTAGAATCAATTGGATGGCTTAGTTTGTGATCATCTCTCCCTCTTGTGGTTGATTTCAGCAAGGAAAAGGACAGTTTTTTACATTTTAATTGAAACCAAGTAACCCTGAGTATTACCTGTTTCTAACATGAGAATGTTTCTAGGTATGTTTAAGTTATAGAGTGTTCTGAATTGTTAAGGACATAATTTGATGCCTCCCACTTACCGGTGCACATTTATACTTATATAATGCAGAAAACTAGCTTCTCATTAGACCTTACCCACCTTAACTCTCACCTGTTAAATGACTGTGTAGGTTATGCTGCTAAATGGATATGTGTAAATTAAACATTTTTTTAAGAAAGCTTTCAAAAGTGGGAAAATTTTTTTTATTTGCATAGATGTTGTCAAATTAATACTAGTTTCTTTCTAAGGAAAAAAAAAGTCCACTAAATATCTATTGCATGGTAAATCTTACTATAACTGAAAGGTGTGTAGAACCACATGCTGCCTCATTGCTTAAAGGAGCTGCAAGGGTTATGGATTTCTCCCAAGGAACAAAATGTATTTTCAAAAACCTATTTCTTTCAGGTTGTTCCCCTCACATATTTGACATCATTTTAAACAGACTGAGTTATACTGTTCTCCTGTCAGTCTAATTTGTTGTTGGGCCTTGCACATGGCATCTGAAAAATAACACATGAAGGGAAACAAACAGCTGCTCTTGGGAAAAAAAAAAAAGAAAACAACAAACAAACCAAAATTTGATAGTATAACCGTAAAACTGAGCGAGGAGGGGGCTCTGACTAAAATTATGCATGGGGTGGGTTTGGAGGCAGGGTGGGCGTGTATGTGTGTGAAAAGACCCAGATCTGCACCCATAATTTTCCTTTGGTCTATGTGTAGGACAACAACTAGTTAGTTGCTAGTCCAGACTTGGACTGGATCTTGTTTCTGGACTCTGACTGATGATGGATTCCAGTTGGTCCAATGTGAGTGGACGCCACTCAGCACACTGGGAGCCAAACATCTCCAGCAGCAATGACCTCTGCATCCCGTCTTCATGCACCATAGCCTATAGACAGTGGGGCATCTGGCTACCAGACCATGAAGAGACTTCCAAGGCTTTTTTAAATTGTCCAGAGTGTCTAAGACATTCTTCTAGAAATAAGATGTCTAACACAGAACCTACTTACCTCCTTCTGGAGGAAATGCAGAAATTTCCTGGGTTACTTTATTCTCAAAGAACATGGGAAGTCTATGCAGGGACTGCTAAATCAAACTCCAGTGGATGAGATTAACCTTGGAATTACAACACACCTATATGTGTATTAACAGTATCACCACTAACTCAGTGGGACCTAAGACGGACTCTCAAGAAGATGACTACCTTTTCTTCCTAATCTAGCTCTGAATCCTACCCTGATATATCTTAAACGTGTCGGCTTAATGATCAGTTTAGGTTTGCAAAAGCTGTGGACATGCATTGTGTACTCACAGCTATGAAAAGGGCAGGCTACCACCCCTCTTGAAAAGAAAGCTCAAAGGGCAAACAAGTGTCTTCTGCAAAATCTGATCTAAAAAAAAAAATCTTGTTTTTCAGGAAAGTCTTCAAAGAAATCAGGATTTCCCATGAAATCGTTCTATTTTCAGTGACGAATACTGGAACACAAACATTCTTGATAATGCCATTAGCGACCTTTTAGCAATTTTCAACTTTTTCACTTGAGATTTGTTGCCTGACATCGCTTGTTCATCGGCTTAGGTCATTTGTTCCTCACCATGGCAACCAGGAAATTACTGTACATCAGTGGTCTGAAGTATAAATGCATTTATTGTCCTTGCTGTGTTCTCTAGGGTGAGGAAATGAGGGTTGTCTTACATCATGGAAACAGCAAGGTCTGTAGCCAACCTCTCTGTGTGAGTAGAAGTTTCCCAATCATACTTCATCGTTCAAAATAGCATTTATGTCCCTTTCCTCATAGTGTCTCTCTTGCTGCTAGTTTCCTCATTTCTAGAAGACATTAGCCTGAGCCAGAAGGAAAGATTTTCCTTGAGCTACTAGCCTGCTTTGCTGGGAGATTAAAAGACTAAAATCTTGACTGTCTTGGTTTTGATCTGTATTAACATAGTGGAGGGAATTTTGGTCTCAAGGTCTGTGATTTTATTCCTACAAGGAATAAAATAAACTCTCTTAGAGATTATAGCACATGTGTTTGCTTGGCCAAATCAACCCATGGTGGTACATAGTAAGTGTTTGCAGTTGTTTAGGTAAGAAGATCTAAGCTAACTGAAATAAATTGCTCACTTGGAATTGCTCAAGTGGCCTGACACCCACATTTATCTGCCGTGATGCTATAGCTCAGAGACTGGAGGAGATTTAAAGGCTGCAGAGAATTGAGTTAATTTTATGGCCCTTGTTTTGATTTAGAGAGCCAATACAAATATTATTGTACCTTCTTTATGCTTACTATAAGCTCTTTTAAAAATGTATGAAAGCAAAGCTCCATTCTGCCATAACGAGACATAACACACTCTGGCTATATAAAAATGATACATTGAAATATTTTCTTCAGAAAATAGCTTCTGAAAAATGTAGACTTCAGGACCATTACTATCATGTACTTTTCATAAAAGTTCCAATTAACCATTAAATTAGGTTTTTTTTTATTTGAAGCAAACAGACCTTTCAAACTTTGGTTTTACTTTGAGATTTTCTAGCTGCTGGGAAAAGCCTATTTTATTAGAGCTTATTTTACAATGAGCTCTTTATCAGATCTGCAGCTAGCTAGTAAACCCTAGGGGTTCAAAGACAAGTGGACAAATCTCTTCAAGGTTTGCTTGGAACGTGTTAAAAGCTTACTATTATTTTCCTGTTAGACTCAAGTCAGAACTAATTTTGAGAAGACCTTTTAAACCTCTGATACTGTAACACCCTAGGTAAGAAGTGAAGTAGAAGTGGAGGAAATATGGTAATTTGAGCTGAAGGAGGCAAGCTACAGAAACAATTCTTTGAGAAAGGGAAGAAAAAAAACTGTACAAAACACCTTTTCGGTAACATTTTCAGTAATATTTTCTGTTTCTTTAATATCTTTTAGTACTTTGAACATATTTTTTAAAATCTTATTATTAACACTTATTTCATTCTGCCGGCAGAACAGAAGGTGGCAAGAATCTTTTGATTGCTTTTGGTTTATTACATTTGGCAGGTTGATGCTGCAGATAATCACTACACAACACTTTCTTGCTTTGGGAATAGTACTGATAACTGGACAAGACCTAATTCCTTGTCCTGCTGAGTCTCATGTAACACGGTCCACACGTCCCTGCCATGCCTCCCAAATAACACGGTAAAGGTCAGTTGAACCAGTTCTCAACTTACTGCATTAGCCTTGAGCTCAGCATCAGGGCCAGTGGCATCTGGGCAGTGCAAAATTGGTATAGGCCAGGGCATTTCGGGTTGAAGCATGTCCTTAGACTGCTGCTGCCATCCGAAGACACAAGCTGGTATTGCTATATTGCTGTGTACGCAGGAATCTGCTGCTAGTAATTTTGGAAAGAAACAGGATGGCAGATATATCATCATTCCTGAAGTTCCACTTTTTCTGCTAAGGCTCTAAACCAAGAACCATTTTTTTTTTCACTTTTTTTTTTTTCTTTTAAAAAACCACCCCACTTTCATGAGAAATAGCTAGTCTCAAAATTATGAAATACAGCATTCCCTCTATCTCATGCAAACATCTATTTTCTAGGATGTGAACATCAGGCTGTGTTGCAGAGCACAGTCTTTGTTCCTTGCCCTTCCCATGTCTTCCTGCAAAGGATCTCACTGATTTTTCATGGCAAGCAGCCCAGCAAATTCTTCTTTGTTTGGACCACTTAAACAGCAATCAGGTATTTTTCTAAAACAATCTACTCTAGATCAGCAGTTTAGGTAGGGCCCAATTAACACTTCTTACCTTTCCTGGCATGATCATTCACACTGAAGAGATAAATTCCTAGGCTTCACCGAGGAAAAATCAAGGGACAAAGTTACGCTGCTGTGATGATAGCGACATTTACTTTAGCATACACTTGTAGGGGCAGGATGGGTGACTATCCAAACTGAGGAAAAATCCTGTAATCATGGATGTCTTGTTGAATCTACTTTAGACATTAATTTTCTGAGTACCTCTGGTCAATGCGTTAGAACACAATTCTTCTCTGCGATTAAAATCCCTTTTTTCATACTTCTTCCAACACTTATTAGTATATAACCATAGTTATGTTACTGTTACACTTCATTGAACATTTCACAGTTGACTAAAACTAGGTCTTACAAACAAAAAATTGGTTACAATTTATAAAAAATGGCATGTCTTTATTTTTCTTTTTAACCTCAACACCGTCCTCACTACAGAGAGTTCTATATCTCAGCATATCTACAGTACAGCTTGATTACCACAAAGAAAGTTCCTAAACCTAAATTTGACCCGCTTTTCTGCAAAGCCCAACCATTTCAGTGAGGTCTACAAAGCTGTTTAGAGGTAGTTTATCTTCCTGTAAGAAGGGCTGCATAAATTTCTTTGCCTTTGTTAAGTTCTTTGTAACAGTCTCTCTCATATTAATGTCTAGCCAGTTGTTCTGTCATATTAAAAGAGAAATTCCTTCATTATCCCATCTAGTGGCTACTGAGTGCCTCAACCTATTTGTGATTTTCATCTATGTGTTTGTTCTTCTGTGAAATTATGCAAGCTATTACTATTTGGACATAATTAATCTTACTTCTGCTCTTTGGTGGGGAGTTCCACAGGTTAATTGTGCTATTATGCAATTATGCTTCAATACTTGTGAAATACTGCTCGTTTCAGCTGTAATTTGGCTTATGTTATCACCCCTCTTTCTGTATTAACCTTCTTGTCACTACCTCCACTTTTCTGTGGCTTAAAATTCACTCTTGTGGATGAAGTGACAATATTTGAATGTGGGAGCTTTGCCAGCACTGAATAGTCAACTGCAGTGTGCTCCGCTGCTTTTCAATCCTCACTCATCACCACCAAAACTGGTACTAAAAGACAAGCACAGAGACTTGCCCTGTTTCTTTACCCTCAATCTCATAACCATACTACTTCATTTTATTGTATTAACCTTAATGATGCCACTAGCTTACATTATTTTTACTATCGCTGCAGGATTTGTAATTGAATACAACCTATATGACGTTTATTTTGGTTATCAGACTAGGAATAAAACTTTCTCTACACAGAGTTTATATTAGGTTCCAGTGATGAGAAGCAAAAGGGGCTATATGTTCACCTAGCCTGACATATAGTTTGAGGCCACTTTCTTTTGGAGCAGAAAGCAAGGGAATTGCTTTGCTTGGAGAATTGCTGGGAACCTGGCAGTTATAAAGCTTCTTCTGGTTAATTTACCCACAAATCTAAAACTGTCATAAAGCTTAAATCTATAAAGGAAGAAGGACAATGTTGGTGACATATCTGGGAAGTCTGTATGGAGAGAGCTGATGAAAGTGATGCTGGATGCTGGTATGTTCTGAATAATAATGAAATTGAGACTGTGACAAAGTCAAACCTCGTGCTTCTGAATCGCCTGAGCATCCTGACTAACTTATGGAGACTGCCCTGGCCAAAATCCTCCTACGAATGGACACCATAGTTTTCAGTTCTGGATACTTCACTCAGAATTTGGTCCTCCTGCTTTGCTGGGAATGAAATTACCTCACTGTTCTCACTCCATACAAGTCCTGTAGCAAAACCAGGAGGAAACAGCTCCATTTTCAAATACCTCAACGAATGAGAAAAACGTTAAAGGCTGCAGCTTCCATGCCTCCTAGGGATTTAGTCACACAGCTCCCATCAGCTTCAGGATTGAAATGTCTTGCACCGTCTTTGAAAATATGCCTCAAAGATTTTTACTGCAAAGGCAGAACACAAAGGCAGCAAAGAAATTGAGAGTGAAAGGGGAAACTCCCTTCCTCGTGTGTATTGCTGGCATCTTCAAAAAGCAGCTAATCTTATACATCATAAAACGTAATAACCAGCTATGACAGGTGATTTTTAAAAGGAGGAAGAAGACAACAGATGAACTTGCCATTTGCAGTGTGCTGCTTAGAGGTGTATCCTCTGACATCACACCAAAAGCCCCTCAGACGCCGAGTGCCACAGCCCCCTTGATAACAGCGGTGCCCCGGGGACGGAGCTTGCGGGGAATGCGCTCCATGACCCTCAGCAAGTGCTGGGGCCGCATAGGGAGCACGAATTAGAGGCATCAGACCAGATGCACAGCTGAGGGAGAAAACTGTACTTAAATAAGATTGACTGCCCAGTTGCAGCTTAAAGGTGGGAGCGGAATTTACCTCCCCACAGGTCCTTTTTCTTCATCTTGTCAAAATTTGTGTTCTCCCGAAGTGACTCTACATGAAGCCTAACTAAGCAGCCAGCCCCACAGTAAACGCTTACTAGACAGAAAGTATCACTGGCACGGATGTGAGCTGGCAGGATGAGAGGAAAAGTGCTGGGGACACCCAGGTCCTCCTCTGCCTTTGGCAAGTCCTAATAGAGTGTCATCCACCTCACTATTTTATCTATCCAAAATACATCTATCAACCTAAAATGGTCGCTAAGATACATCAAGGGAGAGAGAAAACTGGTGATTCCCCTTGCCTGTTTTTGGTCTTCATGTCCAGGTGAGACAGCACTGCAAACTATTTCTTACTGTAGATACGCCATATGTAAGCAGTTCTGTGCATGTATGCAGTCAGTGAGAAAACTATAGTATATGTATATGTTTAATATGATTTCAGATATGGGTTTAGGCATGTAAAACTTTAAAATTAGAGTTTGGAAAAATAATCTATGTTGGAGGAAGGAGGCTATGTCCTTTTATTGTTTCCCTTTTTTTAGGTTCAAGTCATTTTGTATCTAGCTGTCCTCAACACAAGCCTTGGTGAGAAAGCTTGGAAAATGCTCTTATGTTCATAGCTGTCTTTCATGTTTTTTCTTTAAAAAAAAACAGAATCAAGATTCAGCATACTATTATTTTTAATGGTATTTACAAATACAGGTGTTATAACCCTTCTAAGTGCATGGCAAAGCCAGGAAACCATCAAGAGCAGGACATAGAGGTATGGAAATTGAAAGTAAGTAAACACAACTTAGGTTATTACACCTATGGTTTTCTCATGGTTTTCCAAATTTATTTCAAGACTTTTTAAGGAATCTGACTGAATTTTTGATATTTCACGTTGGAGATGACGTAAATAAAGTTCAGGTTTCCTGTTTTCCAGGGTGAAAGATGGTAACTTCACATCAGTGGAATACAAAGTTGAAATTTTCTACTGGGACAGAGAAGAAAATGTTTGTAGACATAAGAAATTTTTGACATATTGATCAAATTCTACCCCCAGCAAGAAAGACTTTGCTTTAATTAGTTTTATTTCACATTTCTCATTTCATTTTTCTCCCCCTGTGAGCCCAGTGTGATGAGCAAAAAATCAAAGACACATGTTAATTCTGTGAAATATCTACTATGACAAAGGACAAGAGATTGTCAGGAGGACAGAGTCTTTGTTGATGAATGAGCTTACACAAAAGGGTAGTTCAAAGTAGTTCAAAAGCTGGAAGGCTAAGACCACACCAATCAAAAATGAAAAAAGTGTCTTCCTCATCATGATAGAACATAAAACTGGAACTGTTTACAGGAGAACACAGGAGATATTTCTGTCACTCAGAGTCTTTAGTTTAAAACTCCATATACCTTTCGGAAAGATATTCTTTAGGTCAGATACAAATCGTTGACTTTGCGGTAACCCTGTGTGTAGGAAGTGGGACTGGATGGACACAAGAGGGGGTCCCACTCAACTACACCAAGGGATGAGTTCAGGACTATCTCCACAGAGACTCCACTGAATGTCATCATGTAAACACAACCATATACTTTAGATGTACATATGTGTGCGTCCATGAGTACAGATGTAAAAATCATTCTTTCTGGCTACAGGAACACGTCAGAATGTGGTTTGACATACAGGCTTTATTACCTAGCCCTTGGTTAAGCAGTGTTTGAAAGACTGTTTGCAGTAATTCATGCAACTTTTGTATGGGGTGGTACTAAGGGAGCTGAGATTTTCTTTTTTTAATAGTGCATTAAACTCCGATATATGTTGCACATGACACATCAGAGAATATGAGCATGTAACATATTCCTTTAGTAGATGTGACCAGAGGAAGTATCACAATATGTGTTGAATATGGCACTGTTAATATATTATTCATACAGAGCATTTAAAAGCAGGGTTTAGAAATATGATCACATTTAGTACTTTTTTTGGTGTGAGCTTGAGGTGTTTTGTATTCAGTAGACTGCAGCTCAGGTTTCCTTTTTATATTTCTTTGCTCTTTTAACTATTCCAAGACTGAATGAAAATCAGTGGTCCTCAACAATAAGTGAATCCTTTAGCACTTAGAAGTGAAGTCAAATAAACACCCTTTTTTGCAGAAGGGTGGATACCATAATAATATTTACAAATGGAAAACACCAGAGGGTAGTATTTATTTATTTTCCAAGATATTTGGAAACAGTAGACCACTCTGGCTGCTGAATCCAAAAGGGTACACATGAACACTTAAATTCCTCTCTGTCGAATGTAGTCTATCCCAGCATACTTCTATTGGTGAGTATGTGAGAAAGCTGAGGTTCAGATCGTATGAGCTATAAGGACAAGACTGAGCAGTGTAACATTGTTAAGGAAATGAAAGATAAGCACTAAACTGGCAAGCTTTTCTTCTCTGGCAGCTCTGAATTATTAACACCACAAAACAGAAGCAAGGAAATCTTGAGAGTCACTTTGTAGGGCTGAAATGAATAATTTAGGAAAGCTACTGTCTGCTGTCTGCTTGTTATTAAATAGGCAATTGGAAATGACTGAAAATGACTGAGAGCAACAAAGCAAAGGCTGATGAAATAGGACAACTTTGGGCTTCTTTGCTTGAGTTGGGGTGTGCCGTTGTATTTAACTACAGGAGAAAACAATTTCTCTAACACTTAATATGAGTGCTTGGTTGGATACTTATCTATCCATATTGTTAGAATTGTCCTCTGGCAAACAACAGACCTAAAAGTTTGTTATACAAGCTGATATGCTGGTGATATTTACTATTGTAGTAACACAAGCCATGAGCCAAGGTTTTCAATTATAGAGGTCTGGAGTTCAACCTCTAAATTTAGTGTTTAATTTTTTTCCCTAGTTTTCAGATTTACCTGCTAGATAACAAAGGAATCTAATTCATTTGCATTACTCCCCATTGATACTCTGTATAATCTTAGTTTCAAGTACACATGGCCATGAAAAATTCCTATCAGCCAGATTTCTTCACTGGGTATGCACACAGTGTGGGATATAGTAAGTTTTTTGCTACAACCATTTCTGTCAGGAAACAAGGACTAATTCTGTGAGATGAGTTGAGCTGATAGCCTTTGGCTGCAATTGTATAATTAAGCTTTACCAAAAAAGTACTTATGTAATAGTTCTTAATTTCTTACGTAATATTTATGTTCGTATGTAACATTTACAATAACTAGTAACCCCAACTTGGATGAAATCCCTTCTCAGTAGGAAGCTGTGAGACATATGCAAATGCAACATATGGCTTGGAAATTTTGGTTAAAGGCCCTGATTCATTCCCACCTGCTCTGATGCTAGACGATGTCACTCAGGCTTGGGATCTTCTCATAAGCAGACTCTTTATAGTTGGCAGAAGGAGGTAAATACCTTCAAAGGTGACAGCAATGTCAAATCCCCAAATGACAAGACAGTGACCTTAACTTAACCTCAATTAAATTCCTAAAACAAGGCAAGTGAATCCAGGCCAAAAACATACAATGAGCAGGAGCTGTCCTTAACTGAAGACAAAGGACTGAAGTCTTGTTAGGCAAAGCAAGAGCTCTCAATGAATAGTGCTACACTTGCTCAATCTCAAAGAAAAGAAGCCTGGACATTAAGGCTGGGTCATGGTTGTACCCCAGATACCTTCATATGAATGAGTGGGAAGAACAGCAGACAACTGAAGGAGTCTAAACCCCAGCAATGTTCTGAAAAAAGTGGGTATCTTCCAATGGAGAGCAAGCATTAATATCAAAAGAAGAAAAGCAGCATCTGAGCTGTTCACAGCTCTAGCATCTGGTACTCAACTAAAATGCATTGCCAAGGATCGCTGCATATTGTGCTTCCCTGCTGCCCCTAGTGAAAAAAGGATATGCCTGAATTGCAGGACTGTTTTTCTGAAGGCATGCATGGGAATAAAGTGCAGTTATGAGCCAAAACCAAATTAAAGGCCAGCCAAAGTCAGAAGTTCCTTGAATCCAGCTAATTCTGCACACTAGGAAAGTGCTGTTTCTTCATCTCTACAACTCTTTTTATCAGCATGAGCACTAGCAATTTCCATTCTTCTCATCTTATTGTGTGCACAGCAAACATCACAGGGATAATGCTTACTTACCCCTCAGGGGGGTTGTGAAGATTAATTAGTTAATGCTAGCGATGCACGTCAAAGATGAAAAGCTCAGTGTAAGTACTAAGCATTTGTGTATTCATAGACACCAGAAATACGCATTCTCTACAGGAAAAATGAAAGGTAGAACAGTTTTCTAGCTGTGTCCAATTTCCAGAGGTGAAACTCTTATTCTGTAGAAAGCCTACAAAATTATGTTTTAATAGTTGAGCTATTTAGAGAAAATATTGTATAAGACATCCAAATGTCTATTTCTGCTTTTGAACCTGTGTGAAGAAATCATTGAAAAGATGCTGATTTCATTAGGAGAAAAGAAAGAAAAAAATGAATTATGTTGGTTATTGAGATTATAATGGAAATGAGGAGAAGAAAATCTTCTACTGAGAGTTTATAATGCAAAGAGTATTTAAGATGTTTATACCTAAAATTCTCACCCAGAATCCTTACACTTATCTCATTTCCCACTGCTCATTTTGTATAGTAGGTCTTGGTCTAAACTTTGGTAAAGGCACTGCATCTTTCTACTGTTTGCAGTTGTTTATGGTTAAAACACTTTTGCCTGAAGCAAAAAGGGGAAATTTGGACATTTTTCTCAGACCAAAGAGAAATAATAGAGAATTAAGAATAAATGTTAAAGTATATTACTGTGTGAAATGATGAAGATAAAATCAAATTTATTTTGTACTGTAATACCATCAACTGTGTTTTTGTCAGCCTTAAAACAAATGGTCTAGGAATGCCTCTTCCAATATTTACTCTTTCAGAAGTTATTCTGGAGTGGGTATTTGACTTGTTAGCAGGAAAGAGTCACCAGATTACTTATACATGCGCATAAATAAATATATATGCCACTATATGCATACATATATGGCTCATACATACATACATACATACATATGTACACACATATAAACCTAAGATTCACATATATGGAGAAATACACACATACATATATATGTATACGTGTATGCAGGTATATGTATATAGACGTATATGAGTCAGGCTTATATATGTGTGTGTGTGTTATGTATGTATGTATGAGCTATCAAAACTTCATTGTGCTTAAAAATGTGAAGGAAAATAGGAGACGTACCTGGGTATCTTTGGGAAGCAAGCTTCTGAATAGAGGAGAAACTAGAGGAAATACTTCTAACCTTAAATCCCCCTCCCTAAGCCAAAGTGCATAAAGCAAAAGATAATCTTTGCGCTAGGTGCAAGGGACGTATTCTCAAATCCTTATTCTGCCTCATGATGTAAAACCAAATCTGACAGCAAGTTTTCCAGAGGATTTTGTCTTTGTTGTCTTCAAAATTGCTTGGAAGAAGAGCTACTCCAGCCTCATGAGGGTGGCGAGTCCAAGTAAGTCGCTGTTCTCAAAGCTGTTATTCTGTATAACAATAATAACAATTTCCTAGTGAGTATAAGAATAATTATTCAAAGGTACTGGGTTTGGATGACAGACTGCATGGCTGTGGTCAAAAACAACTGGAAGAATTAAGACTTTCTGGGTTAAAATAACATCTTCTACTGTACTACTTTTTACTAGATTTGTAAATCAAAGTAGGCTGATCCTGCATGAAATATGGTCAAAATAATAGTAAACTAAATTCTGTGTTCTATTATGGGAGACATCAAACTGTCTTGATTTCTGTTTTCCTTGAAGATCTGAAGAAAGTTTTGGCAGATATATAGTTTGGGCATAGGGTAGAAAGGGAGGTAAGTATGATTTTTTTTCACTTGTAAGTGAAGCCAGAATATGTTAAGGTGCAAAGGACAACAGGGAATCCTTGTAAACAGTAATATCACATATTCTTTTTTTTCTAACACATACCTAGTAAAATATGTAAAAGAGTAATATCAGAGACCAGTGAAACTCATACTGCAGAGTTCTCAAAGGACTTGCAAATTTGTGAATTTTCCCTGTCTCTAACGTGTGATTCAGTTAGGGGAATTGCATTTTTTAAAAAGATTTTCCAGCTAGAGAAGCAATCATGCTATGTAAAACACTAAGGGTTTGTGAAATGGCAGTGCCCTGAGGGATTTTCTTTCCAACAATTAATGATCTTTCCCTCGTTTTTCTTTTCTGTAAAGAATCAGAACAAAACTGAGAGTCCCCCATTCTATGGGTGATTTCAAGATACTTTGATTTTGTTATTACTGCTCTATTTGTTGAATATCAATGACTTTTCCAAGTTAAAAACAAGCAAGTCTAAACCAACAACTTTCTTTTTGCCTACCAAATCTGCAATTATTTTGTGCCTATAGTACTGAGATGAACAGAGTCTGTATCTGCTCAAAATGCCAACAAAAGAGTTCCTCTATCTTTATCTTCAAGAAACCAAGAATGATAAGTGATGTACTGAAACGCTGACATGTACCTAGACCCAACAGCACCCCAAATCTGTAGCCGAAACCAGAGAGAAATGAATGGAGAACTGAATACAGAGAAGTCAAAACCTTCTTGAATAGCTTACATAGGTGGTTGAATTACGAGGACTGAACTTCTAGCCTTAAAACACAGCAAAAGGGAAATATGAGCAATGGGAACATTAATGGAGTAAAACGGAGGTGTGTAAAAAAAATAAAATGAAATGCAAAAGCAGACTTTGTGGGTCTTACACTGTAACACAGGGAAGCTTACTTTGTGCTTTCCAAGTGCCCAGTAGCACAGGCACCCTCAATGTCACCAAAATTAAGATGCCTTCATAGGATCATAAGCAAAAAACAAACCCAGAACAGCCCATTCTGCAAAGGTGAAAGCCAAGAGATTATGTTCATATGTTTGCTTACATTCTCCATGTTTTGCCTAGGAATCATACAAATAGGTTGAGACAGAGCAAAGGTGAATTAGTAGCCTGCACCAAAGTAGGAAAGGAGCTGAGCAGCACGTAAGGAAAAAATTACAGTGTAGCTGGACAAAGGACTATATAGTCTGATACTGATGAGAAACCACCCACACGCTGGTCAGCCCTGCTGTTTTCAGAGCTGGCTGCAAATTGCATCAGTGACAGTAAACCAGGGCGCTGGGAGGAAGCTTTCACCAGAAGCCTAAGAAGTAAATCAAGTATCAGCAGAAACTCATACAGCAATTGCAAGCTGCTATACGTATCTGAGCAGATGTCCACCCCTTTGAGCACAGATATCTAATCTGGGTATCCTCTGAAGAGCTGCTCATTTTTTTTCCCCGTTATGTGCTATGTACATACAGCATCAGTGAAAAGTAAAGTAACTTGAGATCCCTTGGGATGCATTTCTATATACTATTCCAATAATTGTTTGATCACTCATTTCCTACTCTTTCCTCTCACAATTTTCAGCATGAAATACACCAAATAGTACGATTTGCAGAAAGCTAAACTAAGGAATCATAAGTGAACTATGCTTTTTACACGTACTTGCACATCATTCATTTAGTGACACAACCCTTAAAAAAAAAAAAAAAGAAAAGCTTAATTATATTCTGTGTAATAGCACGGATAACATAATCCAAATAGTCCGAAAGTTACAGGTATGCTTGTAGCCATTATTTTTCTGAAAATAGCTAGGGCACTAGCACCAAACCTGGCATTTAAAAATAATTAAATCAAATGTTTAAGCTTATTTAAGGTAATGGTGCAGCATGAATCAGGCTGTAAGTATATAAGTAGGAGTGTAAAAGCCTTCTTATCTCTGGTTACCATGCCAATGACATCTAGCTATCTGATGACGTCATTTGCTTTGTTTTATAAGCAGGAATGAGTCCCCCATCTGCAATCAGTGCTGTGAGAATCCAGCCAGCAGGCAGCATTGTGTTTTTAAGAAAGTATTGCTGGCTGAAATAATGGTGCCTGGTGGTACATCGCAGCTCTCCATAAAAAGTGCTATAGAAACCTTGCTAACTTGGACAAGTTTCAAAATCAGCAAGCCACCTCCTGAAGAAAAAGTCGCTCAGAAAAACAAGGACATTTTCAACATTGTCATGACTCCTGATCGCATCCCTAAATTTTTCATCCCTTCTCTGGACATAGAGCATATTTCTTTCCAACAGGAGCCAGAGGAAGACACCTTAGAGAATCCTCCTGAGAGAGGACTCTCTGATGAAGTTGTTCAAAAGCGCAGAACAATTAGAAGCAAATCTGAATCCTACATCAGGAAAGATGCATTGTGCAAAGGAGAGGGTCTGGACAGAAGGGGAACCCTGTGCTTTACAGACCGAATTATTTTCCCTGGAGACCTGGAGAAAGCTGCACATCATTCTGACCCAGCAACCAGAGCCGCCCTCTCTTTGCCCCACCTCTCCAAAATCACTACCCCCTATGGGTTTCTCACACTGGGTGAGAGTCCCAATACCAGGAGAAAAGAGTCTCTCTTTTTTCAGCATGACTCTGAAGAGCTTAAAATCCTCTTGTCCCAAAGGAAGAAGACCACGTCTCTTCTAAGGAGCTCATCCAGCCCTTTCAGTGAACTTCAGCAGACCATCGAGTGCATAAAACCTTCAGCCACTCCTTTTAAGACCAGGCGGGCCATTTCTTGGGAGGCAGTCTGCAACAGCCAGCTTTCCCCTCCGCACTGCAAATCCGACTCTGGAACGTACCCTGTGAAATGCGAGAAGAAGAGGTTTCAGGTGACAATGAAGAGACACCTGGCCAGCATCAAGCGAATGCGATCCGGCGGTGGGACGAACTGGCTAAGCTAAGGGCATGCAGAGCAGTCCCAGCTCTTAAGTCCTACGAAAATTTAAAAGACACAGTCTTCCACAGCAGTGTGCAAACACGGGTGTGTAGCACACATTCGGCATTGCGAGCTCCTGATAAAGGCCAGACAAACAACAAAAAAGAACTTGCTTACGCTTGGCACGTTGAATGCATCTCCTGTTTCCTACAGTCATACTCAGCGGCTTTGAATCGTTTAAAACGCACGTAAAGACAGGATTAATTGAAATAGGTCATTATGTTGTCTTTTCTGGTCGTGCTTGTATAATCTGTGAGGAGGAAAGAAATTACTACATCAGAAGCAAACTACAGAGACAGAAAATGTCTGCTTTTAGAGTAGCAATGTTGGTTTCAGACTGACAGCAAACTTGAAAAGAAGAAACATGCTAGCTAGTCAGGTAACGGTTGTTTTTCTTTTTTTCTAATATTAGACTGTAAGTGAAAACCAATTAAGAGTTAATTTGTCCCAGGCTGTTTACAGCAGGTAGTTGCAAAGAGTCGTTCATAACTTCTGGCAGGAACGTGCTGGCTGAGAGGGGAAGCCAGGTGTCTGCCTTGCTGATGACAGGGAATAGCGAGCTGCTCTCTATTTTTAGCAGGTATGCTTATTTTATGCACTCTTGCAGTTAACCATTCAATGTGGCTGGAATTAGGGGGAAACAGATGTGATTTGTTTACCTTGTTACCAGTGTCAAAGTATAACACCGTTCTATTTATAACCTCTCATTGTTCCACTTATAACTAAACCCAATAAAATCTGTTTTTCTTTAATAGCTTTTCTTGTCATTGCTGTTACCTTTATTTTTTCTCAGATTTCTCCTTACCTTGAAATTGGAAAGGGAGGTAAAACAGACACCCATGAATATTCAATGTCCACAGAACATGTGTTTCTGACCCTGTTTGTTAACCTTAATTGTTTCATGAGGCACTGATATTCCAGTGCATTAAACACATCTGTGGAAAAGCCATCAGTGACAGCTAGAAATGTCCAATGACATGTAAACTTCGAGCTGAAAAGTTTTGTTGTGTGAAATTACCACCATTTTCAAGCTGCTAGTCTCCAGCTAAGCAAAACTTACTTGCCACCGAATTTCAAAGAAAGATAACTTGAAGTACCTGTGAGACTTTTCTAGGGTAAAGATCTGTCCTAAGTTGTGTAAGAAACGGAGTTAGCAGGAGGTGAAACCTAGTAAAATCTGTTAGTTTAGTTTAGTGGGGTGAAGATACCTAGAATATGCATAAAGTCAGCAGAGCCTGCAATTAAAAAAAATCTACTTTAGCTGACAAGAGGGTACTGCAACATTTGGAATTAAAAATATCTATTACACTATTTTGTATTTAATTCTTTTGTGTTGCATAATCTATAGTTGATAATTAAAGTAGTATCAAGTGACCTTGGCACATCGGACAAGAATTGCTGTCTAAAGGAATGAGATTGTCCCTGTTTTACCGACAAGGAACGAATTTTGTGCAGCAAATACAGCTCAAGCAGCCCATGAAACTCATGTTCTAAATAATCAGATATGAGCTGGCTGTGCTTCCCTGGCTGCGCAGCAGCACAGAGACCGCAGCGTGTGAAATGAAATATGTATGTGAAATCGAGTAAATTCACAGATGGCCAACTCCTGTGACCACAGCACAGGTATTGAACCCTGCATAGTCATCCAGACTCCCTTTATAATCTAAAGTACGATTCATCTCATCTCCTACAGAAGACATCTAAAACTCCTCAGGTGTTTACATGATAGGCTTTGTCCAGAAGAATCCCAGTTAAGCATCGCCACATCCTTGCAGGAGGCCAAGGGCAATGCCTTGGGATCAAACCCTGAGTTCTCAGCTTGGGGTTTTGTACAAAAGATCATTATTCTGCTCTCAAAATACAAACAATTTTTTTTTTTTTTGTGAGACTATTTTAAAAATTAAGAAAAAATGTAATTTGCAGAAATACGCTGGGCTGGGGAGAATGCAAAAGGCCCGTTGAACAGATGTTTGCCGTTTTACCTTGTTGTTCAGCAGATTTGTATTAAGGGTGACCACGACTGAAAACCTTATCAGTTAAATGATTTTGAAAAAGATCTGGAGTACTAACGAAGCTGCACTCTGCACACCACAATCCGTGCCAAGTAACCCACACAGGCCTACACAAATTCCCGCTTACCTTAGCAAATACATCAGCTACACATATGATATTTTCCGTGGAGAAAATGTTTGCCACAGAATGTTAGATGTCAGAAGCCGTTTCTTTTCTGTTTCAAGCAGCTATGTCATACTTAGCTCGCCTTGGATACAATCAAAGCCTTAAGGCCCTTTTCCAGAGTTATGATAGATCTTTGGGTTGCACAGCTGGCTGCAAGCACAGTACGTCTGGTGTGTTGTGGCTCTGCCTAGGATTCTCTCATCCAACAACTTTGTTTTCTTTGCTTTCTACCACACATCCTACAGCTACACAGAGCAGAAACAAGGTGGGATGTACAACTTCGTTGTTTCCGAGGTCTCAGTGACTCAGAGCTAAATGGACGTTTGGGGACACGATACCGAGGTGCTTTGCTATTGCTTACTGCTGTGCTCCACCCGTACAACGCTGAAGAAACAAAACAGTTCAGCAACTTGAGAGCCAGTTTCCTTTGCATTTTTAATATTCATTCAAATTGCTCCTCTTTTGCGGCTGCTTTACTAAGGAATTCTTCAGAAATCCCCTTTATCTGGGCTTTTTGACACATTACGATGGATTTGCGAGGATACTGTTAATTCCCAGTTTGATGGCTATCACACTTTTGGAGTTCATCCAGGACAGGGTAGTGGAGAAGAAGAGGCGGCGGGTGAGGGTTATGTGGAAGTGAGTGTAGAGAGACAGCAGATAAAATGATTATCACTCGTCACTGTAAGAGACTGGGAAAAGTGAACAGCTACGGGGAGGGAGCTTCCAGAGATACTGTGTTGTCTTGGGGAGTTCAGCTCATATCTTGTGAAAAAGGATCTGGCTTATGTTCCTTTCTCTCTATGGTGATGACCACTGAACTATTACTCGTTAACTCACCCCTTTCTCCTCCTTTCCAAGAGGCCAACAAACTTGTCATCAGACATAGAGCTTGTTATTTGTTTTCATTCTTATCATTGGAAGTACTCTCTCTAAAGGAGAGGTAATAAGCAATATTACCTATTTGGGTGTCATCCCAAATTTTCACAGTCATTGAAACAACAGCATTTGAGACTTTATTCCTTCCTGTTTCTCCATGATAGTAGCTTCCCTGTATGAGTGACTGAAAGGCTGGAGGCAAAAAACCCAAACTAATCGCCCAGAAAATATGTCTATTTTAAAAACAGCCTTGGAACGAGCTTACAAAAAAAGGCATACACTGAGATATCATGCAGCAATAAGAAATTAGATTCAATGACCCATGAGATTCCTTTCAGTTTAAATGCTCGCAATGCATTGGCTAGTGTACTCAGGCAAAGCAAGGCATTCCAGGAAACCAGCGTATATACCTCAATATCTTTTCCTAATTCATTATATATAAATATCTATTAATGTCACTAAGACTTGTTTAACTCTCAATTGCATGCAAAATGTACTCTGTTACGGCAATGCTAGTGACCATTACCACTTCAGCAAGCGCTTCACAAGAGGATTGAAAAGCTGATTTTGACACTAGAGGGGTCCCTAAAGCAGGGTCATCTCTGGTGTTTGTGTGTGGGGAGGGGTTTTAGCTTGATTAGTCTTTTAAGAAGACAATTAACACTGTTTTTTAAAGGTTTAGGGGTTTTTTTCGTTGTGTCTTTTTTTTTTTTTTTTTAATTTCCAGCTTGAACTAGTTGAAAGAACTATTGGAAAATGCAGGTCTGGACAACTCAGTACTGTGTTGCTGTGTTGAAAATACCTTATGCAAATTTTTTTGTCTGAAAGCAGGAATTTCATGAAAGTCTGAGCAAATTTTGACTTAGGTTTGTTATTTGTTCCTGTGATCAGGTATATTAACTCTCCTTACTCATTGTTTCTTTTTCATCTTAGTTTAAATCCGATCTGGATTTTTAAATTTCTGACTAATTTTTTTGTGTTATTACATTATAGAACAATGTGTTTTCCTAAACTGCTGCATAATATTGGTCTTTTCTGTTTAAACTGCAATCACATTTCATCACAGTTATCTGTATTTTGCTAGTGATTGTAATGGTTTCTTCATTCTGCATAGAGGTTGAAAATCCATTTGTAAATTGCTTTAGGATATTTCCAGATGCAAGTTCTATAAATATAGGTCATAATAATTATGGTGCAATTCCTATTTTATTTTAGCACTTTTTTTTTTATTGGATAACTGAGGTATAGCACAGTGATTCCTCAAAGAGATTGTACCATCCAGGCCTCTTTTTTTTCCATGACGATTTTTCTCCTGCTTTCTCTCCATGTGTGCTGCTGCTGATACAATCTTACACAATGGGTAATGTAATGACCTCTGTTCATTTATTGTAAGTTATACAGTGTTGTGAAGTCCATGAAATATTTAACACTGATAAACAGGATGATCATTACTTTAATGTATAATGAGAAAGTAAATTAAGTAACTGACATTTAAATAATATATAAATACTTTATGCAGTTTCTATTTACCACGTCATGGCAGTAATCCATTTAAAGTCAATGAACAACATAATTGAATGGCTCATGTAATGCAAAGATCTTTCTTGACTTTTTTTCCCCTGACTATTCACGTGGAAACTCGCTTGTAATTTCCTGGTATTTTTAGGCTGCCAGTAAACATGGAAGTATTATTATATCCTTTATGCAATATTTCCATTTCACAAAATATCAGAGGCACAGAAACTTGGAACATGCTACTAAAAGGTAGTGCGGTTTATGGATGATAGAAAAATGGAGCAATGAAGCAGAGGCTGAGGCTACCTTTTCGCTGATGTTCTGTGGCAATTTCAAACTTGTGCAGTAACTGTTATTAGAGCAGATGAAGGAAGGTTTAAGTAAAAAGATATTACCATCTTAGAGAAAGGATGCCATGTTCTCCACAGACAACCAATGATCTCTTACCGCACGGTCTAGCAGGAGTGACATTGAATGCATTGAGGGAGCACAAAGGAAAAAAAAAAGCATTTAAATAAGTTAAATGCAAGTTTGCAAAGGAACAAGCCTTTCTTTTTCTGAAAAGTCAAAGAGAAATTTTAAATAACATGAATATTCATCACAGTCTGTGAAAAGATTTCACAAATGACTCAATGTAGCCAAAACATTTGCATTCCATGTAGATTTTTTACAGTTTATTGATCTGAGGAAGATGTGTTGCATTTAATTCTAAATACCTTTTTCATTTTCTTTTGAAAAAAGAGTATTCTGAAGATGTTCAAATGTCCCATTTAGTACTTTTAAAAATATTCAGGGTTCAAAGTTCAGAAATAGAGAAGTAAATAGTAAAAAAAAGTGGAAAGAAAATGAACAATGTCAAATAAATTATTAAAGTTTAGCTTAATCGACTGCAATATTCTCTGGATTTTCAAAATGGAAAATTTGAAATCAATAATTTTTACGTCATGGGGGCGTGCCCTGGGTTCAGCCGGGATAGAGTTAATTTTCACAGGAAAAACTGGGAGGGGGGCACAGCCAGGGCACCTGACCCAAACTAGCCAAGGGGGTATTCCATACCATGTGACGTCATGCTCAGTATATATATTGGGGGAGGTAGCATGGCAAGTGCTCTTTTTTTCTTTGGTGGTGGAGCATTAGGTTCCGGGTGGTGAGCAATTGTATTCTGTATCACTCGTTTTGTATTTTCCGTTTATTTGTACTATTGTTACTATCGTAATTTCTCTTGGTATTGTCCCAGTAAACTGTCCTTATCTCAAGCCCCGAGGTTCTACCTTTCTGTCTCCTCCCTGATTCTCCTCCCCACCGCTCCAGAGCGGGGAAACAACTCTGTAACTCTGAAGATTTTACGGGAAGGGAAAATAACTCTATTTACATAACACAAATAAATATAATCTAAAGGCCTATAGCAGGATCAAGAATTTCCTGCCTGCAGACTCTCAAGTCCCTGACCAATGGCTGCATAATCTGAGAAAGGGGGTTATTATCATTTCTCTTTTATGAATCAGAGGCACCAAGGGAATACGTTATGATCTTCTGATAAGAAATTAATATGTTAATATATTAGTCCTGAAAGTTAACAGGGAGAGCACTCTTATCCGTTGCTGGATGTGTACAGACCTAACTGAACAGGTCTGCACTAGTATATTAAACAATACCTGGGAGTATTCATCTATGCTATTAAAAAAAAAAAAATCTTAGTGCAGTCCCTGGCAGAGTTTTGGCTTATGTCAACTGGCATCATCCTGAAGACTTTCCTGGTAGGTTTAAAACTTGGCACAGGCCGGGGATCCCAGCGGATGCAGCAAAACTCGCGTGCAGCCGCTCCCTTTCCAAGGCTGAAGTGGTTTACAAGCGTGGTTTCAGGCCGGTCCTTTGGCTCTGTGCCTGGGGACACCTCTGGGCAGACTGAATTTCCTTGCAAAGACATTGCTCCTGAGTCCTGATGGAGCTGTGCAAGTAGATGTCTGGTGAATGCTTGTATATTCATATGATCTCCACATCATTCAGCTGGGAGGAGAAGCATTACAAAAGGGCATTTTTGGGAGATGGGAGATGTAATCTGTGCCCATCACTTCAGCATTTCAGAGCAGTTTTAACGCTACTGCTTTTCCTCTTATTTCAGTATTTGAAGTTGTGTCAATTAAAGCACATGCACAAAACTTCCGCGCTCGTTTTTTGTAGGCATTTATTTCACAACTGACAGTAACCCGACCAGGGCTGTCTAAACTGTATGGATTCATATGATGAACAACGTCACTTTAATTAAGGATAACTGACATACAGATATGTTGTAGAAATCAGCATACAACAGCAGAAGAGTTGTTGACTCTATATGGCATCACAAAACTAAAGCTTAAATCAGGGGGACCAGACTGATTTTGAAATTTCTGGTCGGATGCACATATTATCTACACCCTAGCTGCGTGTTGGGGAAGTTCTGGGTGCAAAGTAGCCCCTTGTCCCCATTCACTACAGACAAAGGTAATGAAGGCACGGTACACCCAAGTAGGTAGTAGCCAGTATAGATGACAGAGTGACCAGGAGCCCTCTTTGTGCTGCAGGCAAAAACACATACAGTCATTTGGTCACACAGGGAACCTTAAAAATAGTTTGCATCTGCAGCATTTAGCATCAAATGGTGAGGCTAGAAAAGGGCAATGAAAAGATCAGGAGGTCTTCCTGTTTCTGTCAGATCAAGACAAAATATTTCATGCATGACTCTCGACTTCTTTATAGACACCAGCCAAAAGAATAAGCAATTTTGAATGCAAAGTGCTTGATAACTACTACTAGTACATTTTTACCATGCTCTTCTCTTTTCTTTTCTTTTTTCTTTTCTTTTCTTTTCTTTTCTTTCTTTTCTTTTCTTTTCTTTTCTTTTCTTTTCTTTTCTTTT
>JAVKLA010000074.1:77809945-77883611 GCA_034782735.1 Sagittarius serpentarius
TTTCTTTTCTTTTCTTTTCTTTTCTTTTCTTTTCTTTTCTTTTCTTTTCTTTTCTTTTCTTTTCTTTTCTTTTTTCTCATCTGATCTACCTTGAATGTCTTCTTTAAAATGAGATTAATACTGTACTAGAAATAGCTATGTTAATAAACATTAATAAAATGGGGCATCCAGAGGAACATCTTCATTTCAGCAATAGAAATCCACACTACATACAGGTGTCACTTGCATGTCAAAGCTTGTGTTAATTTAAAGGAATGGAGGAAAGCTATGACAGACAACCACTTCCATCCACATGATGAAGAACTTAATGGTGAAAACTACATGTTATCTAGTCTTGAATTTCAGATGTTTGCCAAAGTAACATGGCATGGGATCATCAAAGACCTCCCAGCATTTCTTTCATACAGTGGACTTTCCTGCTCCAAATACATGCTATGCAGACTTAAATTAGTACTTGATACAACAATGTCGGCAACAATAGAGGACTTGCATGAATAAAATGAAGTTGCGTGGTGGTCACTTGAACTAGTCTAATTTATATATGTGAGGTACAAACCAGAACCTGAAAACAGGAAAGCTCTTATCTTCACCAGACATCCAAATAGATGCTGATGTAGAAGTAATTGCGTGGAGTACAAGCCCCTATAGTAACAGGAGAACAAGTTAAAACTGCTAGTTACAACATCCAATTAAGAAAAACAATCTGAAGCCACATATAACCATAACCCTGAAAACAGCTTGACCCAACAATTCAAGAAAATCTTGGTTTAGCATTACAGACAAATTTTGGCCTACAAAATAAACTTTTCCTACAGGAGGGATATGTCATGCAAGATACCCTTTGACTTCTTATCCTGGAGGAACTGCAGGTGGAGTATATAGGTCCCGCTCATGATACATATGCCCAGAAGCATGGAGTATACGATCTGAGAAGACAGCCAGGGCTAGATATTTGGTTGAAGCTACTCAACAAGCCTTTTCTACTGAACAG
Organism: Sagittarius serpentarius; assembly: GCA_034782735.1. Taxonomy (NCBI): domain Eukaryota; kingdom Metazoa; phylum Chordata; class Aves; order Accipitriformes; family Sagittariidae; genus Sagittarius; species Sagittarius serpentarius. The sequence goes on from JAVKLA010000074.1 coordinate 77,810,937, forward strand.
GCTAATGGCAGGGCAGAAGCGACTCATTCATTGCCACAGTAACCTTTAACTGGTACAAACCAAGAAAAGTTGGATTGGCATCACAAGGGTTGTTTGCTCATGCATCACTTACCTGTCATTATGCTCTCCCTTTGATGGATTATTCCATTAAGTGGGCCAGAAATAGCATTGACGTCACAAGTCACATCTGCTACTGTAATCGTTTGCCTATCTACTATTTGCAGGTGAGAAGGAAATCCAAAAAAGTGTTCATGTTACACAAAGCATCACCAGTTATTTCCTTTAACTTCAAGCTCTTCTTCAAAAAGACAGTGAAACAGCATGCACGCAAACCATCAATAGCTTCTGTCAACTCAATGGAGAAATCAAATTCTTCAGTTGAACTGTAGCAGGAGGTTCACAGGCTGCTAACCTGAAAGGAAAAGCTTGCAGAGCTTTTAGCACAGTCCTCCTACAAACTCAGAGCTCACACCACACCACGGCGGCGGCGGCGCCTGCACTAGTGCAGAACGGGAGGGAGCAGACGCACAGGCTAAATGTAGATGGATGACAAGGGCTAAAATTTGAAAGAGAACAATCGTCCAGAGGGTAACCAAAGAGCAGAAGCAACAATATGGATTAGGGACAATTCAAAACCCAGTATTTTTAGAGCAGTTCACTTGAAAGAGTACAAAAGCCTGTAATTCAATGAAAAGAGAAAATGTTCACTGCTTTTTAAGTCTCTTGAAGGGGAAGAAGTTATAAGTGCAAGGTGTATGACCGTTATAGTACAGTCAGGTTGAAAATCTTCTTACCTTGTAGCGGTTTACCTGGACGACTTGGACTTCTTCAGGTCCAAAATGTTTTGCACAAATTCAAACCTGGTCACTGATCTACTAGATACTGGGATTACTTACATGAGCTCTGTTCTATCCACAGCTGTCCTCAGTTGCCACTCGTCTGTTATTTGTTACTTGTTCTCTGGTTAGGAATAAATCAATCAAAATACTGAATTTACTATCACACTCATGCTTTTATGTCAGAGAAAGGTCAATATTACCCTCCATGTGTTGCAGAACTGGAGTTTAGCAGGGGAGGGCACAGCTCAAGCAGGCTGTCACAGAGGAAGGCAGAAGCTCTCCTACATGATCTGTCTTCACCTTTATTTCTCTATTGTCCTGTTCGGATCTCTTCTCTTTAACATACTGTAGCCACTGTCATTACGCTTCTTTAAGAATAAACTTCCTAAAACTGTATTCAGTATTCCTGCCTGCAACAGGGTAGTGCTGGATGTACCATTCCCACATTCCTCCACCCTGTACTACCTCCAATATACCCTAGTTAATACTCTAGCTATAGGTATAGCTATATCTAAAGAATGGGAACATCTGAAGTTCTTAAAATCTGGCCATTTTGAATATATTTGATGCCAGATATATTCACCACACCCTGTGTAAATTTTTTTGTAGCCACAAAGAGACAGAAAGAAGAAAAAGAGCAATTGATAAGGCACCATAGTGATGCAGGCTTGAAATCGTTAGAAGTTTGCAAAACATCCAGGAAAGCTTACATTCATGCCCTACTTTTATTTCATAACAATTCTTCAGATCATCTTTGCATGCTATTGGGTTTCATTCTCTGCAATCGTAGGCACTCCGACAACATCCCTAGGCAATATTTGCTTCACAAGAGACAGCCATTTCAATGCTCTTTATGCTGACCTCACTGTGGCCTTATGCATAGCAATTAGGCCATAATTACAAATTGTCATTTTTTGTATATAAAACCTTCTCTTTTGTGTCCTTTTGTGTAGGATGATACTCAGAATTAATTTTATTGGGTTTTTTTTCCTTTTTGTAAGAAATACAATATTTTCAAGTCAGTTAATACTTCCTCATTAAGTGGGAATCTCTATGGTCTTTACCTTATTGACACATCGTAGGAAATTATCGGTCACAGTTTTACCTTGTTATATTGAGTTAAGTGAGTGTCCTGACTTCTGAAAAGTAAAGTTACTAGAACACTGATCAAAACTAATGTTTTAATTTGTCTCTAAGGTCACAATCATTCAATTATAGAGCTGGCAAGAACACACAGGAGGTTTAAGTAGTTGTACAAACATCTGGAATGAATGATTTGGGTCTTGGGAGTGGAGTATTTAGAACCAACTTCCAAAGATCACTTCCAAGCCCAGTATTTTATGGTCTAATTCTATGAAAATTCATCATTTAGTGTTTAAAAAAAAAAAATCACCACCACCTTCAATATTCTTGGTAGAGCTCAGATAGCCAAAAGAAGCAGCCATTCTTTATATTTTGACACTATGTCTGGTGTCACTACAAATTTCTTTATTTTACTGCTTGAATGTCACTGGGTACTAAATGCTTAACTCAATTACCCCTGTATAGAGTCCTGTCTTATGTTTAATTAGCTCCTCGCATGTAGAAAGACAGATGGTCTAAAACCATAACAATCTACATGGAGAAATTACAACTATATTGTTGTCTACTGCTCATGTACAGGCCACCTGTAAATGTCAGCATAATCCAAAGCTCACTGCTTATTGTCTGATCTTGACCTACTTTCCTGACTATTCTTATTTCCAGCAAATATTTGGTCTTTTATATGATTAGATGATGAACATGAGGATGATAAAGCGTTTATCTGGAGCAAACGAACGGAAGAGCATGCACTATAGTCCTGTTTGTATTTGATATATCATGCAAGCTGAAATATAAAAATAAATACAAAGAATGCATAGCTGATGATGTTTTGATACAGAGGACTCCATTAGTGTGCTATCTCCTGAGCACATTAAACTTTCCATTGCCAAATAAATCAGAACATTGTAGTTTATGAGTCTGGTTTTGTTAATTGAAGAAAGATTGATTATGCAGTTGTACTCACAAGAGTACAATAAAGTTGCAGTCCACCCAAGGTCTTTCTGAATAAGTTCCAACCCCCAACTGAAACACTGTTATGGATGCCAGGACACAGAGCATTTCTGCTTGTAAAGTGGTTCTTCATTTATTAATTGGTTTTATTATCTATTTTCCAATGTTGACATTAAAACATGTTAGTAATGATGGTGAAATTCACAAAACTAATGTTGTATCCAGCTGGAATACAATGCCTTACAGGGGATATCTCAGCATAAAAGCTGCTTATTTGAATCACTTAAATATTGGAGGGATTTCTTATCACAGAATCATAGAATATCCCAAGTTGGAAAGGACCCAGAAGGATCATCAAGTCCAACTGCCTGCTCTTCGCAGGACTATCTACAACTAAACCGTATGACTAAGAGCATTGTCCAGATGCCCCTTGAACTCCGGCCGGCTTGGTGCCATGACCACCTTCCTTGGGAGCCTGTTCCAGTGACTGACCACCTTCTCAGTGAGGAATCTTTTCCTAATGTCCGATCCAAACTTCCTTTGACACAGCTTCATTCCATTTCCTCCTGTCCTATCGCCGATCACCAGAGAGAGGAGACCAGCACCTCCCCCTCCGCTGCCTCTCTTGAGGAAGGTGTAGAGTGTGATGAGGTCACCCCTCAGCCTTCTCTTCTCCAAGCTGGACAAACCAAGTGACCTGAGCCGCTCCTCATAAGTCTTGCCCTCGAGGCCTTTCACTATCTTGGTCACCCTCCTCTGGACACACTCTAATAGTTTGTCGTGGTTTCACCCCAGGCGGCAACTCAGCACCAGGCAGCCACACATTACTTCGCCCCCACCGGGTGGGACGGGCGAGAGAATTAGAAAATAAAGTAAAGCCCGTGGGCTGAGATAAGAACAGTTTAATAGAACAGAAAGGAAGAAACTAACAATGACACTAATAACAACAATAATAATAATAAAAGGATTGGAGTACACAAGACAAGTGACACACAGTGCAACTGCTCACCATTTGCCGACCGATGCCTGAGCAGCGCTCCTTCCCCAGCCAACTCCCCCAGTTTCTATACTGGGCATGACGTCCCATGGTATGGATTACCCCTTTGGCCAGTTTGGGTCAGCTGTCCTGGCTGGGTCCCCTCCCGACTTTCTTGTGCCCCTCCAGCCTTCTTGCTGGCTGGGCAGGAGAAGCTGAAGAGCCCTTGACTTAGTCTAAACACGACTGAGCAACAGCTGAAAACATCGGGGTGTTATCAACATTCTTCTCATCCTAAACCCAAAACATAGCGCTGTACCAGCTACTAGGAAGACAATTAACTCTATCCCAGCCGAAACCAGGACATAGTTTGATGTCCTTCTTGTACTGAGGCCCCAAAACAACACCAGTACTCGAGGTGGGGCCACATCAGTGCAGTGTAGAGTGGGACAATCGCCTCCCTTGACCGGCTAGCTATGCTATGCTTGATGCACCCTGGGACACAGTTGGCCCTTTGGCTGCCAGGGCACACAGTTGACTCCTGTTCAACTTGCCATCAACCCAACCCCCCAAATCCCTTTCCATGGGGCTGCTCTCATTTGACTCACAATCCTATCCGCTATGGAGTACCCCTTAGCCACAAAAAAGCTCTTTATGAGAATATATGGAATTCTTATGTTTCTCATTTTCTACTAATATTGGCAGAATTAGCAAAACTGAAAACAAGCTTTTCAGATAGAAGGAAAAAAAAAGCTTTTTCTTTTTAAAATGTTATTCCATGTCTTAAAATTCAAACAGTTGAATAAAAACATGAAGGGTTATGTGAAAATGAAGGAAAAGTTTGGAAAACTTTTTTTGATGATTTCTGCATGTAGATTTATGGATCATTTAAACTCATTTTGCATTGAATTTTCCCCTACAGTTTTATTAAGATTCATCTGGACATTATTTGAGAATTGTGAGAATGTCCAAGTGATCTATTGTACAGTTTTGGGAATGGCAGTCTCTAATTGAGTTTCCAAACAGAATCTTTAACTAGATTCAACTTAGTTGCTGTGTACCCAAGTCCTAAATAGGGACTGAACTTAATATTTCTGAAGCCATTTTGCAATTAATGACTGTAAAATTTAACACGTTAACCACGTAATTGTGCATGAATTAAACAAACTATGAGAAAACAACGGCGTCTCTTGAGCTCATAGTGAACAATGAATCTTGTAGCTTCCAAAGTCATATCTATTTCTTTCACAGGTACTCTGAGTGATCATAAAAATACAATTTCCTAGTTCTTAATTCTCTTTAAATAAATAGTGAACTCATTACACTCCCTGAAACACTTTACATGGAGCTAAAAGAGCAATTAGTGTTTTCTATATTGGCAACTTCAGGCATGTAATGATAATGTCATTCCAGCAACTTAAAGATATGGTCTATAAATAAAGCATGCACTTAATAGGGGCAAAGTAGGCAGAGACACAGCAGCTCTCTTGCTTTCTAGCATTAAAAGGATATTTAGCATTTTAGCAATAAGATAAGATTAGGCTGAGAAATAAGTGAAATGCACCGAAAACTGACCTTTGTCCTTTATACAGGAAATTCTGTTCATGGAGGGGTTTTGTGCCAGTGCAAATACGGAATGCTGAAGCAATTGGCACAGTAATGTGCCTGTAGTCAAGCAAAAAGCAATTCTTTGTGAAAAAGAAAACCTATATACCATATAAAGATTTCTTTGTTTTAAATATTTTTTTCTCTCTCTGTTTGTTACCTCTTTCTTTAGGTGGAAATAAAGGTTTCAAGTTTCTACAAATATATGTTTAAAAAGAAAATAATCTATAGTCTTTGAAATAGATTTAAAAACATCAACCTACCTCAATAACTTAGAAATGTTATGTTCAACAAGAAAACTTTCTTTTTTTCCTCCATGTAGAAAATCTGAAAATTTGACATTTCTCCATGGGTTTCTTCACATTGAGAAACTCATGAGAAAACAAACAAACAAGCAAGTATTTTCTCATAAAATCCTCATTTCCAATAATAAAAAAGGTCCTGAAACATATGGGAAACCCTCAGTTTGATCCCCTTCAATGCTTCACTTATTGGCCATTGAAAATATACTTTTCACTTGCTCGTAGTTCTACCCAACATCGTACTCTTTAATCACCTTCGCATTTATTTTTCATGATAAAACACATTTTTCTTGATGCTAACTAATAGTTTGTTAGGAAATGAATTTAAATAGTAGCAAGTAAATTGTATTGGTTTATGGCCTCATGAAATACTGAGGTTACAGCTAGTCTGAGATTACTAATTAAGTCCAACACTGAGATATCTAAAAATTAACTTGCTAAATATATTGAGCCACATTCATTTCGCAGACATCTCTATTGATTAGAATATCCAATAGAGATGAATTTTCTCTACTGATTCATCTTCAGATCTGGAGTAAAGAATGCTACTGGCATGGACGATTCACTTGATGTCTCCAGTAACATCCAAGTAACATCTACTGTGTATCTCTGTGCGGGAATTTATTTACAACTGGTCCTACTGAAGTCAGGGAAAAGATGTTTATACACCACAAGTCTTAAAAAGACAGTGTGTTAGGGTGAGTGATTTTTTATCTGTTGATCAAGCAGTGAAATGCAGAGAAAATATAGATGTAACCTTCAAATTTCTTATCCACTTAACAAAAGGTGAATTCTATGGCAGAAGATGATTGTTGTGGGTACACCTCAAAGGACGCTAATGGGGCACATTCATGTTCAGAGGACATGGGATACACTTCAGAGGACAGTGCTTCTACCCTTCAGTATTCACCAACACGCCAACATGAAGCCCTCAAGTTTAAAAAAAAATATATCACAATGTATCTATTTAAAGAAAAAAGAAAAAAAAAGCTTCAATCATAATTTTTAAAAATTCTCAACTTAATAAAAATAACAAATATTTATTTTCCTAAGTTGTGACAGAAGAAATTTACGTATGGATTTTCACAAGGGCTTATATATGTTTTGAAAAATTCCTTTCAACGAAGAGCTTATTTTCACTAGTTTTCCTGGAAGAATGAAGGGAGCATGGAAAGAAATGGATGAATATAGCACATTACATCCTTTCTTTTCCCATATTTTCTGGAGAAAAAGACACAAACCATCCAAATGAAATTTAAATATAACATTTTTCCTTCCACAAAGACTTCTTGGCTCTTAACTGCAGTGGTGTGTGAGTGTGTGTGTGCAAGAGAGACGGGGAGGGAGCGAGATGGGCAAGAAACCTGTTTTATCATACGGTCTTCTGACCCTTTTTTGCAATACATTGATTATTAAAGCAGGTCAAGGAATGTGCTGTTTATTCACCTGTTTTCACACATGCTAATTGACTTTAGTTCTCCTTTATTTTTTAAACAATCACATTAATGAGTCAGTCATCAGTTAAGACTAAGTTCTGATGTAGTTTCTTTTGTTTCTGTTCCCATTCCCTCTTCCATAATGCAAGAAATAGAAGAAAATAGCACATAATTTTAATTTCATTACCCTGTAAGTTCTGTGTGGGAGGAACTTATTGAGTTGGCGGGGGGGGGGGGGGGTGGTGGAAATCACACTTGTTCTCAGCAAGAGACTAGCTATGTTAAAATATTTAGAAAAAAAGGAAAAATTATTTTCTATTTGAGAGTATTTTAGAAATGTTGTAGATGGTAAAGGAAAATAAGAGACAGAATAAAAGCACATCAAAGCTAAATAAATAAATAAATATCCCCCCCCGCCCCAACCAGATGCTATTTCTGTCCATATGATCCCCTAATATTGCTGGTTAGCTATATTTTATTTTCTGCAGATGCATATCCTTTCAGATTAACAGGAAGTTCACACGTACAGTGTTATTTCTCACACAATATTACCATCAGGAATTCTTTGCTCAGCTATATTCCTCCTTGGTGAGCAAATTTTGGTACCATTCATGTAACAGATACCTCAGACTTCTTTGCTGGTGTTTCAGACAAAGACAGCCAAGTAGTGTTTAATAGTTTTCTGCTGAATATCAATCTTCATCTTCACTTAGCTGGCATAGAAAGAAAAAGCACTATCAGTGCCAATTGCATGATCACTTGTATTCAATAACCCTTTATATTTCAGAGTTTTGCAATAAGGTATCCCAGAATGCATTGGAGTAATACTTTTGTCAGAATTCACAAAAGCAGCTGTAGATATTCTACATCCTGACCAGTCAGAGCGAGTTTGAAATAATTTCAGTGACAACCCATACCGTGCAGAGAAATGCGGGAAAAATCATGTAGCTTCTGGGAGCCTTCTAAGACTAATGTGAGTGAATCAATAGTTGCAGGAACTAACCAATTTATGTGGCCAGCTGTGAATGTTTGCCTACATTTCTCTGAGGTTTCCAGAGTACCTATGCGTGCTCATTTAAATTAAATCTGTCCTGCGTTCGCATCCTTTTTTTTAATGAATTGCAAAGTGACAGACTCAAGTTTCAGTTGGCTGCTTTCATAGATTCCCTGTGTCACTTTGGAGAAGCTTCATTTCTCTACTTGTAAAATAAGGATGTTATTTACTACCCCTCTTCTTTACCTGGTCTGGCTGTGTGGGAACGGGGGGCTGGCTTAGGGCTTTGATAACACTTCATACATTAGGGATGCAGTGTCAGTCTAAGTACTGCTACAATAGAAAAAACAGGGTGCCTTTCTTGACTCTCATCTTTGACTTGATTTCAGGGGGGTGGGTGTTCTATTTCTGTTCCATTTCTGAACTGCTTTATAAAAATCTGCCTTATATTTGCCCATAATTTTCTATTTCATCCAGTTGAATATATTCTGCTTTGTTCCAAGGGCCATAAACATAACACAACACCCTGGAGAACCCTTTGTGTATATTTTTAATGTTTTAGTCTCTATGGATATAAAACAACTTGCTGGTGTTATCATACTGTCTTTTGACTGAAGCAGAGACTAATTAAGTTAGTTATATAATTATTATTCTAAAGACTCTCCTTGTATGCCTCATCTGTCTTTATGTTGCTGAAAAAGACATTTTCTTGTCTACATTTTTGCTGCCTGAGCAAATATAAATGTGCTCCGTAGGTCAGCTAACACTGAATACAATTTTTCGAAGTTAATGAGTGTAGAGAAAAAAAAAGAAGAAAAAAAAATCCTGCCAGAACCTCCCTACATGTAAACATACCTCCTAGCCCACTCAGTAAGCTATGTGGATTTCTCAGGGCCTCTTTCATTAACCTGAATAAAAACATTAAGATCTATATAGAGATAGCACAGTTGTATTCTCTCTCACTGCAGACTATCCTGGGACAGAGGAAAAGGCTGAACTCTGCTGGGTTTACTGATGTTCCATATGAGACAGACTCGTCTCTGCCATCTTAAGGTATCACTAAGCCATCTAAAGCCATCTAGTGTAAGTGAATCATTCAAATAACTTCTTTAGACTTTGAACTAAGAGAGAAAAGATGAACAATGATGCTTATGTGTGTAGCTAGTTTAAGCTAGTTTAAGCTAGTAAACTTAATCAAATAAACCAGTAGAGATGGACAGAGTTAAGGAAAATGAATCCACTTTACTCTGTGAATAAACTACTATTATTTTTGGAGCTAAGCACTGGCTCTTTCCTAGCTGTGAATATGGACCCTTTGACACACAGCGCAATAGAGTAAATGCCTATGGTTTGCTTTGTTAACTCATATATCTCAGAAGATTTCAACAGTTCTACAGTTCTCTCAGAGTGCAGGAACCTTCTGGGGATTTCTTTGGGGATCATTTTCTGGGAACTTGTGATTTGCTGCTGCTGGTGAGGGTTGCATTCTGAAGGCTTCTGTGGGCTTCTGTTTCTTCCAGTTTTAACCATCAGTTTCTGTTGGCTGTTTCCTAACTAGGGAGCGCCTACGCTTTTTGTCTTCAACTGACTAAAGACCAAGAAGTGTCAAGCAGCTACTCAACTGTGCTTGGATAGCGGCTCTATAACTGGAGGACAAGAGGGAGCTCACAGAAATGCACCAGTGGTTGCAACACAAGGACAAGGGGGCCCAGGATCCCCGCTTAAGCCTGTGCAAAGAGGATTGTGATGCACCACCATGCAGGAACCAGCACCAGCTGGAAGAACTACAGTGGCACACCAGAGGCCTCTTCCAAGAGAGGGCTTCTGCGGGAGAATGCTGTCATGCAGGCTGTCAGGAGTGCCTGGCTGCTCCTCCCGCGAGCTGGAAATGGTGGTGGTCTCACCTGGGGGAGGTGTGCGTTGGCTGAGGGGCTGAGTTGCCGGGTCAAAAACTGTCAGAAGTCGTAAGCGGACTGTATGCCATCGGGAAGGGTCAAAAGATCAGCAAGGTCTTTGCAGAGACCTTGAAGAGCCAGGAGTGCGAGCCAATATTTAATGCAAAGGAGGTTAAATATTGGAACAGGGCTCCAGGGAGGCTGTGGGATCTCTATCCTTGAAAACATTAAAAATTTAATTGGGCAAGGCCCTGAGCAACCCATTTTATTTACACCTGCTTTGCATATGTGGTTGGACTAAATGACTTATCTTAGTCCTTTCTAATCTACAAGTTTTCATGAACCCTGTTCAATTTCTAGTGTTTTTATTGTGGAATCAAAGGGGAACACATCCATAGAGAAAACTAATAGTCTTGGACTGATACCAGTCAGGGCTGGAGTTAATTTTCTTCATAGCAGTTAGTATGAGGCGGTTTTGGATTTGTGCTGGAAAGTGTTGATATCACAGGGATGTTTTCGTTACTGCTGAGCAGCGCTTACACAGCGCCAAGGCCTTTTCTGCTCCTCACCCCGCCCCACCAGCGAGGGGGCTGGGGGGGCACGAGGAGTCGGGAGGGGACACAGCCGGGACAGCTGACCCCGACTGACCCAAGGGATATCCCAGACCGTATGACATCATGCTTAGCAATAAAACTAGGGGGAAGGTTGGCAGGGGGGCCACTGCTTGGGGACTGGCTAGGCATCGGTTGGTTGGTGATGAGCAATGGTATTCATTTGCATCACTTGTCTTTCTTGGGTTTTATTTCTCTCTTTGTTATTTTCCTTTTAATTACAATTTTACTTGTTTAGTTATTTTAATTATTGTTATTGTTATTGCTATTGTTATTATATTTCAATTATTAATCTGTTATTATCTCAACCCATTAGTTTTCTCGCTTTCACCCTTTCAATTCTCTTCCCCCATATTGCTTGGTGGGGGGGAGCGGAATGAGCAAGGGGCTGTGTGGTGCTTTGTTACTTACTGGGGTTAAACCACGACAAAGGCTCAGTCTGTTGCTCCCCCCACCCCCAATTAAAAAAAAAAAAAATGGTTTCAGTTTGTCGTTGTTTCCTCACACCAAGATATCTGAGCAACCAAATTTTCCCTGCATGTGTGCTTGCAGATAACAAACTAATCTCATTCCTGAGAACCCTTGGAATACTAGATCTGATCATTTATAGATATGTATTCATGCTTGAAGGCTTTTCAAGAGATTGAACACAAACTGGCATGATGAGAAATCAGAGGAACCCACTATTCTCCTGTCAGACTCCGATAAAGCAAAAATTAAATCCTTAACAGTTGCTCCCTGTGCAGCATATCAGCCCATCACCTAGATTCAGTTACAGTTGGTATGAACTGTATTGGGAGTGGAGGTATTAAAGCTTGAAGCAATCAAACAGAATGGTGATGAGAGCTCTAGAGGTCCTTAGGGAAAGCATGTAAAGAGCTGTAAATCACCCTACACGATGCATGAAAAATATTTAATTAGGGATGGGCACTATTTAATGTAAGAGGGAGGGCAGAATTCCTACAGTCGTAACTTAATGAGTCCTACAATGATTCTTCTGAACACTGCAAGAGAGATCAGACACAACTGCACAAGTTTGTGACTGGGAAAAGACAACTGGGCTTGGCTACCTCTATTCACAGTGAGATATTATCTTTGATGTTTCTTCATCATGCTTCGTTGGGGAATATCTGCATCACACAGAGAAAAACATTTTAAAATTTTTAGTAGAAACCTCGTCATTGTTCTTTTACATCATTTTAAGTTATTCATTAGGAAAATAAAAATTCTGGTTGTTTCTTATAACCCCTTCCCCTCTTCACTTGATTCTGTCCAACTGCAACAAGAAGCTGTGACTGTTTACATTCACAATTAAACAACATAGCAGCGATGACATTAATGAATTGGGGACAAAACCAGTGTTTGCTTGTAGAATAGATAGCAAGAGAAGTTGACAACCCTTAAAATTAAGAAAAGGTTTCTGACAAATTATTAACATATGATGCATTTTGAAAACTCACACTGCATCTCTCATAATTACATGAGTATGTTGTTCTCTGTAAGTTATTGACTTAATTCAAAGAACGGATATTCACTCTGACTCACGAGTTTGGCTGCAATAAAGTGTGCATGTGGGAACAGTCATAGAAAATAAAATAGTACTTTAAAAAATCAAAACATTTGAAGAGGTAACAGTCACTCTGTATACCCACCATATCTCTTGGATAAGCAAATTTTCAACTGGGGTAAGGAAAAAAAACCCACACTTGAACTTGTGTGAAGGCTAAGAAAAAACTTTTGTATAGCTTAATTAGAAAATATTGCATAGAATTACTACTTTATCAAATGTATCCATCCCTTTTAAAATTGAGTGGATGTGGAATTCTTTAGAACAGATTTCATCTCTCTGTGGACCTTGATGTTTTTACAGGGCATAAATGGGCTACTATTTCAAGTGCAAATGTCAGTATTTGAAAAGTAACTTTGATGGTTTCAGTTTAAATCACATTAACTGCTTAGATTTTGGGTTCTCAATGTGCATCACATTTTTTGATTAAAAAAAGTCAAGCCATCAAAATAAAAATGATAAAGGATCAGAAATTACTGTGCTTCATTTTAGGTAATATTTCTAAAGCAATAATAAAACACTTTACCAATCAACCAGTTAATGACCAATGTGAGTTGTTATAAGGCATTGGGTGAAGCTGACAGAGCTTAATTTATCTAGCTGGCCATTAACTCATCAATAAAAGGGTTACTAGTCAAGAGTGTAAAAATTGTTCATATAAATCTCAGTTATGTTACTATTAAAATACTAAATTAGTTTTCTAAAATAATTTACTTTATCATTATCACAGTGTAATACCAGTAATTTATCACTAATACTTTATTTCAGTCACTATTGGCCCAATAAACAAAAAATTGACCTGATTGCAACCCTAAATGAGGAAGATAATTTTATAATTAGAGATATGTCTTAACCATACGCTCCACATAGCTGTTAGCACAAAGAAGTTCAGAACACAGATTTTCATCTACTAGGATGCAGAAGCCAGAAACAGCATATTTGTTACTCTGTACAGAATATAGTCTTCCTAGCAGACATATTTTTGTTACACGTTACCTCAAAAGTCAGTCTAAGAGGTCCATCTAAGGGTCCTCAAGTCATGCTGCCAATCCTCTTTAGGGAATATGCCACCTATATTTATCTATTTTCACTTGGTAAGCTTGGGTTTTGAGATGATCACCCAAAGTTACGCAACTTGGCACAAGATCTGTTTTTTAAAAGAAGCATGACATGGATGGCGTGCAGAAGCAGCCACATCTCTGGCTGTGCATCTGTTCTGTTTCTTTGGCAGTTTTGGCCTTGATCTGAAACTCCAAATTGGGTGTTTGGCTAAGTATTACCCTGGTTCAAACAAGAACTTACTCAGGGAACAGGGGTAGTCAGTCAAAGTCAAAGCAAGTCAGATCAAATCAGTGCAAGAGTCATTATCCGTATTAGTCTTGAAACTGTGGAAAAATGGAAATACTGTTCATCTGAAAATGAGTTCAGGTTACACCTTTGCAAAGTGATGATAGATAAGTATTATCATAAATCAACTGCCAGCAAAGATCTTTCTTCTTTCTCCATGTCTTATTGTAGAAGACGTACACCTCTTCACTTAATTTTCCTTTCATAGAAATAGGAGTCTGAAATAAATGGAATGAGTTTTCTATGATATTTATGTAATGAATACGAAAGAAAGCATGGGGGGAGGGGAAAGTCTTCGGGCAATTTTAAATGTATCCCAAAATATGGCTAGTACATCCATTCCAAATGGATATAATAAGCACTCAAACACCGTGAAGACTTTAATTAAGAAACAAGTATTAAAAAAAAAAATCAGCTAATTTCCTAATTAAATCAACATGCACTTGTAAATGGGTTGCCAGTAATTTCGTTGCTGGTGTCATTGTGTCTTTTAGGTGTAATGCATAATTTTTAATAGGCAATTACTTGATTCTTCATAACCCAGACATGGTCTTGAATGGTTAATTCAGTAATGCTGTAAAAGAGGTACATATTGTCCTTTGATGAAAAATGATGACAAAAACAGTACATTAGATCAGAATGTTTCAGAAGAAGATCTGAACAGTTACAAGTTAGTGTAAATCCACAAAAATATCAGTGGATTTGGTGACACTTATTTCACACTTGCACTGCTAGAACAGAGATGAAAATATTTTAGATGCTGTTTGATCCTCTATAATGTATTACTTGAACATTTCTATGTATATTCTCAAAAGACTACCTCAGGAAGATAATTACAGTAATTCATTTTGCAGAAAAAACAAAAATTTAAAAACATCTGATTAACTGATCAACTGGCTAAAGCAGCACAACAGAGAAAGAAATGGCACCGAGGTCTCTCAGACACCTGCTTCATACAACAGCCTGTACTTTTACTGGGGAGTCACTCTGCCCTTTAATACACTTAAAGGAAACTTGTGCAAATAATCAACTTATCTAGTCCCTTGTCAATGTATATGTGACACTACTTAGTTGACCGATAGGCAAGTTCTCTGTAAACAAGGTATGCTGACAGGGAGAACTACGTTCCCGGACTGGAGATAAAACAGAAGGCTTAGCACGACAGGTTTGTTCAGATTAGAACATGCAAGCTCTTGATGAGGAATGGCTTGTCCTGATTTTTTTGAACTGTTGTGTACTTTCTCCCACGGGATCCCTTACTTTTGGTAGGATCACAATTTATCATTCTTTCCCTTTTACTCCCCTGAAATATACAGAAGTTTTATCACATCCAGAGGTATTTGTAAACTGCTACAATAAATAAATCCAGGCAGAGACATACTGAAAATTCTTGATTAGTTCTAAATAAGCTGTCTGAGTATATTCATTCAGTGTTTCTCCATTAGACTTACACCAGAAGACAAGTACTATGAGAAGCTTTGGTCCCAAAAAGTTTTAAGAGTTTCAAGAAACTTAAGAGCTCTGACTTTATTTCTTTTTCTCCTTCTTTACCTTTATTCTCCTTGTTTAACAAGGGTCTCTTCTTTACCCGTCTGCAGGCTATTCATGTAGAAGTCTTCTCCTCAGCTCTCATCACCTAAAAGAGGCTTCATTGAACATCCTGCCTCATTGACTTTCTTTTTTCTCATCTCATTTTGAAACCTATTGACTGTTTCTTAATTTTTCTCTCCATAAGTTATTGCCTTTATGACTGAATGCCTTAATTTATTCCCCATCTAATGTCTACACACTACTGCTTCCTGTGATTTATGGCATATGTGGTCTTCCATTGTTTAACTCCATAAAGCTACTTTGGACTAAAATTCTATGAAAGAAGATAGACTCCCACATGACTAAAGAAGTCAGCATGCACTCCTCAGCATTTTGAAAATACACAAACATGTTTGCAGGCATAGTCAGAAATGGAATCTTTGAAACATTTTTATTAAAGTTTATGACACTGTTGCAATGTCACTGAAATTTCTGCTTATTCTGAAAACCAGCAAATCCCCTCCAAAAAGTTATTAAACTTCTCCAAACTACTACGAAGCAAATAAGAACTAGGAAACTTAATTTTAAGTCTTTGATCTGGAGTTCTGGGTTCCACAACATCCTTGAACCTGTCAGCCTTGCACTGCAACAAGTGTATAGGAAATACAAACAACTGAAAGATTTAGGAAAAAACTTGATTAGGGAGAAAGAATTGTAAATTTAAAGCAATCTCTTTCGTCTATATCTTTAGATCTTGCAGAGTGCAAAGCATTCTCTTTCCTCACTTTTGACACTGAGGGAAAGTAAGGTTGTTCATTAACTTACAGAACAGGGGCCCAGAAGAACCCATCACTATTTTTTTTTATTATTGTTCATTCCTTTTTCTCCCCTGTGCACACTCTTACAATTTATGGAACTAAAAATAACAGCACAGTGGTGATATATTCTCTGCTTCTTCTAATGTATACCTGCTTGTAGTTCATCAGCTGCCATTTGCTCAGCAAAAATATAATTACAGTGCTCTAATTTATATGTCAAAAAGTTCACTACTCCATTTGGAAGGATGGGAGCTGAGGGAAAGAAAATGTGGTGTTTGCATATTAGAGATGCATAACTTTTTGAAAAGCTGAAAGCACATGAAGACAGAAACTGCATAAATTAAGACAGCATTGTATAATACTTAAGTCTGCACAGGTCTTCTAGGCAAAATCTACATATGTATTTAGGAATCCCCAAATCCAATCAATCACCTAGTACTTATGAAAACATCGATAAAGGTTAGGTAGCTAACTCTCAAAAAATTAATGGAACTTTGCTACTGGTTCCAGTCACACCTTCCACACACTCCTAACTGTATTTTCATGTAGCTCGCTAAATTGGAATTGCAGCTTTTTGCGTAAGGGTTCTGAAATAGCTTGAAGTTTCTCTAGAAAAATAAGTCTTTTGCAATTCTATTGTCTGTGTGTGATTACTTGTAGGGGAAAAGGACTTAGAGCAACTCTTTGACAGTATGCCGACATTGCCAGGCAGATGATTATAGCAGGTTATGAAAGGTATGGGGACCAGTGCTGTATCAGATTTAAGAAGATGAAGGCTACGTTCCTGAGGACAGAAAATGGAAATGGGTCTTCAGTAGCACATAAGAATTAGGTCCCTGTGACAGATCTGGAGGAGATTTTTGACTTGGAAGACAAAATGGAGATATCCTCCTTAACTTTCCTGCCAAGGTTTTCCCGGAAGAACCTGAAAAATACTTTGGCCCCTGGCACCGCTTTGACTTCTCTAGATCATTGGACAGTGGAGTAGCTTAAGAAAGACTGTTTACAATACAGACATGTTCTGTGGCTGGTCACTGTCCTATCAGGGGAACCCTTGCCCCAGTCTGGTGCAACAGACCTTTAGTACACCAAGAATTTTGACCAACTTGTGCTTATTGGCATGAACATAGTGTGATTCGTCAGATGGTTTTATTTTTATTTTTTTATGGGGCAGGAAATAAACAACAACTCGTTCTTGGAATATAGCACGGCAGCACTAATCAAGGCACTGGATTGGAAACCATGGTTCGCGGAAGCTGTCTTCTGCATAGCAACTGATGAGTTTACAGACCTCTGTGATCAGAGCTGTTCTCTCCTTTCTGTGTAGCGCCAATAAAAGCACTGAATGCACTGAATGCAATGTTTTCTGCCTGCACTGTCCACTGCAGACACCTATGCAGAATGCCAGTCCTTCACTCCCCGTAGCAGTTTTTGCTCTGCTATAGCAAAGAGCTCAGTTTAAAATATCACAGATGCAGAGTATTTCCCTACTTGTCTCCACCGCCATTTTTTAACAAGGAAGACTTTATTCTGTTAATTAAAATAAAAACAGTGGTTTGAGAAGAGGTAGGGGATGGCGGAGGACATAATAGTGACCTCTGCCTCTTCCTGGCATGCAGCTGGGAATGGAGAGAGCATTGTTGACGGGAATGAAGGGGCTAACCTTCTTACACATGGGGTTGAAAGCTGCCAGTGCAGCTGACTGAGCTGTAAGTAAATGTATGTGTAAGTATCCTAACAGTTGATAACAACCAAGATGGTAACCATATGAGCTGTACAAACCCTACATCAAACTTTTCCAGACTGCTCCTCCATTTTGTATTTCTGCACACGGCACAGAGCAGGCTCCCAGTTAATGACATGGTGCTGCCCTAATCTGGTAGAACCAGCATCCACAAAACACTGGAAGCACTTGAACCTCTTGCCACTTAGGAGAGCAGGAAAACAAAGCAGGGAATCCTGCTTACAAAGATATCATGCCCACACCCCAAGGGTCTCCATTTTTTGGCAATACAGTGCTTTCTCTACTGCCTTCCGCCCATGGAAGAAGTTTTTTGTCCCCTCCAAACAGGCCAGTTTCCAGGTAGTATTGGTCCACAGCCTTCTAAACAACACTCTTTGAAGCTCTCTATCCAATTTTCTGTATTAATCTCTGTTTCTATCAGACGGACCACACTATTAGAAACTGAACTGTGCTCATTCCTCACTGCAATCGGTCACAGTGGAAATGGATACATCCCAGCACGCCCAACTGCCCTCCAAAAACCACCGTCCATATGGACATGTTTGTCTGAAAGCACCTGGCAACATCATTTACTTCTCTTTATCACTTGTTAATAGTATTGTCTTCATCAATTATCAATTGTTTCTGATACTAATCTATACTCAAGTACTATTAAAAGTAGCTGAAAGGACATTAGAGGATTATCTGGCAAATTGTTTACTGATCTGCATCAAGGAGAGTGTTACCAGGTAGCTGACTGCCCTTTGTTCCCAGTGAGAAAGGGGAAGTCACCTTACCAGCATTTTCACAAATAGTCTTAGAGCACGTGTTAATGATGCTGCATAAAGGTGGTGACCCAAAGCTGTGTTTAGAGCTCTATTGCCACGTACAGTGTGAGGAGGATCATTCAAAATATAGTCAGAAAACCTTTTCTCTTGAAAAGGATCAGAACACATTTAAATGACAAACTGCTCCTCAGTCCTATGATGTGCTAAAATGTGTTGGCTGTTTACTGCAGGTGTTGTGGCTTGGTGGGTTTTTTAATCTAAATGGCATAACTGGGGACAGTGTGGACAGTCATGTATTCATTCCTTATCTTTTAGTGACTATCTCTTCAGCAAAAACTGGTTTTCCATGCTGTACGTGCAGGCACAAACGGCCTCTGGCACGGGAGGTGTTCACTGACCTCTACCAGATAACCGCTTTTGTATTTCAGTGTGTCTGTTGGGCCAGACATCCCAACACAGTGTCATCAAGAGAGGATGAAGTCCTGAAAGAAAGCATATAAAGATCTTCTTGCTGTCTATGCCTCAGTTAGAAGCAGTCATGGAATTACCATTAAGGCTGTAGATCATTTATGCTGTGGGTCAGGAATAAAGGAGATTTAGCTGAAGAGTTGGGAAACAGGGAAACAATAAAAAAACATTCTTGGAAAATAATGTGTCTCTCATCATAGCAAGGGTTCAGTTTTCCAGGAAAGAGAGGGACAACTTGGGAACAAAATTACAGCAACACGCTTTTGGAAGCAGCTTTCTTCTAAGAACAGAGGAATACCTCATGCATAAACAACCTGTTAATCATTGTGAGAGTTGCAAACTGTGCCAAATCTTCCAGAAGAGCAGATGAAGAGCATCAGTGATGGTGACAGACAGTTTTTAGCTAATGAGGGAATCTGAACAAGCCAAAGAGGAATCAGATACACTTTACCCAGTCTTGTAACTGATGATGTCCAGGGTCACTTGGGGATAGACATCAGGGATTGAAAAAAAGACTCCAGGGATATGTGGGGGAGAGGGTCCAGAAGAAGCCCAGGAAGGACTCCAGGAGATTCAAGAAGAGAGAACTGAAGAAAGAGAGACCCCAGGACCCTGCACCCAGATGATGCACTGCACAGCTGGATGCACTATGCTGACCCACCCGACTTCTGGACTGTCACCTGGCCTGTAGATGGGGAAGCTGTATAATTTGTAAAAACTGCACATATCTGTAACTAAAACATTTTGTTATCCATTAAGTCTCTGCACAGCCAATTCAGTCTTAAACCATGAGAAAAGGTCAACTCACCCATTACTCAACAAAACTTTCTGAGAAAACCATACAAAGGGACACATTGCATTACAGGTGTGGAGGAAATGCGTCCTTCTGGCCACCTACCAAATGGACAACAGGTCCAAGGACTGTTGTGTGTCACTGCATGTCCATTTCCTCAATGTGCTACCCTTCTGTCTAACAGACTTGCCAAGAATCCACAAACCAGTGGCCCAGAATCATATTTTCACAATTTTTTTCTCTTGCTTAAATGATCGACATTCACTACGTAACAAATTTCAGTACATCAGTGCACAAAATCAGTTGTGCTCACTTTAGGGAGAAGAGTGGTAGAGATGATGGAAAGAGACTGTCACTTTGTGCTGGAGTGAGGAGTACATGAAAGTTTACCCAGTCCTGTGTAGTCTCTGGTCAGGAGTTATCATCCTGTGTGGCCAAAGTACATTCAATTTATAAAGGTGTCCAGATTCCTGTTACCCACTTATTGTAGTCGAAAATTAGGCACTGTTGAGAACAGGCCTATAATATTTCACTCTCAACCTGAGTCATTAGATACCTTAGCGAATGCCTATGCCTCTGTAGCAATTAGCTGCAAAACTTCGAGCAGTTTACTAAAAAACAATGGGTTCTGTGAACGGTCCTTGTAATTATTACAGCATCTGGAAAAAACAAGGAAACTGAAATCAACGTATATTTTCCCTAGGTAGTGATGGAATATAACGCTATCTTGCCCTATTAATCTCCTGTCATTTTTAATGAGACCTGCTGATATCCAATAAAAACATACGGAAAATTAGAAATATGAGTACAAGTGCAAATGAGGAAAAGATACATTAATACTGTAAATAACTACATACTGTGAACTTTGAGCCCACAACAGGAAAATAAAACAAAACCTTTGCAAATCTGTCATTAATTCTAGCTGGAAGTTGATAGGGAATCCTCACTTCTAGTTGTATACAACAGAAACACAGACCAAAAATAACTAGAATCCAGGTTATTTAACCAGTATTTTTTTATGACTCAAAGATTAAGTTCTGTTTTGTGTTCTAGATATTGCTTATGACTTTTTGTCAGAATGAGGAGATGAAGTGCATACATTTGAGACCGTGGGTCATAACTCCAAATTACCTTATCTTGGAATGGTGCTGTGTTCATGGAACTGAAGACAGGTATCCCCCAAGCTTTCCTTCCTGCGCCATGTTTTTTCCGTATCTTTCTCTAATGGTTTAAGAGGCATGGGAATAGCCATATATCAAAGGTATTTTTCTTAGCCTTTGGATTTTATTCTTAACAAGGTGGAAGAGTTTAACAGACATATCCTATGTTCCTGACTAATTTTCTTATTCATTTGACTATCAAGCAGAAAGTGTTGTAATCTGCTACAATTTCCCCCCTCATCCCTCCCCGTCTGCTCCCTGCAGTTTAGCATATAACCGCTTTCTCTCTTCTGAAACATAACGAGCTAAAGCAAATTAGGTGGCATATATATTTTTTTTTCCATAGCTGTAACTGCATTGACTGCCATGGGAAGACTCCAGATAAAGAAATGAGAAGAAGAAGGAAGTTCCTTTGTTAAGTCAGGCATGACTTTGAAAACCTTCAAGCTATTAGACTGCATCTCTTTTTATTCATATAGAAC
The DNA here is from genome assembly GCA_034782735.1 of Sagittarius serpentarius. NCBI lineage: Eukaryota > Metazoa > Chordata > Aves > Accipitriformes > Sagittariidae > Sagittarius > Sagittarius serpentarius. The sequence goes on from JAVKLA010000074.1 coordinate 77,832,305, forward strand.
AAAATTAATGGAGGTGATTACAACATTGATAATAAATGTCAGAGATTTAAACCTATTTAGATACAGTAAAACAGAAGCTCTGATTTAAAGTAATTAAAGTCGTTGTAGTTTCTTGGTTTTGACACAAAATGGATTCATCATCACGTTTAGTTTTTTGCAACATGGCTTTAAACTTAAGTTATAACTCCTTGTTCTTGAATAGCTTCCTTTTAGGTATATGTCAGGCTGTGTACTCCTTTTATAGCAATGAAAGGCAAAGGAAAAACCACAGACATATATGGGGAGTAAACATGAGATCTGCTAGATCAAAGATAATACAAGACAAATAGGTAAAGACATGAAGGGCTAGGCCAAAATAATCTTCCTTTAAGTGACTAGTAGGAAACGCATTGTTAACAAGTTTATGAATATGACAATTCTAGCGTGATCATTTCCCTGGCATGCCCTCTCAGCATCTTACAGTCACTGGTACAGAAACTTCCTACAGCATCACGCAGTCCTGCAGGCTAGAAGGACTTCCAGAGGTCATCTGGTCCAACCTGCTGCCCAGAGAGGGTCCGGTTCCAGCGGACTGCTTGGACTTTGTTCAGTCAAGTTTTGAACGTCTTCAAGGACAGAGGTCCCACAGCCTCTCTGAGTCCCCGTTGGAATATTAACTACCCTCACGGTCAACTTCTTTGGTTTACATCTAATTGAAATTGCCTTTTTCTTTCCGAGAAGTCTGACGCCTTCTTCTCTGCACTCTCCCATTCCATAGCCAGTTAGACATGCTTAACTGCCTAGAAGACTAGATTTTTTTTTTTTTTTTTGACAAAACATAGTTAATCAGATGGGGGCAAAGCCTAGATATATGCTTCTCAGGAGGGCAGAGCCTGACTTTTTAAGTAATCCTAATTTAGGTGATGAATCAGGAAGACTTAATCTCATTTACTTGTAAATCTCTTAGACTTTCAAAAGTCTTAATCTCTGTTACTTTTAAATTAAATATAAATGATCCTATAGCTTCAGTAGGTCGAAGACAGGCAGTATCTAACTATTTTTAGGAGACATATGTAGGTCAATTTAAAGATGGAAAAAAAAAATCATCCTCTGCTTAAGTAAAGATATTTGGCCTAAATATCTCAACCATACTGTAACTAATTCAGCAAGTCATTAACTGCTTCACAACAATCGGAACTGCAGAACTCACAACTCAGATTGAAAGATCTGACACCGTAAACATTTTGAGTTATGGGCTGATAAATATAAAGAGTAATGGCTATGGTCATCCAACAGACCTTCCACGAATGACTGATCTGTATTTACATTAGAACTAAGATGATTTACAAATGCCAAAGTGCCACATTTTAATTTAATGATATACATATGTCAGGAGATTTTTATTGAATATATCACATCTATAAGCCTTTGCACTATATTTCATATGAAATAAGAAATGGGTAACAAGTTAAATCAGAGTCACAAAAGAATCAATGGCCAATATCACGAAAATAAGGCTGTGTTTCAGTCATTATGGTTGTCAAAATCCTTCTTTGTATTCTGGAAGGAGGCTGGCTTTTAGAAAGACGAGGGAAGTTTTGAAGCGTTCATCACAATGCTCAGTTATTTCAGTTCTCCACTTTCACAGCTCAAAATGTTAAGAAATTTTGAAAACATTTTCAGTTAAACTTTTAGATCTTAAAATGCATTGAAACTTATGGTTTCATCAAGGGGCCTTCAGCAGTTTTTCTAATATATCTTCTGTCAGTTTCCCCTGTAGAACTTTCAGATCCAAATCATGGAAACTGGTTATTTGATTTAAAAAAAAAAAGATGTGTTTAGAAAGTATGTTGGGTCAGGAGAAAAAACGTATTTTTTTTCCCAACAATAAAATATTAACTTTTCAATAATGTATGAAGCATTAATCTACCTACAACAGATGAGACATAACACGGCTAATGGACCAAAACTGACAGCTAACAGACTAGTGTTTCTCAACTTATATTAATATGCAAATACATCTCAGAGAGATATTTTCACTTCTAAAATTTAATCTACCAAGAAAGAAGTGAACAGGTTACAGGAAAAAAAAAAACAAACAGCGGAGTAGAAGGATTCAGATTTTTTAAACATAATGGCATCTGGAATAGTAATTCTTAAGTGTCCAAGAAAAAGACCCATCATTAGTTGAATCTGGTATCACATTATTTCCAAGCTCTGAATTAACCATTTTTTAAAATCTTTCAAATATATGCAATCATTTAAATGTAAGGTTGTTAATTAGTAGATTAAGAGAAGTCTAGAAATATCTGGAATGAATTTAATGAATGACAGCTCATCAACTGTTTTCTATTAGAAAGAAGGGGGTCGCAGCAGTCAAGAAATGTTCTTGACGCTTATTGTTAAGGCTGAGATAAGAAATATAAAAAAAGTCTAAGTAGCCCTTGTAACTCATATGAGAGAAAGCAATATGTAGTAACCTTTCCTCTAAAGAGCCTGGTATTAAGAGACACCTATTTACAGCTTTTAGAACAGAAGAGGTTAAGGCCTTTATATAATTTGCTAATGAGTTAAGGTTTTGTCTTTCCTTGACAAGGTTCCTTTAGTCAGCCTGTAAGCCTTTTCTTGTGCATCACTAATATAAATTGTTTACATTCCTAAAGGCTGTTGTATATAAAGCAAATATCCATTTTATTTTGAATACAGAAAGGTCACATGAAAATTCAAAACGTTCGGAGTCCTAATGGGCAAGAATGACAACACTCCTATTTCCTTCCCTGAGGTCATAATTTCATCTCAAAGGACAGTAGAAGAGCTTCCTTCACTTTCTCTTTTTCAAGTTTGACATATTTTGATATGAAACTTCTAATTAATGCTATAGCAAAATGATAAGTAATTAATTGTATTAAAGAGGTACGAGCATTAGTTTTGAGTGATGTGCAAGCATTACTCTGCTACTGCTATCAGCTCAGTGATTTTATGATTCCTGTCAGCTATGGATGACAAAACAAAGAAGATAAAGAGAAGCAGGCATATTTCTCCTTTGTTAACACAGAGAAAGGGCTAGTTTAAAGAAACAGGTAATTCAGTGGGTTTGAAAGACATACTGAACCTAATTATGATGTTCTAATCAATCCTTTTTCTTTTAAAAGTTCTTTATAATCTTAGTACCTTCATTTCTTTTGAGTACCTCCCAGCAGTTCTTTGAGAGATGAATAACTATCAAAAACCCCTCCAAAACCCCAACAAACCAACTAAAAGCCACCACGTAATTGTATTGATTCATTAGTATTAAATCCACTATCATAGAAAATCTGTTATCATAAAGAACAGCTAAAAGATAGCAACCAAGAGTTCATCATTTACAGAATCCCACTCCTCCTTAAGTAGGTCCCAGTATCACCTACCAGAAGTAGTGCTCAGTAGGAGACCCAGCCCCCTAAAGACATAGAATGAGAACTACTGAAGCATGAATACTGATCAACCTTTCTTGCAAAGAAAAGAAACAAGAATTTTTATCTGTCAGGCACCAGCATCAAATGAAATGCAGCTGCCAACACCTAACGAGTGTTTTGCAGCAGCTGTAGAGCCGCTCCTTGCATTCTTTTACTTTGTAAAATAAAGCCTAGTAAGAGAAGCAGGGTCATCAGAGCAAAGGCTGTGGGAATTTCAAGGCCTGAGATAAAGGGATGCTAATCTGAAGTGATAATTAAGACTTTTGGTAAGAGAAGTAGGCAAGGCTACTGACCAAACTTTTTCAAATAACATGGATGCAGTTTAATTTAATGATCTAGTTACTTTATTCAATGAAAGTAGAGTGCAGTCTAGTAGCTGTAATATCGTTAGATAATGCCTCAGGTCTTTCAAATGTTATTTGCTGTGTTCCCCGTTCTAGCATCTGAGTAAGGCTATTAAAACCAATTGAAATTATATAGGGGCTTTATTAAGGCATCTTATGGTGAGTAGACTTTGGCTGGCTGCCAGCTGCCCACCAAGCTGCTCTATCACTCCCCTTCCTCAGCTGGACAGGGGAGAGAACATATGATGAAAGACTCATGGGCTGAGATAAGGATAGGGAGATCATTCAGCAATTACCGTCATGGGCAAACCAGACTTGACTCAGGGAAATTAAATTAATGAAATTTGATCAAATCAGAGTAGGGTAACAAGAAATAAAACCAAATCTTAAAACAGCTTCCACCTCTCCCTTTTTCCCAGGCTCAACTTCACTATCAACTTCTTTACCTCCTCCCCCTCAGAGGCGCAGGGGGATGGGGAATGGGGTTGGGGTCAGTTCCTCACACCTTGTCTCTGCCGCTCCTTCCTACTCACACTCTGCCCCTGCTCCAGCCTGGGGTCCCTCCCAGGGGAGACAGTTCTCCATGAGCTTCTCCAATGTGGGTCCCTTCCACAGGCTGCAGTCCTTCAGGCACAGACTGCTCCAGCTGGGTCGCCCATAGGGTCACAAGTCCTGCCAGCAAGCCTGCTCTCGCCATGAGCTCTCCATGGGGTTATAACTTCCTTCAGGGCACATCCATCTGTTCCGGTGTGGGGTCCTCCCACAACCTGCCTCACCATGGTCTTCCCCACGGGCCGCAGGGGAATCTCTGCTCTGGTGCCTGGAGCACCTCCTCCCCCTCCTTCTGCGCTGACCTGGGGGTCTGCAGTTGTTTCTCTTACATATTCTTACTCCTCTCTTTGGCTGCAATTGCTGTTGCACAGCAACTTTCTCCCATTCTTAAATCTGTTATCCCAGAGGCGCTTCCACTGTCGCTGATGGGCTCGGCCTTGGCCAGCGGCAGGTGCCTCTCGGAGCCGGCTGGCATTGGCTCTGTCGGACATGGGGGAAGCTTCTGGCATCTTCTCACAGAAGCCGCCCTTGTAGCCTCCCTGCTACCAAAACCTTGTCACACAAATCCAATACACATCTCTACTGCATTTGCTTATCGAGTGTGTAAGTAGAGGTGACACAGTTGAAAAATAATTAAGATCTAGGTGAAACTCTTTTACCCCCTAGTAGTGATAAACGCTGAAGGCGTTGTGGCATGTACTTGAACAAGTATTTCTGTTTTCTGGGATGTTGGCTGGTCTCCTTCATTGATGGTAATTGGGCAGGTGTACTTTGTGAAGGACCTTCTTTCACCTTTATGAACAGTGTGTATATACGTAGCTACCTACAGAAGAAACTCTTCAGTAACAATATAGGAGATCAGTTTTCACTCTCTGTTCTTAGGAAAGTTTCTTAACTTCTGTGTTGTGGTAATTTCTTTTTCTCTTGATGAGCCCATACTTCTCTTTATATAAAGACCCTGTGAGCTGCTATACAGAAAAGATCCTGTTGCTGTAGGCTTGCAGTACAGGTACTTTGGCAGGGTCTAATACAAGGATTGTTCCTGTTTAATTATCAAAATATATATATGTATACTGAGAGGTATCACTGTGTTTATGGATTTTATCTCAGATTGGATTTGGGGAGTTAAAATATTTGGGCTGGGATAGTGCAAGGCATAAACACAATTACAGCTGCACAGGAGGAAAAAACTTTTCCGTACAGCTAAGACATACGTGCTACATCACAGCTTTTAATTCAAACATTTCCTCTTTCCAGTTCATATATCTGTTAGCATATTTTTTTCAATATGAACTTCATCATATTCCTCTACCTGTAATTTGTCTTATCTATGTTACATTCTTTCTTTTTGGTTCTCGCTAATATTGTCAATGATTCCCAGTTTAATATAATTCAAAAAATTTCGTTAAAGTATTTACACTTCTAGAACCTGCCCTCAGTTTGATTCTGATTGTTTTGTTGTTAGCTTTATGTCTGTAACTCCAGCTGGCATGATCAATGTGCACCTGTATTAGTATTAAGGACACTAGTTATTTTTTAACTAATTTTGAAAGAGAGGATTTTTGCTCAAATTCAGTAAAGCAGTTGATCTTGTGCAATGTTGATCCATGGCTCAAGGGAGACCTTCCCAATGAAAAAGTGTTACTTCCTTTGCACAAAAGACTGTTAAGTCCTGCTCTGGTATAATCTGTATATCCCTCTTCAGGAAAGACAGGACCAGAATGTCAGAGGAGTGAAAAGTACATCTTGTTGGAATAGAATAAGATAAAGTGGCTTGTTTAGCTGACAGAACAGAAGCTAAATATGGATAACCAGGGTAAAGCTTGGGTGGGAGCTCAGCTTTATAACTGACGACCAGTGTAAAAGAAAATATCTCAGTAGTAACTACAAATAAACTTAGGATGGAATTTAAGGATTTTTTTTTTTTTTGAGCACTTCAGAAGCTGGAAAATGAAATGGACTAAGAGCTGTCCATTTAAAAAATTTTTCTATTTATAGCAGCAGGAAATTAGTCTTGACACTAGAGGGCTCTTCCAGTCAATATCATATGTTTCTATGTATTTAGATTTAGTCCTACCGACAATCTCAAATTATTTTGTAAAGACATTATTGAATTAAAGCAAATATAGTTTTTCATAATTTGGAAGGTTATGTCAATTGGAATACTGTTATGAAATTACCATATTCTTCCTTTTTCCAGTTATCTTTTATTGGATACCATCAGATTTTGGCGTAGATAGATACTTGGTCTGACATGTAGAGCTACTTTTGTTTTAATTCTTGTTTAACCTGAGAGCAACTAGAACAATACCTATAATTTTAAAGTATTATCACAGCTGGTAGCTAAGATATCAGTGAGGTATGCAAGACAGCGCTTTCTTGCATAACAAAACCAAGAAAGATATTGCTGTTTTCTCTTTTCTGCACACAGATTCTCTGATATCTAATGCAAAGTGTCAAGATTTAATCTTTTCTTTATTAGACCTTACAATTTTCATCAAAAAGGTAGAAATTTCATTTGTTTAGAAACCTCTATTTATTAAATTGGGTTGATTTGAAAATACTCAGTTCAAAAGCTGTTGGAAAGCCAAGTTGCACCTGCATAACCGCAGTGCAATAAAATGCTCTTTTCCTCATGATACTAGGCTAAAGAAGATAATACTCTTCCCCAAAAATTTTGTAGTCCGGAGTTTGAGGGGATGTACAACCAACTAATACAATGAAAAGAACAGAAAAGGCAAAGGCAGAAACTACATGGAGAAACTCAATTTGATACATAAATCAATCACAGACCCATAGTTGTATATTTGTAATCAGAAAATGTTGGGTTTGAGTCGCTTAAACAAATAGGCACACTTCTCAAAGTGCCTCTGAAAGAACCACACTTTATTGCAGTCTTTTTTTGTTGGTCACATAACAAAGGAACGCTGAACAACTGTAGCATAAGGTCCCCACAACTGAAGTTCCATGCTGTTAAGTACAATTCGTAAAATAGAGCTATCAAAAATAGGATTTCTGATTGCGTCTTTAATCTTCTGAAAATACAATATATAATGTAAATACAATATAAGGAAGATGATTTACCCTTCTTCATTATTGTAATCATAATAAAAAGGGAATACGATAATTCAAAGAATATCTATTTATTCAGGTTAGCAGAAAAGTTTATAATTATTTGAACATGGTAATAAAACGAAAAATGAAAGTATTTGGTAATGGATTATTACATTTTATGGCCATACATTTATTTCACATAATTCAAACTGTTCCATCCTCCTGTGTGTAAGAAAAAAACCCTAATATGTGGGTACTAATTTTAAGATAGAGTGAAGCGCAGATATTCAGTTTAACAAAAAAACAAATACCAGTTTGCTTGAGTTTAATAGGTCTACAGATAGGACAGACTCAGTGGACACGTTAATGCAAATAATGCTTGGGTTAGGCTTGGCTGAAAGCAAAAGGAGTTATTTTACACAGCCTTAGATTTAAACTGATCCTGAATTTTAGTCTCTCTTAGTATGGAAAATCATTAAAACCAGAGAGCACTGAATCAGCATTAGTGTAAGCACATGCTACACCATTAAAACTGATCAAATTGTACCTTCATAAGGAGATTGCTTTTGTCCAGTTTCCCAGAGCAGTGTCTGAAGCATTGTCTCAAGGACAGCTGACTGATGGTGGAAGAAATTGGTTGTTTGCTACAGCTTTGAGTCAGACTAGCTCATTCACAGCTTTCCTGAGATTCTGCCCAGAAGGAACATCTCTCAGCCCATTTCCATCAGACACGGGGACAAGAATTTCTCCCTTCATTGTGTATAAAGCTGGAGGGCTCTCATAGCACCTGGGGACTTGTGGCAATAATGGTATTAAGAGCCAGGGTGAATGTAACCCTCTGCCGCAGGGACATACAGTGTCTACAGCCTCTAACATCTCAAGAATGAGTTAGAAGAAGAAAATAGAAAACCAATGTATCTACTTTCTGTAACTTCAGAAGATGACATTAATGCATCTCCCAATACAAGCTCTGTCATTGAAACTCTATACCAAGGTTGGGACTGAAAGACTCAGCTAACTTCAGCCATCAGCTTTCAGCAAGTCTGCTTATGGAAACAATGCAAATGACAGCAAATGTTTGTTTAAATGGGTTAATGACTCAACTCAGGTTTAGCCAGTATCCTTGATCTATTTGGCTTCTTCTAGGCATTTAGGGAAAAAACCCAAAACCAAACCCAAACAAAAAAAAACAAAAAGGAGGGCTGGAAGGATCCAGAATAGCACTGTCACTCTTACTCTAAAGGTATTTGTCACCTGTGTTCATTACTTTGCGTGTTTTCAAGTAGCAGGTGAAATCATTTGGCACTCCTCTGAGAAGTATAGAGTTGCAGTATCTCATTTTCCCTGTACCTGGCTCATTCTACTTGGGTTAGATTATCTCAGTTTAGATAAATGGTCACAGTTGTCCTTTAGTGCAAAAAGGCTACTGGAACCAGGCAGTGTGACCTGTGTTTTTGTTATAACAGCATGGTTGTTGGACATTGCTAATGTTTATCCTGTTCCTGTAGGTGTTTTATTGTGGCCACCGGCAGACAGGATAGTTGAGGAAATGGGGCTTTGGTCTCATCTTGTGCCCAATGATGGAGTTCTTAGGAGCAAACTTTATGTTGTGAGAACAGTAATACCATAAGACACTGAATAAAATAAGGAATTGGACTCAAGTGGTAGGACCCTGGTTGCATGGTAGCATCACAGCTGAGAATCTAAAGGTCATTTTATTTAATAATTTAATCCCAGAAGTCATATTCTTGGTGCTACCATGAGAATTATTTGCCTAGAATAAAACCACATACATTACAGAACTGATTGAACTATTTCATACGATCATAGAACATCTGGAGTTGGAAGGGACCCATAAGGATCATGGAGTCCAACTCCCTATTTTTATATTATCCCTAGCTCCTTTATTATCACACCTGCCGCTTACAGAGAACCTACCCATTTCTTGGCATTCTCGTCCCACCTATTAGAGGAAGAAGTTACCTGACTTTAACTTTTCCTACAGTCTCTTCCTATTCTTTCCTTTTCCATAAGTGTGAAAGAACAGCTGCTGCCTGATACAATTATTTTAATTGTTTGCATGCTATAAAACTGTTAAAAGCAATTTTAATTTTAACAGTAAATAGGTTTTATTGCCAAGTTATGCTTTTGCTTATAGCTATAAGATGGCAACGGGTGGTTAAAAGTATATTTGATTCTGTACTGTTATTTCTCCTGTATCCACTGTATAATCAGTGAAGTGATACTATTTTGCCCTCAGGAAAAAAAAAAAGAAATGCTAATGGAAGCAATTAAAAGATATGAATAATACTGACACCTCTTTATTATCTTTCAGGTACATTCGGAGTTACCCAACACATTAAGTGGTAATGATGCAGTTACAGTTATTTTCCAGTTGACATGATTAGTTCTATGGCCCAGCCACATTTATCTTGTGCTTTGAAGCCCTTCACACTAAGTTATTGGATTTGGGAAATAAAGTAAATAGATATATGAAATGACCTCATCCCTAATTTTGAAAGACATGGGTAAGAATGGCATTTCCATGGTCTACAGCACTAGCCTAAGTTACACGAGTTATTTTCAATTCTCTGCTGTGTTCCTTAGACTGAGGAGTTTCAGACTGGAGTGGTGTAAAGAATAAACATCTAGGGCTGCAGACACAGAAGTGTTAGACCACGTCCGGACGTCTGACCTTTGTGTTAGACACCTAGCTCCATGTTTACATCCTCAAAATGTCCCTCTGCTTACAACTCCCTTCAAAGTACCTTGAAGGAAGACGCTCCTGAGTCTTGCCAGAGTCTTGTGATGCTGACGTCTTCATCTGAGCTTGTGTTTTCCAGCTTCTAGGGTATTTCTGTTGCCTGGGGAGGGGCTGCATAGTAAGCCCTTTCTAGAAATGTAAATGTTGCCAGGAATCTTAATATCTGGACAGGAGCCCTGAAAAAGCAAATACGTATCTGTGGTGTGTGAGGAAAATCCCAAATTGCTTGAGCACGATATTGAGACCAACATTCAATGGAACATAGAGGAGTGATGAAGTGTTGCAAGTCACAGTATTAATAATAATAAACTAGGAGTTTGAACAGGATTTAAAGATGTGCATGAAACAACAGAATAGACTTAACTGAAGAGGGCCTTGACATTCCTGCCTTCCTTGTAACTCTTAAATGCTAAGTCAGGAAAGCTCTTGTGAGGAGCCTAGACTATTGATTTACTAGAACTTGGGGCTTTGGCAGGGACCAAAATGCAGTCATTTTTTCAAGCATTCAGCATAAAAAAGTTTGTGCAGCTAAATAAAAATTCAAAAGTTCAAATATGGCTTTAAATTGTATATCTAAATTTATGTTGTCATTTATAACAGCAGCGAAATGAGAGACTCTGCTTGAAGAACACCAAAAGACTGCCTATTACTTAAAAAAAAAAAATGCTGGCATTATTACTTAAGAAAGCAAGTTGCAAACATTTAAGGTTCCTTTTATGGTGATATGTACTGTCTTCACTAATTTCCATGCACATTAAACACTTGTCCTAGTGAGAAACGGTGCCTTCTTTCCAAAAGGTGATTAGAGCCCGTTAATATATACCATGATTCTGTACGCTGGAGGTTACTAAGGGCCCCCACCTGTTAAAGGCAGGAACTGTGTTGTGCTGTGTATTGTATTGCTATTCATTGTGAATATGACCCTTTTTATATACTAGCTAGCTGCTTGTATTTCTAAGCATTCAACAGCTATCATCATGTAATTTATTTTATTCACCTCATTATTATTATTTGTTGCACCTGCATAAAAGGTGCTTTTATTGCGCTCAAATATTTACTTTGTTAGCCTGATTGGCCTATATGCCCAACTGTTTAATCTTTGATCATGCTGAAACCCTGAGCCTTCTGCTATGCCTTCCATGTGATCAATCAGTCAATCAATAAGGAGTTATAGGGTTTTTCTTATGTTTTTAATGCTTGAATAGTACATTGCGTGGCAACTATTGCCCAGCACTTTGTGTTTGACAAAGGAATAATTTATTTCTACTTAAAAAAAAAAAAGTACAAAAGAAAACTTCCTCCAAATGGTATCATCAAGTTACCCGATTTAAGAAGAGGCTGATGATGTTGGTTTAAAAAAGTGACACAAAGGAAATGGCTTGTTCAGTCCATAAAATGAAAATTTCTTAATCAGGATAACCAGTTAAATCTGCACAGATGAACAATTCAAAATTTGTCAGACAGCTGATCAGATAAATCCAGACGTCAGCACCTTGGAAGACAGGACATTCACCATCAAAGTAGGAGACCTGAAAATTAAACAGGGAGTGTCTAAGAACAGAAGAGATCAACAAATGAAATTAATGTCATTGTTTAATTAAGAGGGATGAGCATCATAGACAAATAGGTAGCTTAAGGTTAAAAAATACTCCTTGGGTGAAGTATCCAGAGCTATAACATCACAAGATGTTTGGGGACCTCCTGAGCTTCACCTTCAGCTAAAATACATATTCCCTTTGGAACATTTTTTCAGGAAAAAAGCTTTTGTTATTTCAGTAAGTGACATATAAAGAAACATGCTGAGGAGGTGCAAAGGCAACTGGGATGCTTTTGGAGAAAAAAAGACAAATAACGGTAGAATATCATCCATACTGCTTACTGAAAACAGAGCCTGTGTCTTAGTCCTTAGTGGGATTGTCCAGAAGAGTGCTAACTGGAACAGGCCAAAATTGTGACAGGTAATGTGCTAATTGTTAACTGATATGCATGGCTGAGGCTAGTGCTCAAGCCATGACTTCACCTCTTCTACCTTCTTCCCTGAGATAGTTGAAAGCTCTGAATGTTCTCTGGAGCAAACACTAAAAAAAGACTTAATCAAAAACCTGAGGTGCTTCGAGTTCTGAGGTTGTAGCTGAAAAGGATTTTAAAGATCATTGTTATGAATTCCTGTGTTCTTTTGTGGATGCTCTTACTGACACAGATGGCACTTGGAATGAGTTGGAATTGATCCACTGTTAGATAACTTAGATAACTTTCTAACTTAGAAATTTGAAGCAGACCAAAGGAGAAGTACAGCTAAAAGCCACCTCTAGTATCTGAGTTATGGGACTAAGACAGATTTTTTTTTTATTCCTTTTTTTATCTCGGTAGTTTCTGAATAGGAAATATGAGGATCACATATGAAGATGTCTGACCACTCAGGCTCCTTCAAGCTGTATTCAGGCTCCTACCACTTGTCTGAATGTTTTGTTCTATCTTTCTGTTCAGCAACCAACCTGAACCTTCTCAATTGTCGTGAAGCTGTCTAGTCACAGCTTCGGCAAGATTTATGCAATGTGTCTTTGTTATACCTAGCAAATAAAACCAAGATTCCTCATAATTAAAAAGGATGGCTAGGATTTTTAAAAAACAGGACAGTAAATGTCAGTAAACTACATTTTGTCCTTTTTAGATGTTGTGTTTTGTTGACATTTAAGCACTATGGTTTACCATGAGAGGATTCACTTGACTAAACATAGACATCTGTGTTGTATAGGTCTATGTTTTAGCTGGTCACCTTAGTTAGTTGTAGATAAGGGTGAGAAATAAGGAGCTCTAGAAGTCAACCAGTGCTTCACCCCAAATCTCAGCTCTTATTTCCTTCACCTCTTCTCGTTCCATTTTCCTGTTTCTCTGTTCCACTTAGCTCAAAGTCAGTGTTACACTTCACGTGGCTGACTGAAAAGAGAGCTCATTTCACAGGGCAAGAGGAGTGGAAGGAGGGAGAAGGATAAAGCCATGCAGGGGGGTGGGAAAGGGAGAGAGAGAGTTTTCTAGCTGCTGCTTATCTATTCCTCCCTTTGCTTGGATTGAATATCTGCTCTCTCCAAATTGTCTTCTACCAAAGGGGCAAGCCCCATTTTAAGAAAAATTGTTTTACCTCATATTAATTTGAGATAGCTGTGAAACTGTGTGCAGTTTCACTTTGTCATCATACTGTCTCCTTTGTTTATACCTTATCATTGTTCCTGTTTCTTACGTGTGAGAAACCATACCAGAGTATGTCACGGAGGTACAGATAGATTTACAAAATCTGCAGAAATTCCAGACTCCAGAGAAGCCTTATACCCCAAAGGCTGAACAAAGGCAACCACTACGTCCCCATTGCCCCCTACCAAAGCTGTTGTGCCCTGTCTTCAGCAGAGGTTTCCTTAATACACAGCCAGTTGTCCGGAGAACTGGCACAGTTGGTTTCTGACTCCTCTGGTATATGTTTAGGAAACTCTTTACTTAGCTTAATAGTAGCTGTCATAAGTTGTTGTCTCCTTTTCCAAGCCTAAAGACAATCTGGGCTCCTGTAACAGGACTGAAGACTCAAGAGAACCAAAGTTTTTTTGTCCTGGCTTCATTTCTACATGCGACTTCACACAAATGAGGAACAACTTTAAAAACAGGGAAAACATCCTTGGGTTTAAGACATGGGCCTGCAGAGCATGGTGAAAGAGTGTTGTCAGAGCTATGCAAGCATGGAAAACCTCTCCCTAGCTTTCAAAAGGAAAAGAGCTGGACAAATCTCTAACTCTCCATTCTTATTTCTAGTTCCTTTCAGCATAGCTATATTCTTCAAATAACTGCATAAATATGACACACTTAAAGGATACTGTAGGAACTGTTCAGTACAGTTGAGTGTAATTTGCCCCACCAGATGAAGCAAGTAGTACTGAGCTCTCATTCAATCTGAATGCTTTTCTTTCCAAGCCCTCTGAATGGTCTCAGGAAGCAGCATCTAGCAGTAGCTCCGAGCAGACCAGCCAAGCTTCCCACACATGGGCCAAGTCTTTAAGTTTCTTGAGTTTGCACTATTTGTGTCAAGCAAATGGACAAATCTGAAATTAAAACCATTCAAAATGGGTTGATCTTTTAATGATTTTTTTTTCCATTTAATTCCATGAGTTTTCTTTTCCTTTCATGATATCGTAGTATATCGCCTAGAAGTTTTAGCTTGTTTTTGCATAGTGTTATAATCTAAAATGAAATGCCAAGTTATCTGTTGGTAGAAAAAAAATAACTCAAATAAATTGTGACAATAGATAGAAAAAGTAAATAAATATTCATGAGCATTTTAAAATCTGAATTTACAAGAAATAAATATAGTACATCGCTTTGGGGAAAATATGCAAATACTAAGGAAACAATTATTAATGCTCTGGTTATATATTCCCATTTTTGTGATTCTTTGTTTAAGAAGTTGCACTGAGTTTTTGTTGTTCATGCATAATAAGATTTTAGAACAGCTGGCTTTTATTTTTCAAGAAAAAACCTCACCTCATATTAGCAATGATGGAGAAAGGTGGATGCAGTCCGCACACATCTGCTTAAAATTAAGAAATCACGCTGAGAAATGAACTTGATGGCTATTTCTGACCCACCTGTTTCCCATGATTACATAAAAATACATGCATTTTACTTCTGAAAGAATCCCCCTGGCAGTACTTCGTCTGCCTCAAATGACCAGTCACAACCCTGCAGCACAGTTAGATGGGGCACACGTGCAGTCCTTCTAACAGAGGGAAAATGAGGCTGTCCATGTCATCAGGCTGAAGGAGATAAAGCTCTGAAAGTTGCAGGTGTGATAGGGGAGAAGAAATGAGGCCGATAATGTCACCGGCACAGGGGAGGCTGGCAGGAGTCAGCCTGCCAATAAGGGAAGTCATGATGCTGCGGGAGCGGCAATGGAGCAGGAGCAGGGTGAAGTCTAGACTCTGAGTTAAGAGAGGTTTTGCTTCTGATATCTGGACAGGCAGTTTCATTTATGAAGTACAGGCAGGTGCACAGAGGTGCATCTTTATTTCGTATTTCTTTATTTTGTCCTATACAGCTGGTTGTACGGGTTTTGGTGATGTACTGCTGAATTTATAAATAAACCAGATCAGCAGGTTATGTAGTCTAGAGAAGATGTGACCTACAAATATATACGTATGTGTTTGACTCAGAGAGAGAGAGAAAAGTCCCTTCCCATAAAGTTAGCCAAGTTCTTAGAGCAAGAAATGAGAGGAGAAAGAAATGATGATGTTTCTCATGAATATGGAATTGTCTTGAATAATTATCTTCAGCTGGGAGGATCGTAAGGGACATGTTTATGGCACTGCTCCATGCTTATACCCATACACGCTCTTTTAAAGAAATATTGCAAGTCTATTTATTCTCTACTTGACTGTAGCATCTGATAAATACACTCAAGTGTGTGAGTGGATATGTACAAAGGCAAAGTTGTTAGAAGAGCATAGATTTCCAAATGCTGTTCTACAGCTTGCTTTTTGGCTAGTGATCAGCTCGTTAGCTGTCAGCTTCATTGCTTAAGCAACTTTTCATCTGGTCAGGGATGGTCATCTTGGTGCCTTCCACAGACTCTTATTTCTGAAAAAAATAGGTAGATGTCTGAATGCTTTCAGAAGCAGACTTGAAGACATGCATTTTTAAAGGTAGTAAATATTGTAAGCTGTCAATAACTTTTAGAGTGATTTTCCTTTTTAAAACATGAGGGTTGTTTTTTTTTGACATGTTTTTCGAGGGTTTTGATAACCTGTAAAGTTCAGTGCTGCACAATGAATACACAGTTTGACTTTGGGCAAGAAATTCTGGATTTATAGCAAAGCTAGGAGAAAAACTTGCTTAGTTTGTTGACAACAATTAAGCAAAATATTTGGAGCAGGGATCACTTCTAGTGTATATATATATATATATGTCACAGCTTTGATGTCGAGGACTACCTGCACACTTTTGCCAAACTTTCTTTAAGACTTAAGGGCAGAATGACACCAAATGCTCTGCAGCTTTTTTCTCCAAAAGTCCTTGCAATATGATTTAGCTGAAGAATCTACATCTACAGGCTACATCCAAAAAATCATAGTTACTGCACAGGCAGTATGTTTTTCTTCTTTATTTTGATTCCCTTCATAATCTTTAGCCAGTACTTCAATAATGGCATGAGACAGAAATTCATCTGCATTTGGAGTTCAGAGCCACTTGTCCAAAACAAGGCATTTGATACCAGCAGATAACAGTCATTAAACATGAAGTGAAATCCCTGTAGATGTTACACACATTTCAGAAAGCAAGGATTTGATAGAGCATATTTCCAAAGCAGTCTCTTTTTCATACGGTGAATTCTAATACGAATTGTCATCTTATAGCCAGCAATCTAGGTGATTTGTGAATGCATTTTATTGTGGAAAGGCAACAGAAAAACGCTTTTTTTTTATATTTAAGGTGTGCAGCTTAGCTTTCCCTTGTAATGAATGAGGTCTTGGAAAAACATTGCTAAGTTGATGTGATGATTGATGGCCAAGTCAGATACTACAGTCAGAATTAAATTGAAGTGAAGTTTCATCATTCCTCTATCCTCATGAAAAATCATACTTTGAGAGTTTGCCACAAGAGCTTGCATTTCATTTATTATAATATAAATATTATAATGCTGAAGTGAGTGCTACTAGAAATGTGGTTTTCATTGACAAAAGGTGATCAACACGACTTTTTTGACTAAAGTCATTCAGAAAATGAGACCACCAAGTTTAAGTGGAGATGTTTCTTTAATGGTAGAAAATTTCACATAATAACCCCTAGGATCTGTTTTCACCATGAGAAATGGCTGGTGAGAAAGTATTTGTGAAAATGCATGCCAAGTAAACTAGTAAGCATGCAGATGTTTTTAAAAATCTCACTCTGTTGTGCTGAAACCTGTCATAAAGTTCAAAGACATCTTAAAATAGGACACCCGGTGCTCATATCTTTGATCTCAGGCTGGGTAGTAGAGGAAGCACCGCTACATGGTGGATCTCCTGTTTGTCCACCACCCAGCAGATCTGCACATGTGCAGCAAATACGGAGTGAAGATGCATTATGAAGGTACAAGTGTTTCACCGCCACTCATGGAAAGGGTGTTTGCTTTTTTTAAAAAAAATATATATTATTGGGCACTTGGCATAGATCAACGCTGACTTATAGTATCCGACCTTTCCAACAGAGTGGTCAGTCCCTGTCCAGACAGTGACAGGAGTTTCTATTGCAAGGTGCCTTGCAACATCATCTTCGGTTGGATCAAGTGTGACACCACATAGTTTCTTCAAACCTCACATTTGTCCAACTAGACAGTAATGCTCTGGAGGTAACAATCTACTCCATCTCCCAATTATGCTGTTTACACACACTTTAATACTGGATTTGGGGCTTGAGAAGAAGCAGTGAGGAAGGCCATACCTGCAAACTGTTGAAACTTTTGACTGCAAGAAAGTACATGAAGGAGCAGCTTCCTTTGCCGATGTTCATGGACTGTATGCAAGTAAGGCTGGTCAAGCAGAGTTGAAGCCAAACGTATCAGTGGTGAACCTAACTAGATAAGCTACAAGAGGATCTTATCTCTTATCTGAGCTACAAGAGGAACAACAGCTACTGTTATTCATAGAATAACATGCAGATTTTTAGGTAAACTTTGGGATTTTCAGATCAGTTCTGAATAAGCTGTTCCTGTGCTAGATATCTCACTCAGGGGAAAATTTAAGCTCTCTGACCTCTCCTGTTACCTCTTGGAGGATTCAAGAGGTCAGAATGGTTAGCAGAGATGAGGGTTGTCCCATCATCATGAAATACATTCACACGAGCATGTTTTTATCAGCTGTTTCAAACTTTGCAAACAGACAGCAAGGAGCTACTTCGAGTATACTCACATTTAGAACTAACTTCTGGTGAACGTGAGCCAAACACTGCTGAACGTTTTCATCTGTTCAAAATGCAAATTTGAAGTAGGCCCTACACAAGCATGGAAGTATTCTGGGTACTTTGGCTGCTTTAGAAAAATGATATAGAAGTATATTTATATTTTTAAATGTATTTGAAGGTTTGTATGTCCTGTTATTTATAGAGGTAGTTGCAATAAAATTATCATGGTTTAGATTACTTCCTTTGCTCTAATTAGAAGTGGTAGCATCTGACATTTCAGAACATTTTCTGTTGCTGGAGTGACTCATGTTTTTGCTTGGTTTGAATTTGTTTTGTTACTTAACAAAATTAAATAACACAGAAATGTCAGTTGTATAACTCGTTTGTTTATGTATTTTTCTCTTTCATTTAAACTCTAGTATTTGTCCTGACTGCCTTACTCTATTTTACAGGAATATAATTAGCAATATGAGCTAGCCAACTAATCTGCGTAAACCATTCTATTTCCTTAAAAGTGCTGAATTAAAAATTCTGTATAATCATCTGGGAGAGAAACAAAGGAGTCTTTCAGGCTCTCCTTGAGACTTGTTTTAGTTTAGGTGGGACTTGAACCAGTCCATAACTTTCAGTAGGGAATTAACTAACATCACTGGCTTCCATTTACATCACTGTCTCTGCTGGCTGAATCGTGTAAAATGCAAAGAAGAGATTTCGGGAGGAATCTGAATTCAAGCTTTCTTCTCCTACCATGAGAGTCTTAACACGAAGTTATCACTTGTCTCTCCAGTTGTTAGTTCCTTCTGTGCACTGGCAGTTTCCAAAGTAAGGCTTATGAAAAAGAGTCTCCAATTAACCCATTTCCCGAGATTAGCAAGTAGTCCAGGGGGAAGAGAGAAAGAGTTGAAACTATACCCATAACATGTATTCTGAATACTTTACCTCACCAAAAAAAAATAAAGATAGAAGTACTGGGAAAATACTATTTTCTTTTCCTTCACCATTAAAGAGCAAACCTTCTCAACTGTATAACAGCAATAACATATGTGCCTGTTTTAACTTTGAAAACTTCTTTGAAATAGGCTGATTCCATCTATTGTTGCATAAAGAAAATCATGTTGGGCTCAGTTCGTCCCTACTTGTCCCCGTTTGCTGGAGGAGCGTACTGAAGCTGCAAAGGTGGGAACTGGTCCAGAATGACCTGGGTACCGCTGAGACATCAGACACATCCTGCAGACCACCCAGGGACCTATCTCAGAGGATTTCAGGTTCCTCTCTGGGAATAAGGAAGCTGTAAGCATCTGTCTTTAGACTAAGTGTTAAAAATTTACCCTATTCTTTAATGGGGGTCTCTGGAGTTCCTAATGTATCACGTAAGGAAGTCGGTTAGAGGGTAACCTGTTAAGCTGTCTTGCATATCCCTTGTAATACAGATGTATGATAATAAAAGTGGATGTATGACAACTAATTAGAACATTCCCTTGCTGAACAGCTTATCTCTTTATGTTCAGTATCCCCATGCTTCACTCAAATTTTGTAGCCTTTTGCTTTCCAAGTTAAAAAAAAAAAAAAACACAAAAAAAACCCCCACAGCCTGTTACTTTGACAGTTGTAAAGTTTGAAAAAGAACTGATTTATCACCTACTGACTTCTCATTTCTGAGGCTGTGTGTGAAATCATTCACTGCATCTAAACAAACTCCGCTCTTAGTTGAACAAGGGAACGTGAGATCTGTGTAACTGCAACTCAGCATGAAGGTTTGGTATGTGCTGTGAAGTGCACCATTATCCAAAATAAACAGCTGGCTCCATTAGGAGTTAAGAAAGGGGACTGATAACGAGCCTGCTCTCGCTAGGATAATAAACACCTATTGACTTTGCAGGTAATAATTCAGAAAAGCTAAATGGATTCTTGCTATTCGCTCAAGACTTGTTTAATGATAACAACTGAAGATTAGTTTCTACTCCAAATTACTGCTAATTGAATCTTGTTCTCTGTGTTTGTTTCTAGCTTTATCTGACTCTTCAGGCTTATCTGCAGCTCTGTAAATGTTTTGTGTTCATTCCAGCACAGCCTCAAGAAAATTCGTTGTGTTTCCCAAAGCCTTTTCCATTACCTCTGTTCCTTATTCACTGATATGTTAAAGAAACTGTCTCAAGGTGGAAGTATCAGCGTTCAAACTTCAGGGAGATGGACTGGCTCTAATTTGAAGCCAAATGCCTGATGCAAAGACATGCAATTCCTGCAGTTAGTCCTGATGGAAATGCAGACTAAAATGTCTTCTTTCTGTTCTCAGACGCGCAGAACCAGTGCAAAAGTTGCAGTCTCCTGTCTCAAATAATGGACAGAGGAACTGTACTGCTCCACCAGTCTCAAAGGACATGGTAAACACAAACCAGCCAGCTCTTGCTAACAAGGGGTACGAAAAAAGCCTCTTTAGTCTTCTTGATAATCTATAGCTGTTGCAAACTGGCATAGAACTAAAGTTTAAGTCAATTAATCTAGTGCTGTCCATAACTAAACAAACCACGTAAACACCAAAGTGATGCTAATCTCTCACTCTTAAAAAAGTGGGATTTCAGACCTCCCGAATCACACTTTATGTTCTTCATTATAGAACTTACCAGTGTACCCTTTTCGACTTAACATTTTGACTGTTTCGCAGGCTGCTCCGTTACATTAGTAATTGCTGGGATGGAACATGATGCGGTGATTTTCTTCCATTTAATGGAAACTTATCAAGCCTTACTAAAAAACAATACAGAGGGATGATGTAATCCAGGGCCCTAGAATTTGTGTCATACTCACTGAAAGTTTTTAGCATTGTAGATGTGCAGGCTTTCATTATAGATTTAGGTCGTGTTACTCACGCCTCCTGCTCATCTCCCCAGCTCATCTTTGTGCAGAATGTGCTTAAGTGCATTAGAGTATTTCTCTGTCTAGAATTTGATTTCAGCGATGTTGGAGTCTGCTCCTTGGCCTGCAGTTGCATCATTCTGTGCTATCAGAATGATGGAAAGAAAATGACAGATTAAACTACTTCAAACAACAAACGTTAACCCATTCCTTGAGCCTAGACTTTTTTGCTTGTCTTACTATCTTCGGGTGTCTTTCACACTTGGAATGCCAGTTTATTAGTGAGCCATGGGGGTGGGGGGAGAGGAGTAAGGGTTCAGAAAAATAGTCTAGTAATTTAGGTGTAAAACTGTTGTTTGAACTTGACCATTCTACTGACTGTGCAATGCCACAGAATGAACTGCCTTCTTGTCCCCCATCCACATAAAAGAACTAAGCAAACAGGGAAAGATTCTAGTTTGTTCACAGTCACCAACCAGTGCACAAATTTCACTGGTAATGGTGCAAAGGAATGCTTTACCTGCACCAAGTCTTTCAGCCAACTGGTTGTAAAGAGGTAATCTGACATTTGCTAACTTTGTCTGGTTTTCCTGCTTCAGTGAATGGTTCGTCCAATTGTACGTGGAAACACATTTATGCAGAATGGGAGAACACTCCATGCTTAATCAAAATGTGTTAATAGAGATAGCATGTTAGATGAATGAAAAATACAACTTGTCAAGGGCTTGGTAACTGTTAATAATTTTAGATGGGTTAAAGTGACCATGTGATAAACTGGACAGAGCAAACAACGTTTATCAGCTTTTAATTGGTAGCCTGTCATTGGTTTATTAATTTCCAGCAGTGTGTACTGCTCTCATTCAGCTGGAGAAGTAAAGTATCTGGGTAAAATTACAGGATTGCATTTACTGTATATGATACACTGATCCTACAGATACAGACACTGCATTTTTTCTCTGTTACTGGCTTTGTCTATGAAACCTAAATTTTATTATACAGCTCTAAAGGAAAAATCTTGAGGGGAAAAAAAGTAAAACCCTGTGATATGATACTCTAAGAGACAAAGAGATTTCATCTGGAGACAAAGAGATGTCGTCTGTCTTCCATTAGAAAATACCCAGTGCTGATTTAACATCTGGCTAAGTTCATGCAGCCAAAGCCATCTAAAATTAGGTGGTTTTCCTAAACTGCTTGTTCAGGCTCCCACTGTTAGAGACAAGAAAGAAGTAAGAAAAATCATTCATTAAAGTCTCTTGCTTTTCTCTACTCACTACAACAGAATCCGAGATGATGTCTTTAAAATAAATGGTTGGCTTTTCAATCACTAAAGGCGCGATGATTCCTACTAATGTAAATTCCTTTATGTGAAGAAAATTTGATCTCTGCTTTTCTAGGGTGGAGTTTCCCTAGGACAAAAAATGGCAAAAACTCATAGTTCAAAGTAGACATGTTGAGTATATCTCAGTTATACAGAGCAAGAGTTGTCACTGCTAACGAATTCTGTAGCATTGGATAGATGTCAGAACACTTCCCTAAGTAGGAAGTTATTGAAATATTGTATTCCTATTAAAAGTCCAAGGGATTTTTAAGTTGCATTTCCCTGTATTGGAAAAGAAAGGAAGGCAGGACTTCAGGATCTGTTCCATCAGAGCTTGTGACCTACTTCTGTGTTGACAGAACTGCCAGTTTAAATCGTCGTGCTGAAAATATCCCAGCCAATCCCACTGGGAGGAAAAAGCAGAATAATTTCAAGTTAAGATTAAAGCATAAGATCTAACAGTCTGATTGGCTGTTGAAACAAAATACAAAGGTGGAGTGATTGTTTGTCTTCATATTAAGTGTTCCCCAACCAAAAACTAGTTACTGATTTCTATGCTCGGGTCCAGAATGAAATCCTGTGGCCTGTGAGATGTCAGAGGTCATATTATACTTCATTTTGGAAATTAAATATATGCATTTGTATAAAATTCAGGTTAATTCATTAAGCTTTCAGTCATTCTGTGTTGGTTTTTTTGCTTCTTTGGAAAGTCTTTTTCATTTATAATGAAAATAGTGAGCTTTAATAATATATGTAAAACTTTCTATTTAGATACGTAAAGCTTTCTGTACTACAAAAATATTTATACAACATGGATGAAAAATAGTTTTAGTGCAGTTATAAAGGGCAATAGGAAGAAATCAATGTAATCATGTTAGAGAGAATGTTTTTAGCCTAGCTTAGTGACTAGCATTAATATACAATCCTTAGTACATTTGTTTTCTTTCTCAGAGTCTGGAAGAAAAAATTTCTTAACAAAAATAGGATACAATCAACCCCAAGGAGAGATTTTTGTTTGTTTTTAATTTATGTTTCATATTAATTATAAAAAACAGTGTGAAGTAAATAAGACTCAAACGTCTCCTTTTAATTTGTTGTGGTTTTTTTTTTTCATCTGGTTTGCATCTTTCTGGCAAACTGTTGCTGACTGCATCTAGTCCATTGGGTCCTCTCCCTTGCTCCATGGTGACTAAAAAGACAGCTAGAACTCAGAGAAATGAAAATAAGTACCACTACTGGGTGCAAGAGTATGTACTGCTCACCCATGGGAAGTACCAAAGTAAGAATAATAGGTGATTTTTTTAGCTCTGCCACTAATTCAACCTTCAGCAAGTTCCAGTCATCTGAATTTTAAACAAAAGAAAATTATAAGAGCTTCTGTGAAACTTAAGTAATTAATGACCTTCATCTCTTTGAGATTCTCATATAAACTGTGCTAAGAAAGCTAAACAAACCAAAAGTAGTAGCAATACGGACAGTATAGCTCCTTAAAGTCACAGCAGCATTAATTGAAAAGGTATTTGTTATAATTGCCTTTGCCTGGCATTCTGTTTCATTTTTACAAACCACAGCCTTTGCTATGGACAGGTACTTTTGAATGGCTACTGTGCACCCTCAGATATGTAATTAATATAAGTTGTAATTCATACAAGTTGCCTTGACCTTTTCCTCTAAGCAAGCTGTGTATTAACAGGCGAAGCTAGTTGGTTTCAGCAGACAAGACTACAGCTGGCACATGGATGTCTCTTCCCCAAGGACATATGTAAATCCACCAATGCAAGAAAATCCCGGCTTTTTTTTTTTTCCTTTCCACTGCTGTGATTCGGAGGTGAGTACATTGACCTTTTTCTCCTGCATAAACTTTCAGTAGCAAGACACTGAGACAAGCCAGACACCCACTCACTCATCCTGTAAATGTTATTAAGAAGACAAGAGTGCAGCTTACTTGAAAACACAGCGGCCAAAAGTTCAAACAATACGTTTGTGGGGTGGCTACCTCTTTATTTAGGCATACATTTATTTGATTTTTAGAACATGCTGAGCACTCATCTTCTGTCCTGTGACTATTCAGTACCTTTAAAACTTTTGTTACTGCAAGCTACAGTTTGAAACCATGGCTTACAATACTTTACTAACAGGTTTTTGTCTCTCTTAGCAACTTAAACTCCAAAGGATTGTCCTCAGCAGAGGGACTTGATGTTCCAAATATCTTTTCAGGTATTAGCAAACACACTGGGTGACATCACAAAAAACACCTAATAGCTCTTATTTTACCATCATTGAAGAATGACTTTGTGTTTCATTCTGTAACATTATGTTTTAACTTCAATCACAAGAGATGTTAGAAATCTAGACAAGATTCACCATTAGAATTATTATGGTTAACATCTCATAGTTGTAGACTATAAGAGGCAATGGACAGAAGTTGCAACAAAAGGAAATTCTGGTTAGATAATAAGGGAAAATATTCCTCACAATGAAGGTTGTCAAGCATTGGAATAGGCTATCCAGATATTCAACCATTGACTCGCTACGAGCCTGAGCAGCCTGATCTAGCATTGAAACTGGATCTAACATTGAAGTTAACTCTGATTTGAGTGAGAGCTTGGAGCAGATGACTTCAAACATAGGTAGGCTGGAAATTTTAGAAGTTTATAAACATCAGAGCACTGAGGTTTTCAAGCAGGTTTCAGATTAAATGATTGAACCATAATAATAAAAAACCAAAGTTGATAAATTTCTGAACCAGATTATGTTATATAGTTCTCTCCATACCACAGTACTGGAATGAATGATTTAGGGTCAGTGACCCAGGACTTCAGTCTTGTGCTTTCTGTTTCCATGGGATTCATCCCAGTATTTTTACTAAATATGTGAAAGAAAGAAATTCAGTTGCTCTGTAAAATCAGCATTATGAAGTCTAACTGACTCTCACCTTTAACTCTGGCTTTTCTATTGTTGTCATGTATCACAGATAAGAATCAAGAAGTTGAGTTTGAGACACTTATCTGTCTCTGCTATAGAGATTATAACATTATAATGTTGATCCTGAAATAGAAATAATTGTAAACCTGATCTATATTCAGATTTCTGTTTTTTATTATGTAGTTCAGGTATTTGTTTTATAGTGTTTAATTGAAGGCAAAAAGAAAATACAGTCATACAGAATATCTGATTTCTTCAGTTCTTAACTTACTAGTTTGTTCTTTGAAACCTAATGAAAATATGATTGTCATCATATGTGCAAATACATACCAAAATGTACACGTTTCTACATGAACTTAATGCTGCTTTCTTCAATTTTCTTTAATTAATCAGAATAGGATCTTGAAATGATATGCTTACAGAAAAACTATTTCATACACAAAGCTTTTTTAAATTATTGGGGGGAGGGAGAAAAAAGCTGGTTGCAAAACTAAGTGTGGGACAGGTTACTCCTCATTTGAAATGTAAATTGCTTATCTTTTCTTTCTCATCACATCTCTAATGTGCAGATACAGCTCTTAGAGCACTGATGCTTCTAGAGCTACTTGAGGTGAGAACAGTAATTAAATACTGTGAACCTTGGGTTAAGTAGTTCACATCAGGGTTTGGGAAAGAAAGCTGCAAAACATTTCAAGGTACCTAAAAGCAGTGATTTCATGTGGCACATCCTCTGCTGTATAATTTTGATGCTTTTTAAATTTTCTTATTGTGACAGATTATGTGAAACAGCCACTGACTCTTTGAATCACGTAGGTTTTCCTACCCATGCAAACATACAGCACACTATTTTTGTTAATTCAGTTGTGTTCAGATGCTTAAAGGAGAGGGTTAGCTTTTAACAGCTCTCGACCCTCCTTTCTCTTTCTCATACCTGTGACCTTACTCCCATACAGGCTTTATTCCCCTTCCAAATGCTGACTTCCAGTGAGATATGTTACAGTATCTACTACAGGCGAGAGACAGTATACTTTCTTTATATCTTGTTGTAATAGAGAAGTTAGACCTAGTGAGACAAAAAAAAAGACTGATCAAAAACATTCGTATAATTCGGTATTGCTTATACATGGGAAATACAGAGAGTATGTAGCCTTATGAAAGTAAGGATAGTATCTTGAGGAAAGTCTTCAGATAATCATACTTTGTAATAAGCCCACATAGAATCAGAGGCAGAAAGACAGATATAGAAGATGTAGGGGAAAAAAAAGTAGATATGATATTAAATAACAGGATTTTACTCTGAACTGAATGTAAGTGCAGCATACCAGGGACTTCAGACCTTAGAACATTAACAAATTTTCCCTAGTACTGTGATTCAGCAAAATAAAGGTTTAATTACAAAGCAAAGTAAAGCAAAAAAAAAAAAAAAACGTTGTGGTCAGATTTCATTAGCACTCTCTGAAGTTATACTCATGAGGTATATTAAATGCCACTTTTTTCTTTTTAGTAGACTGATACAATTGCAATCTTTGGTCAGGACCTTTTTTAGAAAGCTACTGAAACATGGATGCATTTTTCTTGGTCAGTCTAATGCTTTACCACATATCAGTCCCTTCTACTAATGAACCCATATACAGGGAACCCATTTTGGCTCATTAACCATGGCCCATCCAACCCAGTCCAAGTCCCTGTGGTGACGCTGCCATGAGAAAAACAGAACCCTTCAATTCCTTCCGTCCCTGTCCTTGCTTTTCTGTCCTATAAATACCAAGCTATTGATGGACACATCAAAGCTTGTCAGCTAAAGAGCTTTCTGACACAATCTTGTCTGTCCTGAGAGCGCGAAAGTTGTGGTACTTTGGATGTCTTTTACCCCTCAGTCCACTGGGGAAGCTGAAGAATATGATTTCTGTGACCTTTATGAAAAATTCTGAAATTTGCATGCACTTCAGTAGCTGTAATGGAAAGAATAGCAGTTTTGCACTGGCAGCAAAGTTATGCATACAGCTAGGGTTATGTGGTCTGAATAAAATCAGGTTGGACATCAGCAATTTGGTTTTGACCTTTCTCAAGTAAACTTCATAATTTATTACTCACCCATTCTTCTTGGTCCTCTCACCAAGAGGGGCACAGTTTTTCACAAGCCATAGTTTCTCAAATAATTTCTGGACTCTGCTACAGCCCCTAATTTGAGTCTTTTTCTTCAGGCATCCTTAACTGGGCACAAAGACACTCTGCAAGCAGACTAAACACAGCTTATAAGTATAAACCTCTCATTTAGTAGCTAACATATGCAAAAGATAGGATTTAACAAGCTATTAGGCTAAGCATTATTGTGCTCACTGTTCTGACAAGGCACTCAAAGAGTCTTTGCTGGCTAGGCAGGCATCACCCAGGGGGCAAAAATCCTCCTCCGCATCTGCCTGGAATAGGTCCTCAGTGTTCCTGAACCGTCTCCCTTTTCTCATCATCCCACTTGAACTAGGAGGCCCAAACCAGGCACAGCATTCCTGGTGTGGTGTCATCGGTACTGAGCAAGAAGGGATCGTCACTCCCCTTGATCTGATGGTTGGGCTTTTCCTAGTGCAGCCCAGTGTGTGGTTTGCCTCATTCACAATGAAAACACACTTTTGGCTTGTATATGTATTGGCACCCACTGTTACTCCAGGTCCTTTTCAGCAGAGCTGCCAGTTTGTTCCTGGCCTGTACCAACGCATGGGCAGGTCTGCTCTGTCCTGACGCAGGTCTTTGCACTTTTCCTTGCTGAACTTCAAGGGTTCCCTGATAATCTAATCTTTAAGTTTAGCAAGGTCTCACTGAAATGAAGATCTGCTGTTCATTTACCATCTTCTTCTCCCCTAGCTTTGAATCATTCAGAAATCTGCTGAGGAATCACACTTTCTCAACATCTAGGCAGTTGATCAAGATGTTGAATAGTATTGGCCCAAGTATTGATGTCTGTCATGCTCCACTTGTTACCAGCTGCCAAACAGACATCAAGTCATTGATCACTACTCAGTGAGACCAGCAGTCTGGACAATTGTCAGCTCATCTAAGAGCCTGGCCAATCTGTACTTCTTCAGCTTATCAATGAGGCTGTGGTGGGAGAGTTTTATGTAAAGTTTTAACAAAATAAAGATATAACTCAGCTCCTCTGCTTTCATCTCATCCATGAAGTTGATCCTAGGTATTCTTTCGTCATTGAAAGCAATCAGATAGGTCAAGTGTGATTTACCCTTGTTAAATCTGTCTATTCCCATTCTCCTTCTTCTCCTTGGAGGACTTGTTCCATGAGTTTCTCGGACACCAAAGTGAGGCCGTCACGCCTATAGTTCCTCACACCATCGCTCTTGCCCCCTTTGAAGGTATGTTCAACACTTGCCTTTCTCTAGTCTTCAGGGACTCCCTTTGATCTCCATGATCTTTGAAAGAGTAGGTAGATTGGTCTCATAGAGACATCAGCCAGATTTCTCCGTGTCCTCAGATATATCCTCTCTGTCCATACACCAGTCAGCAGTTCCTCAGATCCTCTCCTTACCTTTCATAAGGATAGACATACCGTTTAGCCTTCCCCCTGCCATCAGTGACTGCCCCAATAGGAATAATGTCTGAAGACAGGAGATAGTGATCTTGCAATTATGTCAGTGCACTGAGTTAATTCCTAACAGGCCAGGTCTGAGTATATCCCACTTCTGTAAGCACTAGCCCACTTACACAGTTCTTCCTGTCCCCCTTGAATTGCCGTGTTAGTTTTAGTTAATTTTGGCATTGACCACCCTGATTTCATCCTCTTGTGCCCAAGCAATGCTTTTATATTCCTCTTTTATGTTCTTGTTCCCACCTCCATTTCACTATTAGTACACTAAGAAACTCTTTGCTTAGCCAAGCAGGTTTCTGTGAATACACTGTCTTCAAGAATAGAGCAGGATGGTTTTTTCCTCGCCTACAAAGTCTCAAAAGAAGCCAAAGCCTGATCTCCTGAAGTCCAGTGTCCTCACCCCTCTAGCTTTCCTCTGGATGCTGAACTCTGTCATCCTACAGTCCCTGCAGCCCAGACTGCCGCCTGTGACCACGTTCTCCACACTTCTTCCCTGTTTGTTAGCAACAGGACAAAGTTTTGGACCAATTCTTAGTCAAAAATCTCTTTTTTTCACCAAGGCTATAAACCTTCATCTAGCTCATTCCTATACACCTTGAACTGCCTTTTTCTTTACTAGCAAAACCAAATACATAACAATTTTGCCATAGAGAGAAAAAAGTGAGGGAAAAGAGGGAAAGATAATCTTTCCAATCATTCTGCCTATTTATTTTTTCCTGTTAGTAATGTAATGTCCTGATACATCTATTTTCTTCTGAGTGCTCATTAATTAATAGCTCTAATGGCGCTCCTACTGATGGCTTTTCTCCATAAATTTATAAATCAGTCCCAATTTTCCTGGTTCCCCTCACAGTAAGAAAATGAAGGGCTTCTGACTCTGCATGATCCTTTAATAGGATAGTGTCCAAATGAACAGTCTTCTGAAGATTTACATAGGGACTGTGCTAGTAGTGGCCCATTGAAAAAACAGGTTGTGCGCTCTCATGTGCCTGCGGACCCTCAGAGGTTGCACTTGAGAGTGCAGCTCTGCTCAGCGGATGATTTTAGAGCTCCGTGACTGGCCTCCGGACTGGAAAAATTTGAGAGTTCAGGTTTGTACAAGGGCCCTATGACATTTATGATGTTACCATCTCAATGTAGTATATTTATCAAGCCATTACTGTTGTTTCTGTTATTCTTCATCCCATTCCAACTGCTGTGTTTGACTATGTATTTCAAACATTTATTCCCACGTCTTCAGTGTTGTTCTTTCTTGGTTTGGCAAAATATAGAAAACCTGCCCAGCCACTGAGATTACAGAATAAATGAAAATACTTGTCTCTAAATATTATTTACTGAGCAACTGTTATACTGCTACAGTGAAGAGTCATTTTTGCTATGTTGCACTGTGTTGGCTCAGTGACATTAAAATGTGATTAGAGGTAAAGGGAAACAGATTACAAGAGACTAAGTGAAAAAATGAAAATTGGCATATTCCAAACAGATGGCTGTAAAACTTTGCACAGTGGTTCATGAACACTCTGTACCAGACAAAAAAGTCAGTTTGAGGGAAAAGCAGATTCACATGCACTCTGTGGAACAACTTCCCCTTCTGAAGACACGTTTGTTTGGGGTTTTTTTGTGAAACAGGCCAGTATTTTTATATAACAAAATTTGCCATAATAAACTTTCACACATGACAGTTACAACAGCTTGATACGGCTGAAGCACAATATAAGGTGGTGCTTGGTAATGTCAGCATCATCCTTTATGCCCTGTCCGTACCGTAGTGAAACAACTTCCACTGGAAAAAAAGAAAGAGCTGTGTGATGCTGATGTACTCTTGCATGGGATTCTGCTCACTCCACTTATTCAAAATGTTTTCTTTTTAAAGGGCAGAAGCTATTACCCAAGAAGATTTTTAAGAGGCCCACAGATATTCAGATGATCCATCCTGACTCCCTGTGTATTTAGCCCAAGGAACTGGGGTTCCTGATCCCTGAAGCATGGCTGTGTCATCTGGCTGAGCTGCAGTTTGTCTTTTAGATTTCCTTCAAAGACACAAAACATCCACCACATACCTACATCAGTTGTTAAAATGATTAATCCAGCCCAGGTTTCAGACGTGAGGAACTCTAAAGGGATTAATCACTGCACCCTTTTCCCCGCTTTGCTTCAGAAAGAGATGAAGGTAGAGCATTACATGCAAAGAAGATTAAAATGAAGTTGAAACTTCCCACAGCTTTTCCTAAGAAAAACTGGAAAGAAGAGAGACTAGTGTTAGGGAGGAAAAGATTTTATGCTATGCAGAAAACAGAATGAGGGTGAAAAGTGCTCGAGGAAGCAGCGATACATCGTCTTGATACAATCACAAGCCTACGAGAACTGTAAGGAAGGAGCTTTGCCACCATCTATCGGTGAACAGGAGGAAGAGATAAAGCCAGCAAACACGTTTGTTCTCTGCCTTCTCACACAAACCCGGTATTTTCATTATTCCCTCAACTCATGCGTATTTTGGATGCAGGTTAATGAACGATTGTTGTCCCCTTTACATGACAAAGAATCACGTGTTGTCTTTACTATGGCGACAGTAAAGATTCACCCTAATCAACACACCTGCTTTAGCATGAATAACTGAAAAGGGAAGGTAGAGGAAAAGGGCAAAGGACTTCGATCCCATTAGGGACTGTTTCGTAGGCGATGCCTGAGTTGTAAAGGACACTGCCTTCCCACCCTGAGTAAGGAGGTGGAGTTGAGCTGTCACCTATGCCTCTTCTGAGCTGCCGGTCAGCTTAATCTGCTCAGGCCAAGCTACACCAGTTCCTTACTTGACCCAGTGTGTTTAGAGCTATATAAGGTGTCTGCACAACACTACAGGTAGTATAGCTATGTTAAGATATCGAGAATTTTTATCTGTATGTCCCTACAAAAAGAGGTCTTAACAGGATCGCGTCAGTACAATCACACCTGAAAATTATGGGTCCTGATCTAAGTCAGGTTGAAAAAGAAATCAATAGTAATAAAATCCACTAATGCTCTGTACATCTCAAGAGAATTAAAGGAATTTAAAGGACTGGATCTGTTCTTTCTAAAACAGGCACCATACTGCTAGTATTTATTCCCTGTTAGATGAAAACATGCTTTCAGGGCAGGAAAAAAATACAATGGTACTTGTATAACAAGGATTGTAATTGTAAGAGGAGTTAACGTATGTCACAGATGTATTGCTGCTTTCTCCTCTAGACATTAGTTCAGCAACCAAAGTCTGTGTAATATGTGCCAGGATAGCTTCTTGGATCAGCAATAGTTGCAGGGACAGATTCTCCTTGCTAAGCCCCAATGGTTTTTAGTGTCTGCTTCGTTTCACAACCCTGAATTAAGTATCTAAGCTCCTCTCAACAATACTGAGTCCTAAAAAAACAGCACTCAAAGAAAGCTGCATAAAATTTTGCAGGCTGCTGCTAGTGGTAGAAAAGCTTTCTACCTTTCTCTTAGACTCTGTTCCTAAACTCCATCCCGTAGACTGATGGAGGCTAAGAAACAAATTCAATAAAATGTAGTCCACCCAGTGCTTAACTCTGACACCTGGTCCCCTGAGCGTGCTTATACATTAGTGGCTCAGTATGCAACACAAACACTTTTTTGACATAAATCTTTAACATCTGCACTTCATGCTTGTTAGGCCACACTTTACACTATCCTGGCACATAGTAGTAGGTTTTCTTTTTAGCGAAACAAAACTGAACCTTGTGCAACAGGGACCACAGTAGTGTGTGGCATGGGAAAACAGACCCAGGGTACTGAAAGGCGGAGCAAGCCTCAAGAGGAAAGGGATCATCCATCCTGCAAACGGAGCACAAGAGATGTAAAACTCCGGGCTCTTGTATAATACACTCACGACAGAGCTCGGGAGGTGTCAATGTAGCAGCTGTGGGGTATCAGTCCTATGTCATCTGTGAACTGTTTTGATTTTTGCTATTTGTCTAAAATGCCTTCTTATTCTAGCTTTACACTGCTCACTTCTGATGAATTTCTACTCTTTGCAACTTAATTTATTGAGTATTCACATCTATTTCCATTTTTAACTTTTTTTTCTTTTTAATATACTATGGCTGCTAATATATACAGACAATCAAAGGAGGCATCTTCGAGTAGCAACCGGGTAACCCGTGGAGACAAAATAATTGAGTTTTAGAAGGGCAGAGGAGTTTGACAAAAGGCAAACAACCTCGTGATAACATAAGAAAATCACCAGGCAACTGCAGGCCACTGGGTACCAGGTGACAGTTCAGACAATAAATTTCTTCTTAATTGTTAACTATAAGTGCTATGGAGGCATGGGGACAATGACGAGCACAGCAATGCTGCATCATCTGTAAGTGTCTTCGCGAGATGGTGGGAGCAGAAGTGGAGGCAACTTTGTTCCCTTCTGATCTTGAAGTAAAAGAACAATGTTCTGACGTTTCCAGAAAGAGGAGCAGAACGTATATAAAAGATCTGTGTGAAGACAGTGGGCATGTATGTTTTCAACCTGGTAAATTAGCACTCAGTCTTTTACACTATCAAAATGCTGACTCCCATCCAAATTCCGGTGACAAACTGAGCAAAACTCTGCTCTTTTCCAGCCCTGGAAAGCAGGAAACACTGACTCAGATTCTCAGGGGTCTTACAAATGCTGTGTGGGAACTTTGACTATGAGGTTAATTGTAAGCCAAGGGGGGGAAAAAAGGAGGATTCCACCTCCTCCAGAGCATGGTGTGGGTATGCTCTGGGTATGTTGATGGCACCACGCTTCAGTAACTGCAGAAGTCAGGAATTCACTGGTTAGTGGCTCCTGATGCGATTTGGGTATGAGCCAGGGTTTATTTGCTCAGTGCTGCCAGCGAGAAATAGATGGCCTTGTGAATACCCAGCAGTGGGAATTTAGCCTGCTCACTGCAGTTGCTGTGTGTACCTCTGGGACCTCAACGGTAAACCCCTAAGGAGGCATATAGGTTCCTGACATCTCCTTATGTATCTAGGTCTAAACCAGCAGCACTTTAATGGCCTGCTGCTAGCTTTTCAGGTGTCATTAGATGCATCATAAAACCAAAGATCCAAAACCACTCCAATCAAAAAGCCACACAGAGGCTTTGTTGCTGGGGATGTTTCACAAAGTGCAAAATTAAACGAAAGGGAGCTTTGTGGGCCAGGCATATATTAGAAGAGCAACAACCTGAGAATAAGGGAGGCCTTCATATGCTACTGTAAACAGGAGCTGTGACAAATAAAGGAATGAGCCCTGGTGTGCTCTGCTGGGATGCACACAGAAACAGAACAGCTGTCTTAAAGGAAAGGGATTGCAGTGAAACTGTTGCCCAGACACAAAGGTGATGTATCTCTGTTGGACAGCGAGGGACTCGCCTACCTCTCCTCTTCCCCTTTGAATCTTTATTAATATAATTGCAGCTAGGACTCTAAGTGTGGCTCATGATGTTTTTATAGAGGTCAATTACATACTGGACTAGCCTGGGACTGGAAAGGGAGGACTTGCAGAGAGGAGTTAAATATTTAAACAGCACTTCAACCCAATGCCTAAAACATTCTGTTTCTTTTAGAGGCTTAGTAGGGTTGACTTCTGGAAAGCCAAACAACCAATTTGCTGCATGGTTTTCTATTTTTGAAAATCTATGCAAAAATAGTGTATAAACACTACAAAACCTGACTCCAAATGCATCTAAAAATGACTTTATACTTCTTTTGTGACAGCTCTTATTAGAAGATGTGTTCCACAATGTCAGAAAAGCCTCCATGTACAACTTTATTAACCAGGGTTTTTTTGTTAGAATTTCCACATGTCAATATTGCCATTAAGTGAATTAATGAAGACCAGAGATAATGGAATATTTATGTAAATTATCTTAACTAGATATCTCCAATCTTTTCAGAGCTTGTAAGTCTTTATTATGATAATGGTCTTGATGTGTATCTCATGTGAAAGCTACATTAATTATTTCAGTTATGTTAATTCTAATTTCCCTGTGTCTGGGTTTGGGGTTTTTTGGTATTTTTTTGTTGGGGTGCTTTTTTATGTTTTGAAACACATGAAAGTATCCCTATTTCTTAAAACTGCTGAAGTCGACCTAAACTCTTAGGCTGACAAGCACAGATGGCTACAGTATTAAAAGGATTGTCACAGGGTATAAATTTTTAATAACCTTTGCTAACTTTAGCTGTATTTATTTGTGCATTTTCCTCTCTTCCCTGATCTATAAATTTAAAAAAAAAACCTGCATTACTCACATTTCCCTAACCCCCAATATAAAAAAGCAATTCCTGCATTTTTTATTGTCTTTGCGAGCTTGTGATGTTTTTATGGGACTGGGCTGGAAGAAACTGCATGTTTTAACTTTTTTTAATTATTATTCAAGTCAGTAAGGTGTAATGAAAACAACACTTACAGAAAAGTCATTTACTGCCACTGGGACTCTTCATAGTCTTCTAACTCCATGCCTGGGAGCAAAAAGAGATCTTGAACCCTAAGGTTCAAGATACTCAGCAAACTTTTTGTGTTTGCTTGCAGATGGAGCCTTGAGTGCACAGTGCAATGCTACCGCAGAGCAGATGTTGTGATCCCTGTGCTGGCAGGTATGTGAGACTTCACCAGTGTCTGTTCTGGCCAGAAGTAAATGCTGTTTTCTACATGCCTTTTTTGATCCATGAAACAACCTCTCGTAATGCTGTGTGGAAACGTGCAATTAAAAGCTCTGTTTACTTTCACCTTCTCTGTCTTATTTAAAAATTCCATTTATTCACCAGTATGTATTCAGCAGACAGTCCCAAATAAAATTATTTTATTCCAGATTAGCTGAAATACGGGGAAGGCTGACGTTTTGTCCTCCACTCACGCAATGTGCGGCCTTTCTGTGCCTCTCCATAATGACACATGCAGACACTACGTCACGGGAAATCTAACTAACTGCTGAGAATGTTGATGAAAACTGAATGCAGATGGCCATTCAGGACTTCTTGTTTGCAGATTATAAAAGACATGTATTTTTAAGCAGAGGAAAGGCCCATTAATCAAGTGGGAATCCATAAAGCAAATAACCACCCACTTCTATCACTACTCAGAGATTCCAAACTGATAAAGTTGCTAACCAGAATTCAGGAAAAGCTGTAAAATAATCCTTAGGCTCTTCATTTGATGGGTAAAAGAAAAAGCAGATGAAGGACCACTTCAGGTTTTTTTGCCTGCAGAGTAGGTCTTTAAAAACCTCCAGCAGGTCTTTTAAAATGTAGCTGCTTCAATCTGAAGAAAATCTAGAGAAGAGGTAAATGTTTAAATGTGAGTGAATTGTTAATCTTTGCTTTTCTGACTGTAGTTTTGTGTTTGGTTTTTTTGTTTGTTTGTTTCATTTTCCAACTATTTGAATTAAAACAAAAGAGAATATGAAACTGATTGTAACACCTAAGAAAAGATCAGAGGATAGAGCTGAAAAGATGTTTTATTGCCTTTGCAGCTGCTGATTAAGTGCATAAAATACATGTTCCTTCTTTATTTTTTTCCTTTGAGTTTGCATTTTTCACTATGCAACTGCATTATCAGCCAGATTAATTTTCAGCCAGAAAGTGAGTTCAGTGAGTTACTTTTCAGTTAAAGCAAGGAACTGGTGTGGCTAACCACAGACACAGTCACATCATCCACGGGAGGACCTCCACATGAACACGTGGAGAGGCAGAATGAAAGGAAAGGAAAGACCTTTTCTGCAGCAATCTGCAATTTGTTTTACTTAAACTGATGGAAAGCTGGACTGTTATGTGTTGCAACCATAGTAGTGAAGTTGATGGGCTGGGTGGGATACACACACACGCAAACACAGACACATGCATTCTGCATGTGCCTGTGGGTTGCCGTTTGGCGTGGTCTTAATGTAGATACTGAATAAAAAGGGAACAGCTCTTTGCTGTGTTTGGGGTAAGATTAAATTTGCTTTGAGAATACTAATTGAACCGCAAATAAAGCTCTGAGCTTAAACAGTGTCATGAAATTATATCATATAGTGGGGTTTTACATGCAGGAATTCCTATTTCTTTCTTCCAAGTACTCATGTAAACAGAAAATGAGATGTTTGTCCTGGCAGCTGGGTAAATCGTTACTGAAAAAGTACTGAGCTGATGGGTTAACGCTGTAGTATATACGTGAGAGGGATCAGCATCTTTCTGTTGTAAAGGTATCTGTGGACATTCACAGTCTCCTCAATATACCCTAAACAACTGTATGTGCAATTTAAGGATGAGAGTCATTTCGTTAAATGTAGATGCATAAGCGTACTTAAGATGTTCCAGGTACCCTGCCTGGCATTCAGATAAGATTCACATCTCTTCCAGGTGAACTGTCATATCTGCCAGCTCCTTGCAAGTGTCTGAATCACTTCTAACATTTCAGCTGAAATAATTGTCTTCCTACTCTTTAATTCCACACCGTTATGTTCTCACTGACAGCATTTCAGAACATCAAGAGTTTTGCGAAGAGGTTGCAAATTTATAGAGCAAATTATGAAGACAACTGAAAACTAACACAATGTTTAAAATAATAGGATATACAATAAATAACAACTGCTTAAAAAGAATATCAAATTATATATTAAAATACACTACAACAGTGATATGGAGAATGGGGGGAAATGTTGAAGAATCCAGAGTCTTTTTCTGTTGAATTACAAACAACTTCAACAGGAAAGAAGTTACCATCTATGCTCATTATCTGTCTTTACCTTTAACTCACAGTTCCTCATGGCAAATGTGGAACAATACGGGTTATCCCGCAGGAAAAGCTCCAAGCATTGGATGCTATGGGTGTGAAATGGATAGGGGTGACAGTTATGATCCATCAGCTTCCTCAGAGTAACACTGTTTCGGTTTAAAAGTCCTAAGAGTAAGACAGCTTAAATCTTCTCATAGGTTTAGGAGAAGTATTTCGCAACATGGTATTGAGATAAGCTTTTCAGTCGATAATCTGTTGAGTAACATTAAAATGCAATCTGTTTGTCCTACCTGCAGAATTTTTTAAAAACCAATAGCACCGCCACTGAAATTAGTTTAATGACCATATTTCATGGCCTTACTTAAGCACAATTTTTTTCTCAAACCTTTGGCAATTACGTGATACTGATTCTCATTCTTCTCCAATTTGCATGATCCATTTTAATGCAAAAAAACAAGGATATCTTACAAAGGTGGTCTACATATCACAGGCTTAGCATTCTTCAGAAAAACTAACCTGGCACGTGAACACAGTGGTAGGTAGTGGAAGATCACCAGAATGCACCAAACATGGGACTAAATCCTGTAAATATTATTTATAAGATCCTGCATCTCTTTTTCCACAATGGTTAAGAGCAATCTTCCATATTTGTGAGAGAGTGTCATGTCTGAGAGACGCACAAATACATTTATGTCCTTACACTCAGGAATTTCAAGCTCTGGTTTTCATATACTAGCTTCATCTGCACGAAAAACATCACTGAGTTTTGCTAATGCACGCCACTTTATACATAGTTTCCAGTCCACTGGCACAAGAGAACCCAGGAAGTATGGCAGAGTTTGTGTAAAAATACACATTAATGGGTAGTTCACCTCCTTCTACTTTACAGGTGAGACAGAGGGGTAGAGGTGATGGTAGCAGAGGAAAAAGATAGTGACTCATCTGAGATCTATTCTTGACGTTCGGTTTCTCACTGGTTTTTCTCTTCTGCTGGTATTTGTGAACTCTGGTAAGGGTAGATGGGTTGCTTTTGTATTGTTTGGTTTTACTAGCCACTGGGGACTTTTCTCATGAATACTAGATTAAGCTTTCTGAGTTCCTTGGCATCATCTCTGAAATTCCTCTTCTTTCAGGTGTCGCACCATCTAGTGTGCCCACTGATGCAGTTGCCACGTATCTCTGGGCAGACACCCCTGCTGAGAGGCTGCCACAGCACACCAGTGCCAGGCCTGGGGACGGGATCCTAGGACGAGACCGAGCGACAGTTTAAAATACCTAAGTTTAGATCAGTAGGGTACAAGAAGCTATTCAGCTGGACAAATCCAGGTATCTGCTCTAAGGAGAGCTAGATGGTTCTCTAGAATCTCTTGACTGCATTATCTATGTGTTAGATTGGATTGACTATCAACAGCGTGTAGTATACGCAGGGTTACAGAGCATTTCACTTTCAGATAGCTGTGCACAAGGCTGGGGGACTCTTGCAGGCTCTTAGTAGATGTTCTTATCCCAAGCAGATCTTTTTGTTACACTAAAGCATCTCAAATCACACAGGAAAGCTACGTTCAGATACTCTGTGCTCATGCTTGCAAGCAGGAAATACTCAGCTCTTACTGAGTGCCCTTTTTCCCCCCAGCCTACGGAAAACACCTTTCAAAAAAATTCCTGTGCACCTAACTTCATGCGCTTGCTAAGCTTCTATGTGAGTCTGTCTGTATCAGTAAGTCTGAGATTTTCAGCAGAAGAAATTATTCCAGCAACTTACGGCTTTTATAAGATCGAGGGACTACTTGCATTAGGCAACCGAAGTTTGATATGGTTACCTAGCTCATTGCAGCGAGAATACATCCATTACAGTCACATTGTCTGATCATTTTAAAGAGTAATATGGGGAGCAGAGAAACCATTCACTTATTACCAGCAATTGCAATGTGCTTAGTTTTCACTGTTCGGTTTACTATAGTCAATGTCTGGAAAACAAGCAATCATCTTCAGCTGTTAGTAGGGGTTTTTTGTTGTTGTTTTGGGGGTGTTTTTCATACGTGTAAAAAAATTTTTTTTGTTGGGAGGAGGAAGAACCCTGATGAAGTCTTATTATGATGAACACATGAAAATGAGACTATGTCTGTTCTTGAAATTGGCCATTTCTTATATCAGGGTAAATACTGCCTCAAAGGTAGCAAAGCTGTCAGTGAAAACACATAAGGAATAGTCCCCACCAGTACGATCTTGACTTAGTCCTAGCATGACCTTGTCCTTTTAATAAGTGATGGTTTGTATTAGTTTATAGCACCAGGCATCAGACATGTCCCAGGTGATTTTTGTATTTAAAAAAAACCTGTTGTAAAAGGCAGCCTGCAACGTAAAGGTCTTGTATACATCCCTAACCTTGAATTATCCCTGCAGGCAGTTTCTACCCACACATGACCTTCTGCTGACATCTGCATAGATACAGCAGTTTGTCTGGATAAATTAACCAGCAAGATCATGAATGGGAGATGGAATGTCAAAAGAATAAACGGTAAGTGGGAGCCATGATCTACACTCCCATTCCCTTCTTTTGTAAGACTTCCTCATTGGACAGACCAGATCCTGTTTAGCTGAAGTCTGGTTTACGACGGAAATACAGAAGGAATGACTGGGGGAGTGGTAAAACCTCTGGGGCAGCAGCCTCTACTCAGCTATAGGAGGGAACCGACACTATAGGAAAGAAGAGCTTCTAGGGGCAGCAGTAAGAGGTGAGTCACTACCGGCGTGCCGAAATTGCTAGATACGGTTGCAGCCTCTCTGAAAATAGTTCTCTCAACAAAGAAACAACATAATTTAGACATAATGGAGTCATCTCATGCTGCTATGCTTTGGCAGGTGCCTAGAACGTGGCAAAAAATAATCATTTACCCAAGATTTTGAGTAAAGCAGGCAGTGTGATTATGAGCCAAAAAGGCTGTACATAGAAACAAAGACATCATGCCAGGTTAAGATAGTAGGGAAAATGGAATTCCTAAAGTAAACAAAGCACGTGTAAACAGAAGCAAGAAAAGCAGGAGTGTAATTTATATTTAGAGCTGATCTAAATTTCCGTTTAGGAGAAACAGAAAAGAATGAAACATTTATTGGTCCTCACTGGGAAAACTTCGATGAGAACAGGTAGATTTCATTGTTGTAGATAATGCACTGGACTGTTGAGAAAGGTGTCTGGGACCTATTAACGAGATGGGATGAGAATTTCAAGATACATCATGAACACTGGCCTGCACTAGTAATTGGAAA
Source organism: Sagittarius serpentarius (assembly GCA_034782735.1). Taxonomy (NCBI): domain Eukaryota; kingdom Metazoa; phylum Chordata; class Aves; order Accipitriformes; family Sagittariidae; genus Sagittarius; species Sagittarius serpentarius. The sequence goes on from JAVKLA010000074.1 coordinate 77,873,053, forward strand.
ACACTGAAAACTTGAAAATGAAAGACAAAATAACTTATGAAAGGGTCTTTCCCTAAGTTTGGTTTATGGGACATGTCAGTGAAGAAATTAATCAAACCCAGGAAAAAATGGATCCAAATCCTAAGGGAAGCCGAGTTGTCCTGGGAAAGGAAGAAAGAGAAGATAAACTTTTTATGCAGGACTAGTGGAGAGAGATAAGCTATAGGAGCAAGATAAGTGAGTTAACAGGAACCCCACTGAAATCACATTTTAGCCTACGAGTAACACCACAGGCAGTAAGAAAAATATGCAGTCACTAAGAACAATGTGGGGTTATGGGAACCAACCCAGCTCAAGCATCACTGACCATCTACCATCCCAGAGAGGACACCCGGAGGATAACGCTCATCTGAGGACCCTGTCATTGCTCTTCTGAACTGAAGAAGAGAAAAGATTTTTCCTTTTTCTCTCACTCACTTGCTCTTTTCTTGATTTTTTGTTCCTCTCATCCCCAAGGTAATTTTGATGTCAAGGTATGCCATCAGCATAGGAAATAAAGCTTCAGCATTGTGGCAACAATATAGCAATGATCAATGCAACAACTGTATAGAACAGAAAGGTAATTTTATTTTTAAATTAAACCCATTTTGCTCTCAGTTCCTTGTAACCACATACTCAAAGCACCAAGATGATTCAGCTAATCCGGTCTGAATTCTTGCAATGGCACTGAAAACAGGGGACACAGCATCATTTTTTGCATCTCCTTCTTTTGTTGGCATCCACCTGCCTGTTTTGGATGTGCATTTTATACCCTTACGAAGGTGACAGAGAGTGTGACATCTATGATTTTCTCTCTCCACCCTGTCACTCTTCTGCAGGTCATTAGGTTTATCCCACTGTGTTTTGTCTCTTTATCTGGGTGTCTTATGGCTCTGTTCTTTATCTTCCCACCATCACTTCTTAAAGGCTTGAGTTTTATTTTAGACTGTCTCATGTTTCAGTCTGGCTGCAGGTAGTCCCTTGTTATTAGGCTGTCCCTTTTGTCTCAACATGCTTGCCAATGAATGAACAGTGTAAAATAGGATTTGAGAACTTCAGCCTCAGCAGAAGTCTCTCAATAAAGGATGCAAAAGAAAATGCAGTGAAAGAAGCAAAGACATGAGCTTACCACGTTCAGATGAGCAGGTGTGGCTCAGAAAATAAAAAAATACACATAAAGAAATGGCAACGTTCTCATCAACAAGAGCACGGGTCTCACAAGGCAGCTGTTAACCAGACACAGTAGTAGAATAAGTGCAACTGTAGAATAACTGCAGAGAAATGGCACACCCAGACATACAGAGACCACACTACATGGTAAAGACGTGGAAAGTTCTTCTGTCATTGGCTGACTTGGCAAGGAAAACTCAGAAGAAGGCAGGTCATGAGCAGTAAAAAAGATTAATGAGACATTGACCAATTTACCTCTTAAGAAGATGTGTAATTCTCAAAACATTTGCTTTACCTCAAAATATTTTTTCTAATTCTGAAGTTTTCATACCACATTATTTCATATCTTCTTCCTATACATCACAACACTCCTTTTATTTTCTCCCATTCTTCTATGGACAATCAACAACTCAGTCGCACTTTTGGATTTTACTTTTTCTGCACATTTTCTCCTTGATGTTCCCTTCAATTTATCTGGTCTTTCAAGAACCTCTTCCCACCATTTCCCTCTCCTGGCCTCGGAACATTTTCTTCTCCAAAGAAAATCAGATGAGTAGAATCTCATTGATTACAATAAAGAACAATTCAGAATTTAAACTAATGTTTTATACAGAATTCTGACCATATAAAGTATTTAAAGTACTAAGTCTGACCATATAAAGTATTTAAAGTACTAAGTACATTAAAGCTAAGTATTGTTTTAAGGTCAAAAGGAAGCCACATTTTTTCCTGTGTATTAACTGTCTTCATTAATCTGCATGGTGCTTGCCTTTGATGTCTCAATATTAATAGGCTGTTATTCTCACCCAGGTTAAAACAGGGAGTGTAGAATATAGACCTTCATAATTGCCATTAATCGTGATGAGGCTGAGTCTTGTACATCTCCAAATATAAAGAAAGGCATATATCCTCCAGTCTGTACTAATAAGTCATATGAATGACCATTTGCAAGAATTAATGAACTGCATAGCTTCTTTCTTTAAAGCACTGTCAAGTTAAAACTACACACAATGATCAGAAAAAAAATCTTGTTAAATTTCCGTGACTTATTTAAGGTTTAGAGGTTTAGTGGCCAATTCTTTACTGGAAAAAGATGGAGTATCTTGCAGAAGCTAGGTCAGGGATATAACCCTTAAGTTATTTACCTTTCTTTTTCAGAATCATAGCAACTCTGGTTACCTTTGTGCATTTTAAAATAGTCAGGTTTATCATCTAGTTTTATCTTCTGTTTTGATGTATTTCACTTTCTGCATACTTGGCCTACTTTGTAGAGTTCAAGTCTCTAATGTAGAGAATTACATCTGCCATTAAGGCTATGAAAATATTACACTCAGACTTTGGGAAAAAAAAGAAAAGAATAAAAGCAAAATCCTAGGTCTTTAAATATCCTGTTGGAGGCCTAAAGTAATGGAAGATGATAATTTTCAGTTATTTCTCTCAAACACCAAAATGTTAGTATTGTTTTTTGCTTGAAATAGGTAAGTGGAATGAAGAAAGATTTTACTGTCAGCTGCTGTCCTTGGGTCTAGCCGGTGACCTTGTTCCAATTGGATGTGAATACAAGAAAATTTGCAAGCCTTTCTCCTCTGCTACCACTAAATGATGATGGGTAATTATGAGAAGCATCTGGGAATTATCTAGTATTAAAAAAATAGATTAGCACACATGATCAGAATCTTAATACATTCATTTCCTATCTATTTTTCTTTATGTGCCTTGGAATTTTAAGAAGGAAATTAATAAGTGAGTGGGGAGGTATTTTATGTTGGTTTCGTCGGTTGTGGTTTTTATTAACAACACCCTCCCCTTTGTCCTATATTGTTTCTATTTAGGAAAGGAAAACTAAATTGAACAAATTGGTTAAGAAGGATACCCAAATGGCCAAACAATAGACAGGGGCATATTTTTATATCATAGGAGGGAATGGAAAAAAAAGAGCAGTATTAATAAGTAACAACTGAGGCACAAGGTAATATGTAGAAGAATTGTTCTTTGGTTTTGAATCCAGAGAGCATTGCTGGGTTAAATAGCAATTAGGTATGGGTAACATGAGAAAGAGAGAGAAAGATAAAATGAAGAGGTAAATGGAAGGGCTGGATGATATTTGAGCAGGTAGAAAAGGAAAGACCTGAAACCACTAATGGTTGCACAAAGGACGCTAACTCTTGTAGAGTAAAAGGAGCGAGAGGTTCAGCAGGTCAGCTGGAGAAAGTCCATACCGAGCGTGGGAAACACCTTTCTAAGAAGGCAGGGGAGTGCTGAATGATCATCATGTGCTTGTCCACCTGCATAGGGAAAAAGGTCTTCTAATACACTGCAAAGTGTCATTGCATTCCTGGTCTGACTTCTGCAGAAAAAAAAAGAAGGGGTATCTCCCTCTGATATGCTTTCTTGTAAATAATGACACAGGGAAGAGTTCTTGGATCAAAAGAAACATCATCTGAGTAAGTATTACCCATGTTTCTCTCCAGCAAAGGAGGCTAGCAAGGAGGGATAAGCCATGTATTAAAATTTTAGGACTGGTGAGCTGGCTGAGCATTGTTTCTTGGAGCTGTTGTTATCTCAAAGTGAACCCAAAAGAATCAATATTGTGGGGAGGAAGGGGCAATGTTCATGCTTATTGCAATTTACTTTTAATAAATAAATAAAATCCATACCTATAACCAAATCTAAAATCCAGATTGTCTAAGAAGCAGAAATTAGAATATCTATGTTGTTTTTCAGCAGTCATTAAGTGTCTGACTGAGGCAGACAAAACTATTCTTCATAAAAATATAAAAGCAATAAATGCACTTTAGCAAGACAGCAATGCTTACTTTGTTTCCAACAGGGGTATTTCTCTCTATGTGATCACAAGAAAACTTCGTACCAGAAGCTTAAAAGTAGAAGTGATTTAATATTTTTATTCCTGAACAAAACAAAACACCCCCGCCCCGAGCTCATATTGCAAAGAAATTAAAAAAACCTCAACAACCCAAACCATCTACCAAAAAAAACCCTACAAACAAACAAAACCCACCAAAAAAACTTTGGAAAAAACTTAATTAACAAGTCTTTATAAAAAGTGTCCCAAGCTTGCTTGGACTTTTTTTTTAACCACATTTTAGTCTTTATGACTGAATAAGCAATGATGTATTTTAAAGTGTTCAGGGAAGATAGAATTGGATGATTACTGTGATTATGAAGGAAATGTATGCTGGGGGAATTTCTGAGTCCTCCTTGAATTGCTTCTTTAGAGTATTCAGGGTTTTCTCTCTCTATTTTGTGCCTGTCTTTGGTTCATAATATACACAGTTTTGTTAACTCTTACACACTTTGAATTCTGCTGCTCGATGACAGTGAGAAAACCTATTAACAGACTTCTTGCTAACAGAAGTGAGCTGTATTCATAGGGATAATCAATGAGCATACTCCCTGTGAGAAAAGATTCTCATTTAACTTTCAAATAGGTGGCATGTAATTTGACAGGTTCATTTGGCATGAATTTGGAAAGCATTTCTCATGTTGTCCAAGATTTACATGATGTTCCCAGAATATATTTTCAGGAAGGCTTTTTTTTAATGGTAAATCTTCAAGCTTTTGCAGCATCGTGCTGAATTATTTCTTTACCATTAAGAGTACATCAGTGATGTAAATTGCCTTAAATTTGAACAGTAGTTAAGACCATGTTGGAGCACTTAATGCACTACAGCTATTCTACCAAAGTGCTAGATCAATACAGTTGATTAGGTAGATCACAGTAATGGAAAACTTGGACTATAAAAAGACTCCACAAAATCTACTCTTTTGTTGAGGCAGCTTCTATGTGCTGGGCATAATCTACCCACTGAAATTTCCTGAATTAATAGAAGAATGAACAGCCTAAAAAATGCAAAATGAAACCCAGGCAAGTTTATTTTATGTAAGCATAAAGGGCTTCCCAATAGCCTCGATCAGGCATGTGGAAGAGAAATAAATTAAGATCCATAAATTTCCCTGTTTGCCAAACATGTAGCATGCCTCCGCATTAACAGGAAAAGTGTATGATCTTCTCCCTAAAGACATTTGATAGCTCTACAAGCTAAATATATTCAAACCCAACATAAGGTACCAATCAGATTTTGGTCTCTTGCACTGACAAAGTCAGCTTCTACTAAATTACAGCAACTGAGATCTATACCAAGGACTGCATGAAGATTCAAGGATGCAATGCCTGAAAGCAACAATAGCTGAAAGGTCAGCAATGCTGATTTTTTCTGGATTCCAGCAACCTTGAGTACACAAAAGCTCTTCATAAATCCCAAATGCAACTACACCTTTCTAGCTACTTCTTTAGTTTTTGATTTTTCATAAGCATTATTGACCAGTGGATCAATAATGATTCAACAGATTGCTTATAAGTTACCTTCAGAAATTTTTTAGAATTAAATATTTATTTTATTTCAGATATCAGGCCCACAACTAAAAATTAGAAAACAAAAGATGTTTTCATACGTATAACCTATATAAGGATATATTTTACCTTTCTCTATGAATTTGAAATATAGTAAAAATTTTGTTGGGTTGTTTCTGCTTTAATAGAATTCATTTCAGAGATTTTACAAAATATACATTAAGAATAAAAAGTTTTTTCTGGTATTGCTTTCTTGGTGTTGTTGAGACTCATGTGTGTAATGCTGAAATAATGGACTGTCTATTTTTGGGTTGCCGAAGATCCCCGCTGGCATATTGCACAATACAGAATAATGTTATTTTTTGTGATTGCTGCAGAGGACAGTTTGGTTTCTGAAGGATCTCACATAACCCGTATTTGTCTGTGATTGTACAGTTTCCAGGAGTCAGACTAGGTAATTACAAATCTCTATACCTGTATACCTCACTGAAGTGCACTGTGTAAGTTACCTGCTCAATGAGGGTATGATTTCAGAAGATAAACGCCCATTTGAAAATTTAGGGTGCCTGTCATTTCTGAACTCTGGATCCTCTTTTTTGAGATCTTTGCAGCCTTCAGCTGAGACGCTTGAACTACCGATATTGCACACCTTTGTAACAGAAGCTGCATGAACGAGTCCAACCCATGGTGCATGACACCTAAAGAGGTCAGCAAATTGCTGATCCGCTTTTTTGTTCCAGAAACTATTAAACTTTGTAATCGAGAACCTCCAGAAGGAATGTACCACAAGGCTACGATACATTCAAAAGTAGTGCAGATGGAAGGGAGGGCATTAAAAGAATGAAACTGTTGCTCCTGGAGACTTGATGCCCGTACTATACACATTTCATACATTTTTACTTTGGAATAACCCTAGTCCAATCCAAGGGACTGAGTGCCCATGTGCAGCTGAAAGGAGTTATGTAAGTACACTTTTTTTCATACATTAAATTACTTCCCATCAAAACCCAAACAAAATCGGTTCACAATAAATCAAGCACCTAATTAATCTATAACCCCAGTGTATCTTCCCAGCGTCTTTGCCCTCCCAGCTATTCTTTCAAGTCTTTGTACTAACCACAAAGCAGGGACATAACCACTATTTTCCTTTTCTACTAGCTTATCTTTCAGGCTCTTTCAGAATGAGCTCTGTCTTCTCCTCCCACACATCCAATAAGTCACTCTGCCGTGTGTAGGCCATAAGGATGGAGTCCCTTAGTAGAGGGCTTCTCTGACTACATCCATGTAGTTTTTAAAGTGAACCCAATCTAGAAGGCATTATGCCCTGGACATGTCTTAGTTGCACGTCAGAAGATGATCATGAACATATTATGAATTCTTTCATGGTCTTGTTACCATGAAGAGAAAATGCATGCACATGACCGTGGTCTCTTATCTGGAAAAATCTGTATACCAGCCCTGATGAATCTGACCTCATGCGCCTGTCTCACAGTCTAGACACACCTAAGGAGTGAAACCTCACTGTTACAAGAATCTTATCTTTAAAGTTGTCAAAATCTAAACTCTGAGGCAACTGAAATCCAGAATGGCATCGTGTAGCTTGAGATTACAGTAAGTTTCAGTGCACACATCCCTGTTTCAGAGTACAATAAAATAACCTGAAAATGAGTTTATTATATTTCAGGAGGGAGCCATCTTTCCAGCGTTTCCACCTGCAGTAGGAATAATAGGCAATTAATATTTTATAAAACCTTGTGTGCATGTAAAGCAGCAATTACTGTATCTGTAATAACTGGTCTATGAATATGTATGACTTAGAACTTTCAAAATAGCTGCATACTTGAAAGACTTGATCAAGATAGGTTAGGATAGGAGTGAAATGGGATACGAGGCCTTCGAAAAATGAATTTCATGGCATTTTGGGTAGGAAATATTCATTCAACTGTATACCTAAAGTAGGATAACAGAATTTTAATTATCATGTCATCTGGAAAAGAAAACACTTGGGAATTTGCTACAAGACTTAATATTCAGTAAGTTGGGGTTTTTTTAACATAAATTAATCAGAACATTTGGACATATCTGAAAAACACTGAAATGATCATTCTGTCCTATGTTTTTTCATGTTATGCTGGCAGATGGTAATTACTTCTGTCCGGTAATTCTTAGATCCAGTGGCATTCAGTAAAATTACAGCACCATTAAAGAGAAGAAATATAAAAAAAACTCCTTTCCCAAGATCCACACAAGGAAGTAACTAAGTCCCGTTAGGTAGGGAACGGTTAATGGAAGCTCCCATCCCAAAGCGTTACAGCTGTGCTCGTGAGTGATTCTTACCTTTGTGGTAGTGGGTCCATTCTCATGAAAACTTTAACTGCAGGTAAATTCTCATTTCTTGTGCTAAGCACAAACAGTGCGTATCCCGGCACACAACAAACCTCAAACTGAAGAATATGCTGGAGCTCTATCCTGCACCAGCCTGTCAGATCTCTACCAGCTAAAAATCGTTAATGCTGTCAACATGTGTGCTTCCACCAAACCGCTCTGTCTCTACCTATACCATATCTTTTAATCCACACTGAAACCATTCACTTGTACTATGTTTTAGCTAGCAATTACTGCATTCAAGTGTATCACCAATTTCCCTGAGTGTAGATGTGACCATCTATTATGCCGTCTGCGATCTTGGCTGATTTCCTGAGCTTCAGACCTGAATATTTTGGTATTATCTAGTAGAAGCGTCTCGAAGAAAACCTAACAGAAATACAAGAGAGCTTCTCAAGTTGTCTAGAGTGGTACTGAATTTAAATTATGGGATTGCAGTATTAGATGGTCAGGAGGTATAGGCTTGAGGATGATTTCAGCTTTGGACCTAATTATTGTTGTGCACACAGCCTAAGCAGCAGTTTAGAGCACAGCGAAGGTATTAATTTAATGGGGTTTCTTTGGCCACAAAATGAGGTTTGGAAATTGGTTAGAGGTCTTGTGTCTATACCTCAATTTCATAAGCGCTTAAAGGTCTGCAGTTGTTCCAAGCAGTTTTGCAGAAGTTGTTCCCACAACCGTCTGAAATCCTTGGGATTTTAATTTTCCTTTTGTCTTGACCATAGACTGAATTTGCCTGTGCCTACAGTAAACTGAATTTGCCTTTCATTTTACCAGGAAGGTCAGGAGCAATTTGCTTTCCCTGGTCTCATCCCCAAATTAAGACAGGCCTTACCTGAGAGGTGTCCCTTGACTTAGGAAATGAGAATAACTGCTGGCTCCCATTGCACAGACATATCCACAACCCTCACCAGCTGTGACCTACAGAAATAAAGAGAGACGGCCCTGAGCCTGGCTGCTATTCACTGAAGATGTGACTGTTGCCTTTTCTCTGTGTGTTTGTGTGACTGAAATTGAAGGCATCAAAAGTCCCGTTCATTTCTGATCCCTCTCAGCTCCTGCGTGCTTATTCTCAAGTCAACACTTCAACAGTTAGCATTTATTCCTTTGCCTTTCTGTGCATCAAGGACTTGTCAGCTCCTTTAGGGCTATCAGGAGGCAGTTAGAGTAGTGTCCATAGCCGGACTAACCTAACTGGAATGCAGTCTAGGATCCAACCACTTTTAACCCCCCGCGCTGCGACACGGCAGGTATGTTTGTTCCCCCCGGCATGTCCGAATACAAAAGGCTGCAGCACCACCTTAACCAGCAAAGCCATCCGGAGAAAAATAATACCACATTTAATTTACCATGGTGAGGTGAAATATGACTTTATTTTACAAAAAGCTTTACTGGGGCTTTATCTGAAACCACGAAATAAAAGAAAACACCGGTATTGGGTTAAGGATTAGAATCATATGATTGCTAATGAAAAATACATACTGAGCTAACAAGCATGTGCAAATTAGGTTCTTTTTTTTCCCTCCTTCTTAACACAGGCTATAATATTCTATTTCACTAAGTGATCCTATCAGAATATTAAATTTTTCCATTAGCAGGATTAGATTAGGTCTTAATATTAAACCATGTACGTCAGTCCTATTAAACAAGATACGTTCCCCAGCCCTGCTACCATCCTGGTATTATTCCACCTAAATACCTTTTTCTTACATTCAGCAGGGATTTGAGCAGGACACAGCTCTGAATATTAGGAGCTGTCCTGGGTAACTGTTTGTAATGAAGAGAAACAACTGGGAGGCAAATCCCTGCAGTCAAATAGGCTTAAACAAAAATAACATTTTTATTTTTTATGGAACAAATTACATGAAATGCCAAGCATATGGATTTAATGAATATGACTTTCTAAAACCATAAACAAGATTGGGTTTATACTTTATTTTTTTTACAGCACAGTAGAAACAAATTAAAATTGCTCTGAGATGCACTTCTCGTAACTATCATCTGTGTTGTAAACATCTTATCCGTAATCAGAAATTCAATGTTACAGACAACAAAGCCTACTGAGGTGTTAAGCTGAAAGGTAGGTGGAAAGCAGGGTGAGCTTTTTCTGTGGAAAACATACGGTTTTTTCCCAACTGAAAAGCCTCAAATGAGATTCAGTTAGTGAACGACTGGTAAATGATGCCTAATGCTCAATTAGGAAATTGTCTTATTAAAGCCATGATGACTCTGCAGCCCAGGGATGGATCCTCTATTTTGCAGATATCTCAGACACCAGATTTTTATTCTTTATATTACTTGATAATATTCAGGCATACATTATCATGAATGGCTTAGCAAGAATCCTTTGCTTACATAGCCCTCAATAAAATACCTATTAAAGTATTAGAAGCATACTGGGGCAATGCACTAAAACATTTGAAGGGAGGCTTTAGAGATGGTGTCGTGGTTTAACCCCAGCCAGCAACACAGCACCAGGCAGCCGCTCACTTGCTCCCCCCCCACCCAGTGGGATGGGGGAGAGAATCGGGAAAAATAAAGTAAAGCTCGTGGGTTGAGATAAGAACAGTTTAATAGAACGGAAAGGGAGAAACTAACAATGACACTAATAACA